>CAJGYO010000007.1:112656941-112942680 GCA_904845875.1 Miscanthus lutarioriparius | reverse complement strand
GATCTTCCATCAACATGGCTTGAGTCCATGCAACAAGGGTTGGTTGTCCATTGGACAAACACCTCCAAGCGACCACATAAGCCCAACAACGATGGCACATCACTACACGATGAGATCATCCGCTTCATCTTCATTGGCTTTCTTGAGATCGCTGACCTCGTTCATGTTGCTTGCTACCTAAAAGCGCTGGCGCCACCTCAGTGTCAATGATGCCAACTTCATTTGCCGAACCTCTCATACAACAGCTATGCTTCGTCGACAAATTCATCCCCTCGCTCATTGTTGGATTCTTTCACAAGCATGATGCCACTATGCTAAGCTTCATCCCCATGGCTTCCGCATCGCCGGTTCTCGATCCTCCGAAGCCATCATCACTTGAACATGGACATCGATGATGGGCTTTTGAACTCATCCGCATTGTGGCCTCGAGGCGGCCTCCTTGTCATTGAAGTCCAACGTGGCAAAACAATGAGGACTCTTAAGCTCGTGTCTGCAACCCTATGAGTGGCGAGGTCCATGTATTACCAGCCCTAAGGGGTAAGGATGGTCTTGGACACTATGCACACTTGCAGTGCTCACTGCCATTGACTACCAAAACAAGAACAAGAACAACAACCCACAACCTCCATTGTCCTCTCACTACCACTCCGCTCATGGTGTATAGTTGGCTCCACTTCACGGCGTTTGAAGCTACTCATCTAAGGATGGCATATGGAACCAGAGGGCAAGGTGACTGGAGCCCAACTTGGCAAAAACCAAATCTGGCCGATCGCAATGGTGTGATTGCTGTGGTGGACAAGTAGCATATTGGATAACAATGGACCTCGTGTTGGGCTACACCTCAACACATTAGAGGCCACGATGACAAGATTGCCTTGGTCGAGGAGGCAACACCTTCATCGACATAGAGAATATATTCTTTGGGCACACAACACCAAAGGGTAGGCTCTGCGCTATCCGGTTTAGCAAGCATTGGTACTTATCGATGCATGGTAAGTGGGCACCAACAAATGAAATATGTGTAATCACCTATGACAACAATGGCACCATTGACAACGATCGATTGCTGGCGAGCAATTCATTATGGAAGGCGAAGATCAATATCCAAGTAGACCAAGCTTTGAAAGTTGATGCGCTTGCAGCGGAGGTAAAGCTACAATGGTTTTGTGAGAAGAGTAGGGGTCGTGTTCTTTACTAATAGCTACTATGGCAAACCGAGAAGTGAGGTGTATGCTCGAACTTAGGCACAAGAATGATTGAGAAGGTGGCAAGCAACACACGGGGACAATGACTTGTGGAACAACTTTTACTGACTACGAGATGGATCATGCCTCATATCGACATCCTCTTGAGCTAGAAGGCATAGAGAATATGTGATTGGTATTACTCTCTTTGGTAGTTTTAGGTTTTGTTACTAAAAGAAGTAGCATACATATATGTATAGAGGTGCATGATATGTTGATATAGTTGTGTTTTTTTACTATCACCTTTGTTTTTAGTACTAAGAATCTAAATTCAATGTAATTCTTTTGCCTTTGTGCTAATATTGAATGCAAACCTTTCTCTTTAGTAGTAAGATCTATTACTATTGAGTGTGAATGGTCCATGATAAAAAATGGACGAACAAGGACCTTTTTCAAGGTACAAGCTATGGTTTTTTGTGCCTTCACATTTTCCACTGCCTCCACAAGATTAAGTGATCTCATGACCAGCACCTTCTTTTATCTTGTGGCCAAAAAGCATTACCTACTACAAGCACCAAGAGCGAAGCCAGCAAAGAATATCATTGGGGTCAAACCTATTGCATGGCATGGTGAACCTTAAATGAAAACATTGTTTAATTACTAGAGTATTTTGGAATTTTGTCGGGTTTGACTAACCTAATGGACAGGGCTAGGTCCACCACTCCATATTACCTCTCATCATATCATCCACCACCTTACTTTATGACCACAGAATTTGAAGAGTACAAGTCTCGTATCTCAACATTCAAGCCATCCACTTCATCTCCCACTAAATGCCACACCATCCCACTAACTTTTGACCTTATAATCCAAGTCAACCATGCCACTTCTAATGTAATTAGTATTTTCAATATATAAGAAATATATCCGTCATCCATATATCACTATTTATTTTGCAATTCCATCATCTTATGATCCGATCTAATTATATTTGTTTTATTCAATGTAAGAACACATAGGTTGAACTAATATATACAATGATTTTATTTATAGAAGTCTCGCAGCAACGCATGGGGTATGCTTCTAGTATGGATAATCCTAGACCACAAGCTAATTAGATATAAATTATAGGTGTGTCCTTTTCTCATCTCTCCATCTCCAATCCTACATACTTCTATTGGGCCCAAGCATCGAATTACTAGAAGGTCTAGTATCCTAAAGTAAAGACGAGACACATCTAGAGATTGCAACAGGCATCCCTATGGGCACGAAATTTCCCCATCCTTGTCCTTGTGAGTGACTTCGAGGTCTATTTTCTTCCAAAACCCCGCCCTCACACGGGGAATTAATCACCGTGGGTTGCCCACCCTGCATAGTTAGTATCTTAGATCAAATGCTGCAACCATTAAAAAGTGAGGAACACATATCATACACACTTGCACAACCAGCCCAACACATAGTGGTATAAACACAACAATAAAGAGAAAAAAAGGAGAGTATAGAAGAGGAATTGACTCATCATGCTTCAATCAAAAACCCAAGGATTTGTAATAGGAGATATGGTGGCAAAATAATTTAACAGATGGAGCCCAAGAGACCAAAGTATCAAAACCCAAGGATCTAGAGCACCAATGCCCAGTCTGAAGCTTTGATGGTGCCATGCACCCTACTTGCTCTAGTGTTGTGAATCATGTCACACGTTGTCACTTGTGTGGTTGTGCCATGTTCTCGTTCATCGGATCTGAGTGAGTGATAGCTCCAACA
Organism: Miscanthus lutarioriparius; assembly: GCA_904845875.1. Taxonomy (NCBI): domain Eukaryota; kingdom Viridiplantae; phylum Streptophyta; class Magnoliopsida; order Poales; family Poaceae; genus Miscanthus; species Miscanthus lutarioriparius. Next base: position 112,939,732 of record CAJGYO010000007.1, on the reverse strand, counting down.
TGGTGCGTCTCTCCAGCATGTGGGCCCCATGTAGCAAGACAATGGTGGGTCGGCAGGTGGTGTTGTTTGTGCATGAGTGAGAGGGGCGCAAGATGGAGGCTACTGATAGAGCGGTGGTGTGTTGGGGGTTGTGGCTGGTTCTAGAGGAAGAGGAATGGATGGATATGGTTAGGGTTGGTTAGCGATATATATACTTGGCTAGTTGGGCCTTTGACGGGCCTTCAGTTCACTGTGCTTGTGAAGAGGGGTGGGTTAGCAGAGAATAGGGAATGGGGACAAGGTCACCATCCTGTGCTCCCCCATGCACTTAGGTGCTCCTTTACTCCCATTAAAAAACCTATGAAAAATTGCTTGAAAATTCAACAAAAAATATGAATGGATAGATAATGCAAACATCCATCTTCATGCAAAATTTGAGAATGATAAAAAATGTCTACAAGGAGAAACAAAAAAGAAAATAAAGATATAATTGGATCTTGTACACTATTTACCTCGATCCGCAACCTGCATCAATTGCATCCTTATTTTATCTTTTGGTTTCTCCTTGTATAAAAATTTTGTTCATACTCAAATTTTACATGACGATGGATGCTTGCATCATCTATCCATTCACATTTTTGATCGATTTTTAGCACTTTTTATGTTTTTTAATGGGAGCATGAGGCACCTAAGTGCATAGGAGCTTTACAGGATATGTTCTCAACCATCCTAGCCCCCTCCATCTCCGATGGGGATATGGTTTCTACCATATGAATCCCAACGAAGAATAATCTGACCCCGTCCCTAATAGGGGAGGAATCCCTACGGGGAATGGGGGATCCATGCCTCATTGCCATCTATAGACATATCTAAAGTTGTGAAATAGGTGTTGGTGGACTAATAAAGTGTGGTTGAGACCATGAAACAAGTTAAAATGACTAGGTGCCACCATCTTTGGTGGATTCAAAGATGGTAAACATAAAATATTTTTCAAACTACGCCATCATAGTGGGAAGAGACCTAAAGAAACACACCATGGAGAGTCTCCTTGCCTTGGTAGTTGAATTGAAGATGAAAACTTATGTTCCAGAGGAGAGGTAGCGGGAGCGAATACGTGGCGGCTTGATATGGAAGATAAGATCGCCAATCTTTGCCATGCATGAACCACTAAGATCAAGTGGCTTGCACGAGCCATGGGGAACAGAGATCTGTATAAATCTCCACTGCCATGATCGTCCCCATGGCGTAATAAATAGTTTAGGTGCTTATAAATTTAATTCTTAGATTTAAGTTGTTCCATTTTCAATCTTGTAATGCGGCTTGTTTGCTTTCAATTGAATGAATAAAATTTTGGTTCACTAGTACATGGGCACCAATAGAACCGTGTTATCTCACTTTGTTGTCTCTTAATAAGAAACAGAGGATCCAAAGGACCAGTGTGGGGTCACACTACCCAACTTCAGTTCCGGTGGCCTCCCACCTGATGAAAAATACTGAGACAGTCTTCAATGACACCTCACGTCTCTCATTTTTTTATTAACTAGGCAAATACCTCCCGTGTTGCTGCGGGATACCAGTTGGTCACAAAAGCATTTGCCCTTGGTTCAAGAAAGTCACTTATAAGCGAGAACAATTGGCATAGCTATGAGTAAAGATCAAAGGAAATATTATATTTTGACATGCTAAGCCTGAATATTCCCTGCACGTTTCGGGATTGTAAATAATGTAAGAAATGAGGAGTCTTCGTTACAATTTTTTAATTTTGTCACAATGCAAAATATAACACAATTAGCATTAATCAGTTTTATAAACAGTTGCTGCAACACAAAAGTACATGTGAGAGAAATAATGATCTATTTTCAGGAGTCTAGGCATGAATGCTAGAGTAGTAAGATAGGACAGACGTCAGGTCAAACACTCCATGTTCTCCAAAGCGAAAGCAGCTGCACATAGAAAATGGTCTCCATGCATGACCTGACATGTTAACTAAAAAGTTTGGCGATCTTTGATCGAGTGATCAATGAGCTAGGATCAAACCATCCTGCTCTATCAATCTAGAATCGAAGTCCTAACATAAATAGGTTGTAGAAAGACAGATTAATTAAGTAATTAAGTGTCCTGTAATCATGTATAATTGATTGATCGTGACACTATCGCAGAAAAAATAAAATGATTAACCTGCAACTGTACCTGATCCACTACAACAACGGAGCAATCTGTACACCATGCGTTCTCACCAGAAGATTGGACAGTAACGTTGTCGCTCATGCTGGTGTATTCGTTGGTGAAGCACAAGGAGGTTGAATTGTGTGAATCGATTGATTGGAGGAGAGCAACCTGTTGGTTCTATGTGCAAAGCTCCAAGGGACGAAGCGCCGGCAGATGTGTGCATGGGTTGCGACTACTGAAATGTGGGAAACATGGACACATGGTGACGATCAGAGCAGGAATCGATCATCAACGCACAACAGAACTCGAGGCTACCAACTGGCCAATCTGGGATGGATGGACTGGGGCAGCGGCCATGACTCATGAGGAGTCGAGATTTGCTGCTGCCAGCCAGAGGAAGAGGATCGAAGAGTGTAAGGAGAGCATCTCTCATCTAATGCCTCACTGTATTCTATCACGTCATCTATATATAGCTTGATTATTAGTAGTCAGTTTTCGAAGAGGAAGAGAGGAAGTCACCCATAACAAATGCGAATTGAATCATTGATGTTAGAAGAGGAAGGGAGGAAGTCACGTGAGAGAATGCTGGCAGTATGTACGTGCATGGTCGTGTGTACGTAACTGCATCCACTACTGAAACCATTTGTGAGTGGGCACTTGCATGGAGGAATAAATGAATGGACATGATTAAAATTGTGCTTAAGATCAAATGGTCTTAGTTTTGGAGGTAATGTAGCTGGAGGGAATGATGACATGGAGCACTGTGGATCGAGAAAATTTGTTAGTGGAGTTTTGCTTTATAAGAGTATAAGATGTTTGATAACTTTTTTCTCCTATAATATACGTACATGTTTACTATCGATAATATAAATAGAAAATATTAGTCCCAATACCCTCTTCCTCTCCCACTAAAGCAAGAAAAAGATAATGAGCATAAATGGCAAATGCCCACATAGTGACAAAGAAGTCACCTTTTGTAAATACTCCATGAAAACTTTTAGTTGTAGAGATTACTACCAACACTCAAGCCTAAATGCGCGTACAATGCTTTCTACGTAGCCTTCTATTACTATCAATTTTACAGATAAGTTCTCTGTTTATAGTTTTTTTTATGTAAACAGGACGAGCATAACCCTACTGTGAATTTTGTTAAAATTTGATTAAAGACTAGATGAGTGCCCGTGCGTTGCTGTAACGGGTGCAACATAAATTAAATGTGATGTTTGTTAGCCAAGTCAAAATCAAAAATATATCAATTCAATTTTTCCGTGTATTATACCACGATAATGTCTAGAAACACATTCATTAACGTAATGAATCTGAAATAAAAGCTAGGCTTGGAACTTGTTGTCTGAAAGTTACGATAAACATCAGTTGCCTCAAAGGCTGAAAATTTATTGCTAGGCATCGAATTGAATTTATCTATGCTCTGCCTTGCCAAAACATGTATACTCGGACTTACAATATACTAGCCCGCATGAGGCATGGCAATAATTCATATTTTAGGAAAAAAATATATTTGTTGTCAACACGCATAGCGCTTGGCGACCACAAACGAGATTTGGATCACGATCATGATCATTGCGTGGTGATATTTCAATAAATTCCTTTATCTTTCCATAATTCTCTTTCTGTTTTATTCCATTTTTATTTACTTGTCTTCCAGTATATCCATACGGTGATTATTTGTCTTCCTTTCTCTTCCCATAATTCTCTTTCCGTTTTATTTTATTTTATTTACTTGCCTTCCAGTGTCTCCATGCGGTGATTGTTTGCCTGCCAGTGATTCCGTGAGTTTTATTCCATTTTATTTACTTGACTTCGGTGTCTCCATGCGGTGATTATTTGCTGTCGGATATGGATCGCATGAGATGCGGTGATTATTTTACTGTCGGATATGGATTGCATAAGTGTTTTGGTCTGCCGGTAGATGTTAACAATGCATATGTTTTAGTTGTAGAGATAGAGTTTGTTACTTACCTTCCCGGTGTCTCCATGCGGTGATTATTTATCCGCCGGTGATTCCGTGAGTTTTATTCTATTTTATTTACTTGTCTTCCAGTGTCTTCATACGGTGATTATTTGTCCGTCGGATATGGATCGCATGAGATGTGGTAATTATTTTACTGCACGGATATAGATTGTATGAGTGTTTTGATCCTGCCGGGTAGATGTTGATAATCCGTATGTTTTAGTTATAGAGAAAGTACAACTAGAGCAAGAAAGAAGAGCCGCTCAAGAGACAAAGAAAGAAATAATCAATGAAGACAGAGAAAGGTGTCATCGTCTTGTTTATTCAAACATTTCGTTTGTTGGTTTCATTTAGCCCAAACCAATCGATCAATGATGTTTTTCTCTCATAACAAACCCGACACCACCCAGCCCAAACCAACCCGAAACCAACTAGCGAAACAGCCGATCGGTCGGCTAGCAGCTCATGCTCAAGCAAAGCTGGCCCGAGACAAACGCCCGTTGTGGATCCATTGTGGTTTATTAGCATGTGTTTGGTTCCTTGAGCCATGTGGGTTGGGTTGGATCCATCCCACTTTTTAAGGTCGAGTTGAACTCAGATTGTGTTTGGTTCGAGGGTTAGAGTTGTTCTAATTTTTGTTTGGTTTAAGGAATGGAGTGGGTTAGGATGGATGGCATCTTTAACACCGTCACTTGCTATTTACTGGGACCCGGTGTGTCACGACTTCGACCCATCTTCCACTCTCGTCGTTGCTCGACCAGAGCCGCAGAGCAATCACAGGTGGCCTCTAACACTCCGCCTCGGCGATGGCGCCCGCCCGCCGGTGGCTTGCACCTCCCGCATCCGCTCATGGCGCCCAGCCGAGCCTGCGTGCGTCGGCCTCAACATCTGCGCGCCATGCACACGCTTGATGTGACATCATCCCGCACCCGCATCCGCCCAGCCGCCACCCGGCCAGGCCTGCCCGCGCCCAAGGAGAGAGAGAAGGAAGAAAGCAGTGCGACGGCGTCGAAGTGGGTCGAGCGGTCCGCTCGATTTGGAGAAACCAAGCCTGAACTCGCATCTCATCGAGAATATTCCCTATGCGGTCGAACCCAACCCATACATCCTGGAACCAAACACCTCTAACTCTAGGTTTGACCCACCCCAACCCAATGTAACCCTCCAACCAAACACATACTTAGCTTCTTCCGTTTTTCTAAAATGTGTAAATCGGCTAAAACCTATAGAATTCGTATAAAATTAGAATAAAATATAAAAATCATAATTCAAATTGTGTTAGGTTCCTTTTGACTAGAACTATAACCTAAAGTGACAAAACACATGTTAAACCTTAAATGGTTGATGCATTTTTTTTGTGGAACCTTAAGTGTACTTTTGTAGAACATTGTTGCGCTCAATAAATCCTGCAAAATTTATGTAAATTACTCACATCAATGTGACACTAAAGTCAAATGTTTCACGGCCAGCAAGGCTCTTGCTATGGAGCTAAAAATGATTTAGTGTTTTTAATGTGATATTTTTGTAGGTTGCATATGAGCTCTAAAAATATAAAATATTTAGAGTAAGATAATGTAATTCTATTTATTTTTTAAGTAAGAAAATATAAAATACATCATTTATATTCTATATGATAATTATGCTTGATCTGCTTTATATCAAAAAGTAACACAATGTATAAAGGGACTATATTCATATTTGACTATGAATAAATAAAAGCATTAAGCAACTTACATACTACAGTTAAATAGATAGTCTATTGTACATGCTATTGATTTTAAAAGAGTTTAATTTTCATTAAATGTTGTGACATATCAACAAATTAACCGAGTTATTAGCAAATTAAAATTATGATGAAGAGATAGAGAGAGAGTTTCATAAAGTTTTATGCTGGATGAAACTTCGTTGTCCTGATTACCAACATAAAATATGATGTGTTAGACTTGGTAACTATGTTATAAAATTCAGTAATGCTCCCTATATGGTGTGCGGACGGAGTGGTCTCCGTCTTATCCAGCCGCCGCTCGTCAGCCCCGCTTCTCCAAAAAAAAAGGATGTTGTCTTGCTTCCTTCTCGGCGTGAGGCTCCTCATTTGTGGCCTTCTCCGGCGTGTTGGGGCCACATCCGCTCCCATCGCGCCTCTCCCCATTCCGTGCGAGGCCCACTCACGCCACGCCGCGGCTCACTTCAGCGTGCCATCGCCACCATCCCCCATGGCGCACCCTATCCCTGCCTTCGTCCCCTGCTGCGCCATGCCGGTGCTTTCAGTTCAGCGCGCTTAGGCAGTAAGCGCAAGCTAGCCTTGTTGGCGGCTGCCAAGCCGTGTTACCAACCTCCTCGGCGGTGGCTTTGCGGAATCAAGCATTCCCGCTCTGTGTTGCATCATACGGAAGAAGAAGGGTGAGAACCGTATGTTGCAAGAGTATGTTTTAAGTGTTTCAGATATTTCAGAGGTACGTTGCAAGTGTTGTATATCGATGTTGTAAAAGTAGACCGGGATGTTGCACATGTTATAATGGCTATACACATATGTTTCGATTGTATGTTCTAAATGTTTCATCTGTTCCAGACGTACGTTCCAAGTGTTTTATCTCGATGTTGCAAAAGTAGATCTGGATGTTGCATATACATGTATGTTGCAAACATATGTTTCAAAGTGTTTTCAGGTGTTTGATACATATGTTTGCAAGTGTTTCATCTGAATGTTGCATATGTTTGCAATGGTTTTCAATTTTTTTCAGGCGTTTTCGCAAGTGTTTCAGATGCTTGTTTCAAGTGTTTCATGTGTCTTCTTTGCAACTGTTGCATCCGGATGTTTTAAAAGTAGATTGAATGCTGCACATGGGATGCGTGGGGAAGCGGCTGATGGCGTGAGCAACTTTCAGGGCAACGCGTGTCCACTGCTGGTGTGCTTGCTCACAAGCTCAACGTGCTAGCCACTCGCTCGCTCACTCTGCGGGCACCGTCCGAACACTAGCAAGTCCGTACAAAATTATTTGTGGAAACTCACCTTAAAGATGGAGAAAAGTCACAAGTATTGTACTCCCTCAGTCCAGAAAAGAATGTAACTATGGGTTGCGTGTCAGTAAAACTAGTTCACGTTTGACCAAGTTTCTAGTGAATAGTATTCATATTTATGGATTCGAATCAATTTATTATGAAAATACATTTCGTAATCGATCCAATGATATTTATGTGATATCATAAATATTGATAATATTTTTTCTATAATTAATGAAACTCAAAATACTAAAATGTAGCACCCTGCTAGAATCGTATTCCTCTCTGGACATAAGTAGCAGATGCCATCACCGAGTTACAAAATTCACCCTAAAATTTATTTTTGGGCGGCGTCTGCGCTGCGTGTCGGTTCGATGGTGCGAGCAAAATGAAGAGGGGCGTCGCTTCCCCTTCTCTCTCTATTTCTCTCTCTCTCTCTAATCTCGATTCAGTTTCCAGTTTCGTTTCCTCTGCGGCGTCCGGAGAGCGATTCAGATCGCTTCCCCATCTGAACTCCATCGCCGTAGAGTCCCGCCGCCATCGCCCAGGTTTGCCCCTCGTATCCAAAAACCCTAAATGCCTACAGGGGGATTAGAGGTTTAGTTCTTCTCCTGTGCAATCTGCAAAGTTGAGAAATCAACAGTGCAAAGGTCACCGAATCGAGTCTAGATTTCTCCGTTTTGTGTACATTTCCCCAGTTCTTTGCTTTGAGTGCAAAGTTAATGATTCGATTTGATGTTTATCTTTCCCCGTAGAGGGGCAGGATGCCGCCGGCGCGGCGACCCCGCGTTTCGTCGAGGCCGCCGTCCACTTCCTCCGCCGCGGCGGCGGATGGGCGCGGTGGCAGAGGCTGGCTGTCCACCCTCCGTGGTGACCCCGCCAAACGTCCGCGCCGTGCCGACGACGACGACGGCACGCCGCTCAGCGACGAGGTTCTCCTCGTCATCTTCGCCGGCGTGCACAACCTCGCTGATCTCGTCCGCTGCTCCGCCACCTGCCGGCGCTGGCATCGCCTGGTGTCCGCCGAAGCCGCCTTCCTCTGCCGCACTCCACGGCTCGTGCCCGCCAGGTTCATCGCCCCCCTCGCGCTCGGCTTCTTCCACCACCAGGCGGACGCCGCGCCGGGCTTCGTCGCCATGGCCTCCGCATCGCGCCGCTTCCCCGGGCTCCTCCGGAACCCGCCGCCGTCCCTGGGCGCGCTCGTCGACAACGGGCTGTTTGACGGGTCTTCCCGCATCGTGGCAGCCAGGAACGGCCTCCTCGTCGTTGACATCCGGCACGGGAAGCACAACGGGGCGCTCAAGCTTTGCGTCTGCAACCCAATGACAGGTGAAGTGCACGTCCTGCCACCCCTGGCAGGCAAGGATGGCCTCGGGCACTATGCGTGCAGCCGAGGACCGTGATGACAAGGCCACTGACCCGCCGCCGCCACCGTCGTACTTCCGCCTGGTCATGGTGTACACTCGACGTGGCTTCACTGCGTTCCGGAGCTACTCATCGGACCAAGGCAGCTGGAGTGAAGAGGCAAAAATGACCGGCTCTAGGCTCGGCAAGAAACAGATGGGCTTGACACACAGTGGAGTCGTGAGCCGTGACCGCAAGCGAGTGTACTGGATGGCCAAGAACGTGGTACTTGTTCTTAGCCTCAACCATCTGCAGTCCGCACTGGTATTCATGCCTCGGTCTGGAAACGGAAAGATCTTTGACAAAAACTCCTTGCTAGGTTTGTCACAAAAGGGTTTGCTGTGCGCCGTCCAGTTTGACCCACTGCCAGCACGTATGAAGGCTGACCGCATCTCCATACGCATAACCACCTGCACCGACCGTCGGTGGTGGGATGAGATCGAATCAATCCAGGTAGGACAATCCTTGCCTGCCGATGTGATCAGTTTGAAGCTGAGGTGGTTCTGCGGGAAGAGTGGCTTTGTGTTCTTCACAGCCGTCACTGGGGACAGTGGCCACCGGAGAAGCTTGGTGTATGCTCTGAGCCTCAACACACGGGCGGTTGAGAAGCTGGGGAGCCACGACGGTGAAGGTGATCTGTGGGAGGGGCTTCATGGGTACGAGATGGATCAGGTGGCATACCTGGCATCCCTTGCTGAGCCAGATGGCCCGAAGGATATGTGATGGGTCTCTTTTATGGGTATATATAAAGCTCATGCTTTTGCTACCTGGCGCTTGAAGAAGTAACTTGGGAGGTTACTTCTGTTATGTTGCTGGTCAAAACTCGAGACCAAGTTTATGTGTAATACTTAGGTATCGTGTCAGGCTGTTCTGTACAAAGTGTCTAGCATCTGTTATTTTGGTCGGTAAAACTTGTGGTTGGATGGTTTAGGAGCTGGTACCATTGAGTCATATTTGATCCACCAATTAAGATTTTTGTGAGGAGTTTGAAAATATGATGGTAAGTGAGTTTGAGATGTCTATGATTGGAGAGCTTAGCTACTTCCTTAGTCAAATCAAGCAATTAAAGAATGGTATATTTATGAGTCAAGGCAAGTACATCAAAGACATGCTCAAGAAGTTTGGAATGGATGATGCTAAAACTATTAGAACACCAATAGGGACAAATGAAAACTTAGATAGTGATGCTAGTGGCAATATAGTAGATCAAAAGATGTATCGGTCTATGATTGAAAGCCTACTCTATGTGACCGCATCAAAATCGGATGTAATGTTTAGTGTATGCATATGTGTTAGATTTCAAGCATCACCAAGAGAAAGTCATTTGAAGGCAACCAAGACAATATTGAGGTACTTAAAACATACATAAAATGTTGGATTGTGGTATCCCAAAGGAGAAAGATTTGAGTTGATTGGATATTCGGACTCCGATTATGCGGGACGCAAAGTTGAGAGAAAGAGCACATCGGGCACATGTCAACTATTGGGAAGATTACTTGTGTCTTGTTCATCAAAGAAGTAAAATAGTGTAGCACTTTTAACCACCGAACGGAGTATATTTGGCTGGTAGTTGTGCTCAATTATTTTGGATGAAGGCAGCTTTGAGTGACTTTGGAATCAAGTTCAAACAAGTGCCATTGCTATGTGACAATGAGAGTGCTATCAAGCTCACCAACAATCCGGTTCAACATGCAAGAACAAAGCACATAGATATCCGTCATCACTTCATAAGAGATCACCAACAAAAGAGAACATTTGCATTGAAAGTGTGGCAGCGATGATCAACTTACCGATATATTCACCAAGCCACTTGAGGAGAAGAGGTTTTGCACACTAAGAAATGAATTGAACATACTTGACTTCTCCAATATGTGTTGATGCACCCTCATATATGACATGTCTCTCCTTCGAGCAAAGCAAGGTAAAGTTGATTGACATGTCACTCATCCATTGCTAAGGATTTGTTTAGCGCATCTAGTCATTCCTCACATGTCTTAGGATCATTCATGAAAATCAAATGAATTTGATGCTTGTATGGTACAACTATTGCTTGTATGCTTGAAATGATCTAGTGGTAGCATATGACATGTTTATGGGCTTGTGAACCTAGTGCTTAATCTAGAAAATGAGTTATAAGTGTTTAACTCAATATGGTGCATGATAATCCTCATTTGGAGGTGTTAAAAAGCTTGCCCTTGAATCAAACCGAGTTAAATATTTTTTGCAAGTGATCTAGATTGAATCATATTGAGAAAATGATCCTCACTTCACGTGGTTTCACCCCAGCTTATCTAAAATTTAAGCTCACCTTTTGTGTTAATTGCTGACAAAGGGGGAGAGAATTCACAAAGATAGTAAAGAAATAAAATGACATTGTAAAGGGATCAATGAAAAGTTGAAGCACACGAGCAGGGGGAGCAAGCTCATAAACTTGTATGTTGCATTTGTATGTGCATTTACATATGTTTGCTTGCATGGCATAAGTTTTTTAAATTCCATATCCATGCATGTGTGGTGTATGCTAGATTATAGAAAATGATTGATGAAATGAAAACTAGCATGCATAGGAAGATTAACTAGGCGTGTGTGAAGGGACCGTGGACGCCTAAGAGGGAAGGTGAATTAGGCAACTTAAAAATCTACTCCTAAACTATGGTCTCTTTTTCTAACCCTAGCAAAACCTATGCAAAAGATAAACTATCTAAATATGCAACTATGGTTTTTTGCTAGTGTGTGCTGATCTCTACCGCAAAAAAGAAGTAATACAATGGATGTAAATGCGGAAGCTAAAGAGCAAGGTAGAGATATGCAAACTCTGTCGACGACTCCGGTATTTTTACCGAGGTATCGAGAAGCGTGCAAGCTTCCCCTACTTCTCGTTCGAGCCCTCTAAGGGCCAAGCTCCTGGTCGGGTAACTCCATGGATACCCTCGGGCCTTCCCCACGCAAGAAGTGGGTCTCCGGCGTGCCTTCCGGCAAGCCTCTCCCGGATGCTACCCATTCTTCACTATCAAGCTTCCGCCAAACGCCCGCGGACCATGTTCCCTCCGAAGACACGGTGGCGGCCACACCACAAACACACAGTCGGTGTGATCTCACAAGACTACAAGCCCCTCCGATGTACAACAATGAGTGCGGCGCAAGCACCGAGTGGTAAGAGGTATGCAAACCTCACTAAACACTAAGCCCAAACCTAGAGCAAGCGCATAAGCGGTGGTCTAATCAACCTAAGCACGCCGTAAAGCACCCACGCTAATCACCTAATGAATCACTAAGCACTATGCAAGTGGAGATCACTAAAATGGTGTATCAACACCATTGATATGTTTCCTCAGCTTCACGCCACTCAAATGGTCGGTTGGGGTTGTATTTATAAATCCCACTGAGAAAGTAGCCGTTGGGGACGAAATCCCGCTTTTCTGCTATTGACTGGACGCTGAAGTCGTCCTGATCGGACGCGTCCGATCGTCCCGACCGTTGGAGCCGCGATCAACTGATCGGATGCTGCCAGCGTCCGGTCACCTGCCACCGGACACGTCCAGTCGCAATGTCGCCGCTCTGGAACCTCTCTGTACTCGACCGGACTCTGATGTCATGCGCCCGGTCGATTTGCCGCTAGCGTCCGGTCCAGCGTCCGGTCGCTGCTACTGACGCCTGTTGCTGAGCCTCTTGATCGAAGCGTCCGATTGCTTTCCTTCAGCGTCCGGTCACTTCTGTGAGCTCGTATCTTCGCGATCTTGCGTCCGGTTTGGTTCCTATCTTCATCCTTGGACTTTACTTGATATCTTGGGTCTTCTCTTGTGCTCCTAAGGTCTTGCTTATGGTGTTGATCATCGGATCATCACGTCGCCTTCGTCCAAGTCACGTCTTGCATCCTATTGAATTACAAAACAATCACTTGCAAATTCATTAGTCTAATTTGGTTGTGTTGGTCATCAAACACCAAAATCCAAAATAAATGGGCCTAGGGTCCATTTTCCTTACAATCTCCCCCCTTTTTGATGATTGATGACAACACGACCAAAGCAAGCAAATAATAAAAAATTTAGAATTTAAAAGCTATCTACTTGCTAGGATGAAATGCAGGGGCAAGATTATATGATGCCAAAAGATACTATTTGTAAGACTAGAAGATACTACATAAAAACTTATCTTGCCCTTGCAAATGTCCCCATGTGGTATTATGAATTAAAGCATTGCTTCATACAAATTCTCCCCATTGTATAGGCTAATCCATAATCCACTATCCTTCCTTTCTTGGACCATTACCACTTGTAAGTTATTATGATCTAGCTTTTGGTCCTACAAATTAATGCTTGCTTTTGGTCCTCTAAATTCTCCCCCTTTGGAATCAAACACCGAAAAGAAAGATATTAGTAGTACAAGGGAGGGTCAAACTTTGTGAACCTTTGTATGTAGAGTGGAATAGGTCACAAAATTTGACTCTCACATTATATAGATTAAGCTTCCCCTAAATATATGCATACATATGGTAAAAGGCAAAGCATATGTATAATTGGTAAAATATTGCTCAAGGGAATTTAATCTATATAATGCATGGAGAAAGCATATAAATATCAAAATGAAATCAACATGATGATATCGGTTTAGAAATACCACATGTGGAAACCAATTTGATTTCTACCACTTGCAATAGGTGGTGGATATTTGAAGTATGATGCTTAACTCTGGGGACTCTATTTTCCTTGCAATGAGACTACTACACATATGATAAACTTGAAAAGGTATTAGTCTCAAAGCATCCAACTTGTAGAGTAACCTCCCCCTAAATTTGTGCACACAAGTATGGGATACTTGTAGGAAACATGCACATTGATTTTTAGAATAAAAAATAACACTTGAAAGATGACATCATATGAATGTGAGAATCATTTTCAAAGAAGATATTCGGGAGAAATTATTTATAATTTGGAATTTGACACATATTAGAAGAACAATTCTAAGAGAAGCTATGTGCCGTGCTCTTAAACAATTTTAAACCATGTAGGTTTGCTCCAAGGGTTAAGAATGAAACCGAGCAAGCCTACCATAAGATATACCTAGTGTATGCATGACAAAAGATATAAACATGCAAAAGCAAACATAGGCATGAAAGGTAACTGGATGCTTAAAGATACCAATTTGTAAGAAATACCACTTGTAGGAAATGCAAATTGATACTACTTGAAGAGAATTAAATCTAGTTACCTAACATGGGAAGGGGAATTTGAGTCCATAGTATTCACTAACCCACTTGGCAATGATTTTATCCATCATGATGCATCTCATGAAATGCATCCATACTTTGCCAAGTCTCTAGATTCCCCGAAGTCCATTGGACTTCTCATTTCGCTTTCGGGATCCAAACCTTCTTGGTGCTCTTCATATTGAAAATGATTTCCTTTAGCACCCAAAAGTGTTTGACCCCATTGATGGCTTGCTTGTTCACCTTGATGACCACCACCTTGTTATTTTTCTTCTTCTTTAACAAGTATGGTGTGGAGGCCTTCTTGTCCACCTTATTGGTGTAGGTGTTGAAGAGCTTACTAGTTTGCTTCTTCTCTTTCTTCTTTGCTCCACCCCCATTCTTCACCTTGTACTCATAGGACTTGTGACCTTCCTTGTGGCACACGTAGCAAACCACGATTTGTCCTTCATCAAGCTTCTTCACTCCCTTGACGGTGTTATCTTGATGAAGTTGGGCTTGTTTTGCCTTGCCTTTCACTTGAATCAAGTCCTTGGTGAGGCGAGCTACTTCTTGCTTGAGTTGCTCATTCTTCTTTGCAACCTCTTGTGTGCATGTATCTACAATAACTTTCTCAACACAAACTTGGTTGCACAAAGATGAGTCTAAACATAAATCATTACAAGAAGTAGAGGCATCCTTTTTAGACATGTTAATGATAGAACTTTTCTTTTTAGATGCCTTGGTGGGGATTGTACTAACGGCTTCAAGATTAGTAACTTTATTAGTTATCATATCACAATGTTTGCACATGGTTTCCATTTTAGCGAGCAAACTTTTATAAGCATCTTGTGAGCTAGCTAACTTTTCTTTTAATTTTTCATTTTTCTTTACAAGTTGCTTATCATTGATTGTGCATGCATTTGTTGTTGCACTAGCCTCAAGTTGCTCAATTTTAGTAGATAGTTCAACATTGAGATTAGCAAAGTTCTCATATTGTTGAAGAAAAGTTTTGTATGCTTCTTGTGAACTATCTAGCTTTTCTTTTAATTTTTCGAGCTTCTTTTGTTGACTAGTGCAAACTTTAGCATAATAAAGATTTTGTTGTACAATTTCCTCATAGAAAGACATTTCATCATCACTATCACTCTCACTAGAGGATGAGCTTTCATTACCTCATGCCATGAGGCACACACGAGAAGAGCTTGATGATGAGTGCTTGCGCCCTCGCCTCTTGTGATGGTGTTCTTCTTCACTTGAAGAATCATCCCATGACCTTATTGATGTGAGGGCTTGGTTCTTGCATGCCTTCTTCTTTGTCTTGGGTGTGGGCTTGTTTGGACAAACTTCCACAAAGTGTCCCAACTCGCCGCATCCATAGCATCCTCTCTTTCTTTGCTCATTTCTTTGATTGGTGAAAATAAGATCTTGAATTTGGATGGGCACACCCTTGACATTGAGCCTTTGGATCATCTTCTCCACCTTGTTGATAAGTTTGATTGATTCTTCATCAAGGTCGGAGGTGGAGGAGGAAGATTGATTATCATCACTTGAATCTTCATCATCATCATCCTCATCTTCTTCTTCATCTTCACTTGAGGAGCTTGAGCTTGTCTCAACTTGCTTGCCCTTCATCTTCTTTTTCTTGCTACATGCGAGAGCTTTGCCTTTGCTCGATGAAGAGGCTTCTTCTTGACCCATCTTATGTGACATTTCAAATGCCACTATCTTGCCAATGACTATGCTCGGGGTCATGGTGCTCAAGTTCTCCATATTGTGAAGGATGGTGATGATGCTTGCATATTTCTTTTGTGGTAGCATGGAGATCATCTTCCTCACGATGTCCGCATCATCTAGCTTTGTTAATCTTATTGAATGGAGCTCATTGATAATTAGATTCAAACGAGAATACATATCACGAACAAGCTCATCATCATTCATTGTAAAGGAATCATAATTTTGTTTAGCCAGACAATGTTTTTGCTCACGGACATTAGATGTGCCGTCATGGAGCTCTTGAAGTTTTAACCAAATTTCATGTGCCGTATTTAAAGTGAACACTTGGTTAAACACATCCATGCTAAAAGATTCAAACAAGCAATTCTTAGCTCTAGCATTGAAATGAATTTCCTTTTCTTCACTCTTCGTGGGTTTATCGGGATTCTTAATGGTTTTCATCCCGTCACGAGTGACTCTCCAAACACCCAAATCAACCGCTTCAAGGTAGCAAGCCATTCTAGCTTTATAATAGGGGAAGTTAGTGCCATCAAAGTGTGGAGGCCTAGAGGTATCTATCCCAACCACTCTAAATGGCGTCGGCTCAACGGTGGTTAAGCCAAAGGTCCAAATTGAGCCAACCGGCTCTGATACCATTTGAAGGGGACCGTGACGCCTAAGAGGGAGGGTGAATTAGGCAACTTAAAAATCTACTCCTAAACTATGGCCTCTTTTTCTAACCCTAGCAAAACCTATGTAAAGGATAAACTATCTAAATGTGTAACTATGGTTTTGCTAGTGTGTTGCTATCTCTACCGCAAAAGGAGTTATACAATGAATGTAAATGCGGAAGCTAAAGAGTAAGGTAGAGATATGCAAACTCCCATCGACGAATCCAGTATTTTTACCGAGGTATCGAGAAGCGCGCAAGCTTCTCCCTAGTCCTCGTTGGAGCCCCTCGCAAGGAATCCCTCGCAAGGGCCAAGCTCCCGATCGGGTAACTCCGTGGATAGCCTCGGGCCTTCCCCACGCGCAAGTGGGTCTCCGACGTGCCTTCCGGTAAGCCTCTCCCGGATGCTCCCTGCCATCTTCACTATCAAGGTTCCGGTCGAAACGCCGCGGGCCTTGTTCCCTCCATTACATGTGGCAGCCACACCACAAACACAGTCGGTGTGATCTCGCAAGACTATAAGCCCCTACGATGTACAACAATGGTGCGCGCAAGCACCGAGTGGTAAGAGGTATGCAAACCTCACTAAACACTAAGCCTAAACCTAGAGCAAGCGCATAAGCAGTGGTCTAATCAACCTAAGCACTTCGCAAAGCACATACGCTAATCACCTAATGAATCACTAAGCACTATGCAAGTGGAGATCACTAAAATGGTGTATCAACACCATTGATATGTTTCCTCAGCTCCACGCCACTCAAATGGTCGGTTGGGGGGTTGTATTTATAAGTCCCATTGAGAAAGTAGCCGTTGGAGGCGAAATCCGCTTTTACGCTCTTGGCCGGCCGGCTGAAGTCGTCTGATCGGACGACGAGTCCGGTTAAATCGACCATTGGAGCCACGATCAAGCGATCGAACGAACTTTGCCGGCGTCGGTCACCTGCCACCGGACGCGTCCAGTCGCAATGTCGCCGCTCTGGAACCTCTCTGTACTCGACCGGACTCTGATGTCCTATGTCTGGTTGATTTACCACTAGCGTCCGGTCCAGCATCCGATCCGGTCATTGCTGCTAACGCTTTGTTCTTTGAGCCTCTTGATCGGAGCATCCCGGTTACTTTCCTCCGGCGTCCGGTCCAGCGTCCGATCACTTCTGTGAGCTCGTATCTTCACGATCTTGCATCCGGCTTGGTTCCTATCTTCGTCCTTGGACTTTGCTTGATATCTTGAGTTTTCTCTTGTGCTCCTAAGGTCTTGCTTATGGTGTTGATCATCGGATCATCATGTCGCCTTCGTCCAAGTCACGTCTTGCATCCTATTGAACTACAAAACAATCACTTACAAATTCATTAGTCTAATTTAGTTGTGTTGGTCATCAAACACCAAAATCCAAAGTAAATGGGCCTAGGGTCCATTTTTCTTACAGTGTGCTTATCATGTAAAAACTAAACCCTTTCATATAATGTTGATCTCATGGGGTTTTCTAGTTTTTGTGAATGTCTATTTACTAATGGTGCTAAGGAAGGTGTATATTGGCAACTTTGATTGGTATCACGCTTCAAAGGTCCATTCTTTACACCTTAGCATCTTTTGGTAGCTATCACTCTCCCAAACTTTCTAATCCATGCATATGTATAAGCTTTTAATTCCAAACTCTTAGCACATATGTAGGGGGAGCTCATACTACCAATTTGGATTGATAAAACTTGTTCATAATCTTTACACATGGTAATATGCTTCGACAAGCAACATGAATCCAAGAAAATTTAATTAATTATCTTTATAATAGGTTGTCATCAATTACCAAAAAGACGGAGATTGAAAGCCCTAGTTTGGTTTTGGATAATTGATGAAACCTAGGACTAACCTTTGATCTAAGTGTGTGAATTAGAAAAGGTGGTCCAATCCAAGTGATAGAGCAAGATAAGGTCCATGGTGATGAAGATGGACATGTGTTGATGATGATCAAGCTCAACTTGGAAAAAAAGAAAGAGAAAAACAAAAACCAAGGAGATCAAGGCAAAGGTATAAGATAGGTTTTTGTTTTGCACTCAAGACACCATAGAGGGTGTGAGTGACTTAGGATCAATAGCCGTACTATTAAGAGGGGAATTCTCATGGTTAATACGGTTGTCAAGTGCCACTAGGTGATTGAATTCCATGCATATGCATTAGGACCTAGTGTGCTAACAATTAACCCTTGAAAATGCTTGTGAAAAATGCTAACACACATGCACAAGTGGTGAGACATTTTGGTGTTGACACATAGAAGCAAGCATGTTGAGAAACGTGTTGAAAGTGCTGGTCTCGGGGAGACCGGACGTGTCCGACACAGGGACCGGACGTGTCCGGTATTTGACTCGGCAGTTTTTCAGACGAGACCGGACACGTCAGGAATTGAGACCCCGGCATGAGAAGCTAAGGCAGGGTTGACCGGACGCTCTATGCAACAAGTGACCTGACGCTAAGCGTCGTGTCCGGTCAGAGGAAGCGAAGCACATGGCTGTGTGGACCTGACGCAGGGGTGCGTCCGGTAGGCTATACCGGACACGTCCGGTCACTCCAGGGCGGCTCTGGGAGCTCTCTAGAGTTGACCTGACGCTAGCCCACGTGTGTCCAATCGTCTTTTCGGCGTTGCATCTGATCGTGTCGGACAGCGTGTGCAAAAAGAGCCATTGGGCGCCAACGGCTATACTAATTTAAACGGGACACGTGGCTACTCGTTGGTGACCGGACGCATCCGGTCAGTTCGCAGATAGCCTAGTGAAGGGGTATAATGGCTAGTTGAGTTAGTGTGTCTCTATAAAAGCATGGTGGCCGGCTTTTGCTCATTCTCTTGGCTCTCTAACTTGTTGATACACCTTGTGAGCATACTCCCACGCCTCTCACTCAGCTAGCTTGTGATTTGATCATCCAAAGTGAGTGATGTAAGTGCATTCGCATTGTGTTTGAGCATCTAGTGGCATTTGGGATCGTGTTGGCTGCAGGTCTTTTTGTTACTCTTGGTGGTTGCCACCACCTAGCCGGTTTGGAGCAGCGGAGGAGCTTCGGCACGAGTTGGTGATTGTTCGTAGCCGGTTTCGGTGATTGTGAGGGGTCTTGTGCCTTTCTCGGCGGAGTGCCGAAAGATAACTCTAGTGGATTACTCCTATCATTGAGTTAACTCACTTGTGGATAGGTTCTTGCGGTGTCCAATTATGTGGACGAGGTTCAAGCAACACCTCTTAGCCACCGAACCACCAAGTGTTGGTCGACACAACGGGGACTAGCGTGCCGGCAAGCATGTGAACCTCGGAAGAAAAATTTGTTGTCTCTTGCTCTTTTAGTATTCTCCCGATGATTGAATTGGTATTCATCTTGTGATTGGTTCACTCCTTTACGCAGTGGTATAATCACCATACTCACTAATTCACATTCCTGCAAACTAGTTGTAGCAAGCTCTTTAGTGTAGCTAGAATTCAGAGCTTGCTTTGTAATTTAGGTTCATCTAGTGGAGCTCTTTAGTGTAGCAAGTGTGAGAGCTCTTAGTGAGTAGTGACTTAGCCAATTGTGTGCCTAGTGATCATAGTAACTAGAATTGTTGGATAGGTGGCTTGCAACCCTTGTAGAGCTAAAGCAAATTTGTATTTAAGCTATTTGTCATACTAATCAAATTGCTACTGGTGGTCTTGTAGATTTTAAATAGGCTATTCACCCCCCTCTAGCCATATTAGGACCTTTCAACTAGTAACTACAGCTTATATGGAAGTCATTAATCCAATAAAGCACATGTTAGCTACACTCAACTATAGAAAATATATAACCCCATCGCTATCTATATATCCTAGGTTCAGCCACTATAGTAGAGCACACATCATAAAATAAATTTGGGTACCTCTTCCTCCATGTTCCTTGGCTTTGATTTGTCATCAAGATCGCTGCTCATTACATCATCATCATGCGGTGAGAGGTGGTGTGGCCGGCGTTGACGAAGGGGTACCAGATCTGGCTCCGGCTAGGGATCAGATTCGGTCGATCGTGATAGGTGCCGAGCTAGGTAGGGGATCTAGATCCGGCTTGTACCATCGTCGAGGCAGTCCTTCCATCGTCAGTTGATCGACCTGCTGTCGACGAATCGAAGGGGATTCGGCTCCGGCTATGGTTCAGAAATGTATGAGAGGGGTGTGGCTAGAGAGTTGAGAGGGAGTCGAGCTGCTGTTCCGATGACGCCTATGTTCAGGAGCGGGTTGGCAGAGGGGGTGGCTGGAGAGTGGAAAGGGAGGCCATGGGATTAGGATTTGGAGCTGGAGGAGAGACGGTGCGGCTGGAGAATGGAGATGGAGACAGAGACGGCGACTCTTTGCGCTTTTATGTGGCCATCACATTACCACAAATGCCCTTGTCTAAAATCAATGGCGTGGTAAACCTATTTTCCGCGCAGAGGGCAAAAGAGAGACATCTAATTTTTGGTGCGTGTTGGCCAGACTGCTCGGCGCGGTGCGAAATCAAATTTTCGGGCAGGCATACCGCCCCGTCTGCTTAGCAGAGACCGGAATTTTGGGCGGCCTTAGTTGTTGCCTTTTTTGGTTTTTTCATAATATAAATAAATATAAAACTAAAAGAGAATGATAATAAACAATTAAAAGATCCATGAATTTGACACCTAAAGATTATCGAAAAAAAGAAAAAATAAACCTACTCGCTGCAACTGACGATTTTTTTGTGTGTGACTGCATCTGCGACTGTTTGAACTAAGGTCTAAGGGATGGAAAACCCTCCAAAAAAACTAAATGGGTTATTCAAATAGTATCCCCATGGATTTCCCACCCTGGAAAAAGTAGTCATGGATTCTAAGGTGCTTTGAGTTTCTAGAGAAGAGAAAAAAATTAAAGCATCCTCCTCCTGGCTAGCGCTCTTGAGATTTGCTGACTCGCCAGTACTCCGGATCCTCCTCCTCGCTGGAGTCGCAATCGGTGCTGTACTTTCCATCACTCGAGTATGTCCCCATTGTTCGTGAGCCTCGAGCCGGTCACCAACGCCATCTTAGCGAAAGTGAATGTGGACGACAACATCATGCACGCCCGCCTCGACCCTTGATCTATGGGACGTGTTAGTAGTACAAGTCATGACTAGGCTTGGTCTGTGGGACGACCGTATGCGAAGTCTTATTCGCATGCATGTCTATTAACTTTTGTTGAACTTTGTATTAGGTCGATTAAACTCTGTTGAGCGTTGTGTAGTTCAGGTCCTTTAGTCATTTAGTAACTGGTTATACTAACGGTGTTTGCCCTTTTACGATCGGAGGCGTGGGTGTATAGATGTTGAAATTTTTCGGACCCTAAGACGGTCAGGCCCTACAAAATATAGACGGTCCGGATCACTACGAAATCTGGGGGCCATCCAAGTAGTCCATAGAACCCGATTACCGAGGGGCTAACAACTAGTTCTAATCTATAGAGCCCAACAATTAGTTGAGGATACAAGCAGTAAGGACTAATAACACAACTAATTGGCTGATTCTTAGTTGGCTATTTTTTTTAGCTATGGCTAACTAGTCATGATCCATCTAAACAGGGCCTAAGACGATGCGATACTAAAGAAATCTTGACATGCCGGATCATAGTTTTGATGAAACAACAAAATACTGAGATCGTGTCAACTCTTGCGCCATATATGTGGGTCGTGGCAAGTAGCCTTGCCACATGGCATGGGTCATGGGGTGGTCCACGACCCACGAACTATATAACAACTTGAGACAAGGGGCGAGAGGAAGGCTCTCTAGAGCTCCTGCTTCAGTTCCATCCCAAAGCTTTTGCCCTCCTCCCTACTACCGGGCATCTTTGTTCTTCGTTTCTTTTGCATATTGTTTTCATGTTTACACAGATCATGGATAACTATGATCATTCTTGGGACATGTCGTGTATCATTTGTCTTCCATGAGCTTCGTGTTTGCCATGGCCTACAAACAAGGGTTATAGTGCTTGCGTGCATTCTAACTTTTACGATGGGTGGTACATTGCTTACATGTAGTTGTTCATCAAGTTCTTGGCCATTGAAACTACCGTCTTCTTCGAGGATCATCTAGGACCCTATGTGTTTCTTTGCGGTTTGTTCAAATGCGAGATCTCCAAACTTTTCTTTCATAGCGCTATGAGTTTTGTGGTGCAGAAGTATTTTCTTATTATATCCGTTATCTTACAATTCGTCCGAATGATCCATAGATTGGTGGAGTTCATGCAGTTCCTCTCAACTGAGCAGTAGCAACATGGTCAGATGATGTTAATGTTTAGTATCTCACAACACTGATGTTCTGATTTGTGTTTTCAATGTTCACTGGAGACAATTGTGATGTTCTTTAGTTTATCTTGTTGTAATAATATCCATGTAAATAGACTTTTGTTGAACTTTGTATTAGGTGGGTTAAACTCTATTGACCAAATATATATAGACAAGTACAATATTGACGAAATGACATTTACCTATTTCTTGTAAATCGTATGCACGCCTCATTGTCCGAGTCGTGTAAATTTGACCAGCCCAGACATTTTACTCTGCTACTGAGCTATGACTAGAACTTTTGCCAAATCGGTTGTGCTGCAAAGAACAGCTGCACCAGTTGTGGCTGCATGCATGAAATACTAGTAAGGTAGTTGGATTTGAAGCGGCATCTGCAGCCACAGCTGAGTGAGTACTGACAATTAGGACCTATGAAACCATGTAGCCATCTCTAGCTAGCTGCTGCTCTGCAAAACCAAGCAAGAGAAATTGCTTACGGAAGCAAGAGCAACTCGTCTTCACTCTTCAATCTGTCCCTCAACTGCTATGAATGCTTGGAGTGAAATAACTACAGAGGCTTTCGTCATGCATTCAATTCACTCATCACAACCGTGCAAGGGTTGCTTTGTGCCTTGGTTTGTTGAACCAAACAAGTATCAGTAGTACTAATAGTCATGAGTGGCTTTGATCTTGCAAGAACCAAACACGTATCAGTAGTCTTTGATAAAATTTGTTGAACTTGCAAGAACCATGCATCAAGGAGTTCATCTCAACAAGTATCGCCTTAGATCTAATGCATAACGACATAGCTGTTGAATTTTACTGCAGACACAAGAAAGTCCGGCCGCTGTATATTTGATCTCGTAGGACACAGTATAAAGGGTCGTCAGTTTTGAATGTCATAGCAACCAATCTGTCCCTCGACTGTTGTGACTGCTTGGATTGGAGAAAAAAAAGTAAAGAAAAGACCCATCACAACCGCACTAAGCATTCAAGTCTCAAGCGTGTCATGGTGGTCAAAAGCTCTTTTTCTCGATTCCTCATTGTGTCTAGCTTTCCTGCCGCATTCACTGCTAGGTGTGGAGCCAGGAGAACAGAGCAGGTTGCTTGTGACTTGGGGCGTCGTGTACATGACCGAGCTGCGCAATGCCTAATCGTTGAAGCTGTTGTTCGTGCGGTTGTTGGGCAACAACATATTACCAGAGTTGTTGAAGACCATGATTCTGGAGAAATATTTATGCTTTGCAGCACTATGTGGATGCCCATCGGCTCTCTGACTACAGTGTCGACATAGTGGAGACCGCATCATTTTCAAGATGGTTCACCGTCTCAACTTGATCGGAAGTCCTTATGACCTCAACTATCTGAACAAGACCAAACCGATTCGACGATAATGAGATTTTGTGTGCTCACGAGTGCATTCGTTGTCCTGTATCAGTATTACTAGTAGTAGTAGTAGTAGCAGCCATGACTGACTTTGATTTGTGGGATAGCACAAAGTCATGTAGTGTATGTGTTGAGCTCATGTAGTAGGAACCCTTGCTAATATAGTATGTTGTGTTATTTGCATGTCTGTGTCAAACTTTGTTAAATTTTCTAGAACCTTGAACCGAGGAGCAAGTCTGGCATTAATCTAATGCAGAAAATAAGAGTCATTGGTGTTGAAATGTTACTGAACAAGCAAGAAAGTCCGCCTACCGTTTTTTTGAACGCCTCGGACGAGTGAAGATGTTGTAGTGGATGAAGTTTCCTCGAGTTGATTTACATTTATTTTTTGTTGCCTTGGGTGTCGGCACGATGGCATGAAGCCATGTATTTTATGTGTTGAGCACATGTACGAGAAGGCAACCGCACATTCCTCGCGGTTTAGATCTGCGGAGGGAATGCGAGAGCTCCGAGAAGGTAGGAAATAAAGCAAGCGGAGTTGCGGACAAGATCGCGGTGGTTAGAGCGACGGAGCAGAGACTTAGTCAAAGATTCTGAATTTTGACCAAATATATATAGAGGAGTATGATGTGTAATAAGTATTTTATACAACATAAAACAATGAGCTTAATCAATAATCCTCTTCGGTGAAGTGCGAAAGGAATCTCTGCACTGCTTGGTCAAGATACATAGACAAATCTCGTCGGCACATCGAGGCAGGTGGATCTCCGGCTGAACCACTTGGTGATGCACTTGTGGTGGAATGCGTGGCGCTAGGCATTTCCACAGCATGGCCGGCCGCAGGATTAGATGTTTCATCCTCCAGGCAGATGCTGTAATCCCGACACCCCGTTGGCGCCACACGATTTTCAGTCCATGACTCCTGTAGTCCCGACACCCGTTGGCGCCGCAAGATTTTCAGTCCATGACTAAAAGCTCAACTCAGTTAACATGTATTCTACTGTTTTGATGTGTCAGGATCAAGGTACGGGCCAAAAACAAAATCAGCCACATCTATTCTTGTCATCAGTCCATCACCCAACAAAGATGATGATGGTAATTACAACCAATGTTACTTTGCAGAACCGTTCACCATTACTTCCACATATATAACGCTTTCAGCTGTTTTATGTCCTCAAACTGAAAGGTTATCTCAGAACGCTTCCGGTCAGTAGACCGCATCAAATCTATCCACCATTACAGAAGAGTTGCAGAATTTTCAGAAACTATGAGACAATTCTCATGTCACAGTATCAGGGGCAACAGTGCTTAAATGCTTTTGGTTGCCGAAGAGATGAATTTCAACGTTGTCAGAAGTTCCGCTCTCGTACTCCTCTACTGTGCTGGTGCATCTATCTGGGGATACACTAATGCCGCAGCACCTGAATTCACAAGAGAAGAAGAAAATCAATGAGATAAGAGTAGACAGTCAGCTCCAAGATTAACACTATTGGCTAATAAGCAGAAAACTGAATTATCTGAACTGGAGATCACATTATGGGAACAGCTGAATCTGTAAACTGACCACCATGGTAGAAATGCAATCGGACAATTTTGACCAAGTTAAGAATCTGTCAAAGGACTGCTAAATCCTATGCAGCACTATGAACACTACAGACCTGAGAATGACTGAATGAGGCTATTTCCATTCGAGTGCTTCTTCTATGTACAGCATGTTTTAGATTAGTCCTAACCAAACGAAGTAAACCATTACCTCAATCACAAGTTGACTAAAATGTAGAGCCCCAAAAAGCCATGAAGAGGATACTACAGGCAACAACTATTCAAAATTAAACGAGTTTCTCTGAGCATTAGGGCTATGGAAAACAACAGGCAAGATGCAATTCCTGTTGTCAGTATGACACTATGTTCTACTCAAAATCTATCATGCAGATATTTTTTCACTGATCTCTTTGCATAACAAGTTCAGAACTACAGAACCAAACTTGAGCTACAGGTGCAAACATTGAACATCTCACATGCTGAAACTGTGAGAGCACAAGCAGATAACAAGTGCTGTACAGGCTGCCAGGGGCGGAGCTACAGGGTATGCTGTATATGCTCCAGCATACCCTGTGTTTCCGGCGTGAAGTGGAGTACATATACGTATTTATCAAAAAAAATCCCTCATTTACGAGACCAAGGAATCAGCGAGGCACGAGCAGGCAGGCAGGCAGGCCGACTCGCGAGTGCAAGCAAGCGTCCGTCAGGCCCACGCGGACACGGCCCATGCGGCCAGCTACGCCAAATCAGACGGTGGACCGTGGACGGATCGAGGCAGCGGCGCAGCGAACGGTTGGACTTCGATCGCCTCGAGTCTTCGCGAGTTCGGCGTGCGGCGCCGTGCCGGCGTGCCCTACGCCAATCGCCGAGACTGACGCCGACGCCAATACTCCGTCCGTCAGTCGCCAGCCACCAGCCGCCCGTCCTTGTGTCTTCTCGTCCGATTGAAAGCAAAGGCACAGGCACACAGACCGACAGACGAGAAGCATCGGCATCAGAATTGTCCAGCCGTTCAGGTGACATTTTTTGTTCTTTGTTTTTTTTTAAAAAAAATCATGTGTACTTTAATTGCTAATTGCTTAGCGCTAAAATTATAGGATCATCTATCACACAGCAAGGTGGAGGATTTTTCTCAACATCGTAGTTGACCTAGATTGATTTTTTGTTCAGTACTCGTATCATGTGAGTGATCCATAATCACATATGTCAGTCCAATCATGCAAGCACAATTTATTTAATTATTTGGCATTGTGTTCTTTGTAATATTTTTGCAATCAACAGTTATGAAGAGAAACGGGGACATTGCATCTCTTTTTAAGAAGCATGAAGCAAAGAGGAAGGCAGCGGCAGCTGGTGCTACTTCTAATCGCTCTCCTGATCCGGTTGTACCTATGGTGGAAGAACAGACTGATGAGAGAGTAGTTGAGGAAATTGAAAATCGTATGCTACGGCCACCACCGCCACCACCGCCACCGCCACCAAAGACACGACCATCTTCATCGCCACCGGTTTATGACATCAATCGCCTTCCACATGATCCGGTGAAAGACGTCCCATTCTTAGTTATCTGTTAATGATCAAGATGCAATTGAAGAGCATATATTACTAAAGGTCCATTCAAACCTTTTGCACATGATTTTCCGAAAACAAAGATTTCGAGGACAAAATCGCCAATTCAGTTTTTGTTGGATGTACAATCATGAATGGATTGAGTATAGTATTAAGAAGGATGTTGTATTTTGCTTTATATGCTACTTGTTTAAGAAGAGCACGGGTCGGAGGCATTTCTTGTTGATGGCTGGAATAATTGGAATATAGGAGAGAATGCACTTCTAAAACATTTGGGTTCCAAGGCACATATTGCAGCTCAAGAGAGATACATTGCCTTTATAAATCCCAAGGTAGGAATTGATTATAATATTGAAGTGGAGTGATGAGGATCTTCGACTTTATAAGAAAAGGTTGACTTATTCACTTAGGTGTATCAAGTTTCTTTTGCATCAAGGGTTGGCATTTCGTGGACACGATGAAAGTGAAGAATCTAGCAATGCAGAGGGAACTTCATTGAACTTTTGAAATTTCTTGCGGAAATAGTGAAGAAGTAAACAAGTATGTTTTGGACAATGCTCCGGTAGCTGTACATTAACTAGCCCAGGACATACAAAAGCAAATTATTCTTTGTTGTGCCCTAGAAACTAGAAAGAAAATAATTGAAGAACTTGGTGATGAGCCCTTTGCAATTTTAGCGAGATGAGTCTAGTGATATATCACATAAAGAACAACTAGCTCTTTGCTTGCGTTATGTTGATAAGCGGGAAGGCCATGTGAGCATTTTATTGGAGTTGTTCATGTAGATGATACTACTTCTTTATCACTAAAGAATGCAATTGAAGCTTTACTTGTTAGTCATGGCTTGAGTTTGACTCAAATCCGTGGTTAAGGATATGATGGGGCTAGCAACATGAAAGGAGATATTAAAGGGTTGAAAACACGATCATGCAAGAATCACCTTACGCTTATTATATTCATTGTTTTGCTCATCAACTCCAATTGGTTCTTGTTGCTGTTGCTAAGGGAAATACTGATTGCAGTTCTTTTTTTTTGATCAAGTATCTATCTTGTTGAATATTGTTGGAGTTTCTTGTAAGCGTCATGACATGCTTAGAAATGCTCGGCTTGAGAATGTGAAGAAAGCACTTGACTGTGGTGAAATTGTATCTGGAACTGG
The DNA here is from genome assembly GCA_904845875.1 of Miscanthus lutarioriparius. Lineage (NCBI taxonomy): Eukaryota > Viridiplantae > Streptophyta > Magnoliopsida > Poales > Poaceae > Miscanthus > Miscanthus lutarioriparius. The sequence goes on along the minus strand of CAJGYO010000007.1, from coordinate 112,911,728 downwards.
ATTACATCAAGAGATGGGTTTACCTAGGCCTGGAGATACTCGATGGGGATCTTATTACAAAACTATATGCAGCATCATTACTATGTATGAATCAATCCATGATGTACTGGTTAATCTTGGGGATGATCCGACATATAAGGATGATTGGACCAAAATACATTTTTGATTTGGAGCATTTGAGACCTTTGAGTTTATTTTCTTTGCACACTTAATGTATATTATTCTTGGATACACAAATGAGTTATCTGAGTGTTTGCAAAGAAGGGAGCAAGATATTCTTAATGCAATATCACTTGTTAACGTGGCAAAGAAAAAAATGCAAGAATTGAGGTCTAATGGTTGGGATAATTTTCTTGAGAGGGTCACTTCATTTTGTGATAAACATGGTGTTGATGTTCCTGCTATGGATGATGATTATGTTCCTTACGGCAAATCAACAAGGAAAGCTCGTGCTCGAAAGCAAACCAATGATGATCACTTCAGAAGAGAAGTATATATTGGTGTCATTGATCAAATAAGTCAAGAACTTGATAATCGGTTTGATGAGATTAATATGGAGTTGTTGTCTTGTATGGCAACCTTCAATCCTTCTAATTCATTTGAGTATTTTGATGCAAAGAAGCTACGCAGACTAGCTGAGTTCTACCCAAAGGATTTCTTAAATAATAATTTGCTCAGACTTGAATTGCAGCTAGATAATTATATTGATGACATGAGGCAGGATGATAGATTCAAAGGTCTAGAAAATATTGTTGATCTCTCAGTTAAGCTTGTTCAAACAAGGAGGCATAAAGTGTATGATATGGTTTATGAGCTTCTCAAATTGGTATTGCTTCTACCCGTGGCAACGGCAAGTGTTGAAAGGGTATTTTCTACAATGGTTTTAGTGAAAACAAAGTTACGAAATAAGATGGGAGATAGTCTTTTGGATGATTGTCTAGTCACTTTCATTGAGCGAGACATTTTCTTTGAAGTTGATGAAGATGATATAATTGAGACATTTATGTCCCTTCGAAAACGTCGAATAAAAACATCAGCAAAATAACATAGTAAGTCTTTGGTACTCTATTATGCATATATTTCAATTATCGGTATGGCTTTTGAAACTATTTATATTGTATTTAGTGGATATGGTGTCTACTTAATTCATGAATTTAAGCCTTATTACCGAATTGCTAAATGGATTTACCAAATTGTGTATGAATTTTTTAGGGAAGCATACCCTCACCTAAAATCCTAAATTCGCCACTGCAGGCTGCTGAGAAAATTGCAGAGTAGTCACCTGGTGATTCGGTCCTGAAGACGACGATGTTCATGGAATCTAAGCTGCTAGGCAGGTCGTCGGTGACCAGCGGCATTAGCCGCCCATGCGAGCCGGGCAGCATGCACAGCGTGTAGGCGGACATGTCCTCGTTCCACTTCAAGTCGTGCTGAAGTTGCACCAGCTCGTACCTCAGGTTGGTCACGGAGCTGTCGTAGAAAGCGAATGAGGGCCAGTTGTGATGGTTCTGGTCAAACTCCCCTTCATCGCTCGCCCGCACGTGCCGGATCGTCCGCGGCGGATGCGGAAACAACAGGCCACCGGGGGCTCCCTGTGTTTAGGAAAAGAATTAAATTAAAGAAATCAAACGCCTGGACAGTAGCGGTAACAGAATGAACATGTCTGAATATACATTTTACTCACAACTGAATGTTCAGAGACCAAATTCTTTCGAAATCTCTCACAGAAATCAGTAAAACAAAAACCATTGCGATCGATCCGGTATGAAATGAGGAAGACCAAATAGCGCGAATCTTTCAAGTATACATCGTAACAAAGAACTCCAATGGTGACCTCAGCTTGGGCTTTCCGCATACCATGATTCGACGCAGATTTAACGAATGACAGATAAATTCGTAAAGCAAAGGGGGTACAATCTGGAATAGACAATACTTTGTGGAGAAGTGGTAGGGAACGGGAAGGCGAACACCAAAATAGCGCAAATCATTCGAGTACACATCGTAACAAAGTGCTCCAATGGAGTCCGTACCATGATTCGACTCAGAAATAACGGATGACAGATAAATTCGTAAAGCGCAGGGACCACAATCTAGAATACACAGTAATTTGTGGATTTTAATCCTGGGCATCGGATTTAAAACTTGTCAGCAAGAATTAACAGGTTCAGTAGTCTTGTATCGGAAGAAACGAACAGTTTCAGACTCAGGCAAGGATAAACGCAAAGATTGCGATGCAGTAATCAGACTTTTGGGAACTGGGAAGGCGAAAATCAAAACCAACGCATCCATGATTGGTGTTCCAAGTAAAGCTAGCCGATCGAGGACAGTTGCATTCCAACGCAACGCAATGCAAGGAAGGAGAAAGGATGGCGAAGCCACGCACCTGATCCTCAAGTGTAAGCGGAAGGGGTTGCGGTACCGGGCTCGCTGCGACTTGGTGGACCGTCCAGTGCATCATGGTGGTGACCCTGGGGGCGTCTGGATCGACGTCGGCGGTGACGCGGATGTTCCAGGGGAGGTACCTGCCGTTGGCGCGGAGGTAGCAGGTGAGGTAGCGCAGGCTGACGTAGTCCTGGTCGGGGGGGTTCAGCCTCTCGACGTCCACATCCACGGGTAGGCGTTGAGGTTCTGCAGCACGTTGGGCTCGCTGCGGTCCATCTGGGTGGTGCGGCGGCCACGGTGGCCGGTCTGCGCCTTCCGCATCGAGAACGAGAGGTAGCGGCCGTAGGCGGCGTTCTGGAGGAGGACGAAGGTGTTCCCCTGGTCCGGCGAGACCCAGTGCTCCACCCGCCACACCGCGTTCAGGGATGGGACGGGTCCGTTCGGGCGCAGGGAGACCCTCTCCCAGTCCTCGTCGGCGTGGACGTACTTGCCTGTCACGCGGCTCTCCAGCCGCACGAAGGCCCCGTCGGGCAAGAGATCCATCGCCTGGTGGTGGTGGTGGTGGGGCAGATGACCGCCGGGCTGTTGCGGGGAGGGGATTCGGAATGGGAGGGAGCGGCGAGAGCAGAGCAGGTGTTCGTTGGCAGAGCAGGACGGTGGCGTCGTTTGGGCACCACGCCAAGGCGGCGGAGGCGGGGTATTTCAAGGCCATGGCTTCTGGTTCTGGACTCGCAACGTGGGCGTGGCCTCCTTCCACTGACATGCGGGTCCATTTCCTGGGCGCGGAGACGAGGCGGCCAGCTGGCGCTCCAACCAATCCTGTCCAGCTGGCCAATACGGCCTCGCCTGCTGCCTGCTGCGAACTCAATTGGGAAGGATCCGTTGCGACGGCATTCCGAGCCCGGCCCACTAGCCCAGGCGGCGCGCACGAGCTCACCGAGCCGACGCTGCTAGCCTGCTACGATTATCCAGACACTATTTTACCGGTGTTAAAGTTTTCATATGGTTTCCTTCTGTTTGTTTTCTGGCATGATAAGTCCGACTGGTGCTGGTTTATTGTGAGAGAAAAGCACTATATCATAAATTGATAAGTCCGATCCGAAACCAATAAATGAGCAAGTGTTGCTTGTGTGCAAAGAGATGCATGTCTAAACTATTACAGGTGAATAAAGTTTAACAAATATGGCAAACACGTCCTAGTAAGAGCTAAGAGGTAGTCAAAAGGTATTATAGCGGCAGAACGCCAATGTCGTTTTGTAAGCATGATGATGTAAACCATCTTGATATGTCGTCTCAGCGAGCCAGTTACGTAATTATTTAACCTCTCCGGAATTCACATCAGAAACAGTGAAAACGATGCAAAAACAGTATTCGTAGCACCACTGCAACGCCATGTTCGCTTTGGCTTATAAATCGTACTTTTTCAGCCAACGAACAGTATTTTTCTCTCACAATAAATCAGCTAACAGTACTTTAAGCAAACAGGGCAGAGATATTGATCAAACCAGGTTTCACAGATAAACATATGTAGCCTAGCTCAGCAAGCAAGAAATAACATGTTGAGTGAACTGGGCAAAACCAGAGCAACAGTAACCATGAACTAAAGCATTTGCCATCGTGTGCGATTTGTTTTACCACCATTAAAATAACCTTGCCTTTTTACAAACTTCCATCTAATAAGAAGGAACCAAAGTATAACCTTCACCAGAATCAAAATCTCTCTATCCGGGTCGCATTTAGCTCCCAGAAACGAAATGCCTAGGGGTCTATTGCTTCTCCGCCGCACATCAGCTCTCTTATAATCCGTCTTTTTCATCTTGTTTTTTCAGAACAGTGTTTTTCTCTCACAACAAATCAGCCGGAACAGTGTTTCGACTTGTTTTTTCAGCGAAGCGAACGGGGCCTAAAGAAAACTAAACCTACTGGTGTTTCTCAGTGACGCTCTCATGTTGCAGAACAATAGAGACAAAGAAAAGGACTTCAAGCACTCGAGCGAAGCTCACTTCTTGTTCTTGGGGCGTTGCAGCGTGAAGGTCTGGTTAGAGTCTGCTTCCTCAATGAGTGGTGGCATCGTGCTCGCCTCAGAAGATGGGGCAGCAGGACTGATCTCTCCTGATTCCTCCAGCTCTTCTATCTGGGGGTGGCTCTTTAATGCCTGGTTGTGGGAATGGATATGCTCATACGTCTTCATCGCCTGGGCCACGAAAGATGCTGGGCTGGCACTGTCACCTGGAAGGAGCATTGTATTTGTCTGGATTTGAAAAAGAAAACATCAGCAATTTCAAATTCACAGAAGGAGCTGGACACAAAGAAGAGTAACAGAACTATGACAATCTCACCTTTTGTGCCAGATTTGAGAACGCTTCGATGTATTGCTCTGCAAGTTTTAGGCTAGCAGCCTAGCACAGAAATATAACATTGTTAGCATTTAAGAGCACAAATGTTGTAGTTAGTACTTAGTACCATTTTGATGGTCAAGAACACTCAATACCTTGGCACTGCCTTCAGTTGTCATCGCATCTGAAACCAATCTCATTCCACGAGCAGTAGCTTCTGACTTGGCAAGAATTGCTTCGGCCGCACCTGGTGGTGATAGCCAGAATAAGTAAATTCTAATGATGGGGGGAATAAAGAAATGCAAGATCCTTTAGAAGAAAACAAATTGCAAATATTTACAATGTTCAATTTAACTAAACAGCACCAATAGCCATCATCAAATAAGGTAAAACAGTGGTGGAATAATGCATGCTGAACGGGTTTACCAAAAAAAAATGAGAACATGGTAATAAGGTGTGTGGAATGTCACATACCCTTCGCACGGTTTGCTATATCCAACATAGCTCCTAGTACAACAAATGAAATATGTCAAGTTCAACCCCCCATATATCAAATCAAATACATCTCTCAAATGCGGAAGACGTTAAAGGCCATCATATCAATATTTCAGTATGTAGAATTAAAACCACATATTAAGCTAAAAAGAAAAAAAGGTTTGTGCAGTCATCACCTTCAGATTCAAGGATCTGGGCAGTTTTTTTCCCTTCGGATTCAAGGATTTGGGCCTGTTTCTTCCCTTCAGACTCGAGGATTTGGGCGCGCTTTCTCCTTTCTGCTTCAGCCTGCATCTCCATAGCCTGCTTGATCCCTGTTGGAGGAGTTATGTCCCCTGCATTGTCAAATTTAAAACATTAGAAACAATGACATTTGAAACAATGCATGTATTATAACTCAAATGATTAAACAGGAAAAAAACGACATACTGATCTCATAGCGGATACACTTCAGGCCCCAATCTGTGGCTGCCTCATTGATGGCACTCTGCAGACAATTGACAGAAAACATTAGCCAGATGTTTAGTGGTAGCCAACAGAAATACTTGCATGTCTGATGAACAAAGAGAGACAAAGAAACACTCAGATATCAGAGAGAGAGGAACAACAGCTACCACATCTAAGAAGCTTTTTGTAGTCAAGTTTATTGCTTCTTCAGATTGTTTGGACTATCAATGGGCCTTTCATTGTAAACATGACACAAAATCATAATCAACAGTACAAATGTTCAATGGTAAAGCAATCATAATTTATCGACAAATTTACAAGTTTCTTCAAACAGTAGCTTAAATAAACATGATCATACAAATAGCTGTTGTTGAAAGCTAGGATGATCAGGTTAAGCTTAGCCATCCTGTTACTTCTACCATACAAACAAGGAGCCAAACTAATAACATGTTAAAATTGCAACTGCTTCCATATGTTTCAAATAGACTATATCATAATTTGGTGAATCATTGACCCTCATAGAGATCATCTAATGCAATGGCATTCACTTTCCGGTCAAGGGAATCTATTCAACACATAGCATATTTCCACTAGGATACCAATTTGGATGATCTCTTCATATGATCCAAAAATATTACATGGATGGTAATACAGAAACAATATGGAGAGATTATTAATCAAAAGAGTACAAAACCTAATGCATTTTAATTGTTTTCCCACCCCAAATGTATGGTATGGAAAGTTGAACAAAGAAGTCAAGATGGGAATAAGAATCCATACCACAATTTTCTCATTTAATGCATCTCTCTCCTCAAAAGTCTTGTCTAAGGTTATCTTCCCAAGTTCACTTCTCATGGTTGTTTGTGCAAGTTGTAGGACAGCGTAGATTGGATTCTCCACACCATAGGAAGCAAGGTAGGGGTCCATGATCTGCAAAATTCAACAAAATAATGAGTTTTCGCTCAGCACTCCAAAGCCTGAATACACAACTTCACTTTAGAGGAATTTCCAAATCTGACCAAGAGCATGCAGGTCACTCGACTCGATGGTACTAAGAATAACACATGCACTTACCACAGTAATGCTTAAAGGACTTACAAAAAAACACAGATGGATAGTGACATTACATCAAAACAGAATGGATTGAATTATACTCCCTCCATTCCAAATTATAAGACATTTTGGCTTTTCTAGATACATAGCTTTTGCTATGCACTTAGATATACACTATGTATAGATACATAGTAAAAATAATGTATCTAGAAAAGTTAAGACATCTTATAATCTGGAACTGAGGGAGTACATCCATTCATAAGTTCCTCTGTCAAATATAATGTTTGCTATCCTATGGAATAAAACCATAGTTTTAAAGGCGGTTAGGCGTCCAGGCGAGTGCTTGGTACGCCTGGACGCCTAGGCGGCGCCTAGGCCACAAGGCGCCACTGTTTCCCAAGGCGAGCTGGGTACGCCTGGACGCCTAGGCGTCGCCTAGGCGTCGGAAAACACTGAATAAAACAAAACCAGAATTAAGCATTAGGGCCAAACAGCCACTCTACCTCAAATGACACAAAATACCACAAATGAAAAAACTCAGCAGCTAACCAAAATAAACAAAGATTGGTCCAACAAACATTATATCGCAAGGAAATAAGCACCATGTTTACAATCACAAAAACTCATCATCACATACATCTTTCCCATAAAAAAAATTGACACTGAGTTGGGTTTTGATTAGATGCATATATCTATGGAAGCACTAAAACCAGTATGATCCACCTGGAAGCAAACTAACCAAATCATAAAAAATACCCATTTCTGAACACAAGGCTATGCTGAGTTCTACAAAAAATTGTGTAATTTTTTGTCGCCAGGGCAATGAAGCAGTAAATTATGTGGCACACCATCATTGGTTCTACATCCCTGAAAAAGCTTTGATTCCAAACAAGGAAACATCTGAAGGTGTAAATCAAATACCATATTTTATCCAAAAAATTAGGAACATCTTCAAGAGGTTCATGCATGGGAATTAAAGCGGCATCTTGAACTTGCTACAGTCATTGAGAATGTGCCTAGGCATTGATCTCGACGACCAAGGGTGGTACCATCTACAATGTAGTGCAGCCAGAAGGGTATAATATCATCGAACCCATACAAAAGAGCACACAAGAGTGTCAATCTGCATCCGTTGTCCCAGGCATTACAATGATTACAATGAATTCCATAATAACTATCCAACTCATACTAGGCAAAGTGGCAATGTGCTACCAACAACATGATGCCTTATCCTGAATTCCGTATTCAAGGAGATATTGAATCATCATGTGAAAATAACTTGAGCTTTTGCTGCGAATGGTCATACAACCTAAATATTTTTGTCCTGGGATTTATAAAATGGCATCACCATATGTTGCAGAGATAAGTCAGGTATTGAGAGAGACCTACAGTGTCAACTAATGCATGCAAAATAAGATTGGAAATCGAAATTTCAGTATGTAGGCTTCACAAACACAAAGTCCTTCGACTCTATCTACTACACTAACCAAATCAGAAATCAGAAAACAGGAAATCCTGAAATCCACATAGAAAACATCCTTAATGCATCACAATGTCCTACCATCTTCAATTGCAAGTTCAATTAACTAAACCCAGGAGCCAATACTACACCAGGCAAATCACAAGCTGGATCAATCCAGTCGACACTAACTTTTACCATATGAAGCATCACATCCACACCCATCCCTGATCTACCGGCAACAACTGCAACACTCAACAATCTGTATGGAGACCGCACAGGCACAGGCGAACAAGGGGAGTCAGGCAGTATTACCTTGACATAGATGACGCTGTCGATCTGTATGGTGACGTTGTCCTTGGTGATGGCGTTCTGGTGGGGGATGGGGATGGTCTCCTCCTTGAGCGAGTGCACGTAGGCGATACGGTCGACGGCGGGGATCAGGAGGTGGAACCCGGAGCCGAGCGTCTTGAGATACTTCCCGAACCTCTCGATGACGAAAGCCTTCTTCTCCGGGACTATGCTCACGCCCCAGTTCACCGGCGGCTCCGGCGGGTCGAACCTGATGAGAGTAGCACGCGTCCAGGGGCGTCACGTCAGTCTTAAATTGCATTGCAGAAGGTTGGGCGGAGAATGGGGGGGAAGTGGGTAGGGTTTTACTTACATAGAGCTGTCGTCGCGGGAGTGGAAGCGGGAGAAGGAGCGGGACGAGGCGGGGGCGGAGCCGGCTGCGGCGGCGAGGTGGCGCGGGAGGAGGAGGAGCTGGCGTGCGGGTACTGCGGATCGCCGGAGTAGGCTTGCCATCGTCGTCGTCGGCAACGGCGGCGGCGACGGCGGCGCGGAGATGGATTCGGGCTGAAAAGGGGGGAGAACGGAGAAGGGAGGCTTCTGGACTGGAAGGTAATAAAGGCCGGGTGTTTCGCTGTGTGCCCGTAGCAATTACGATGGCCGGACCAACTTGTGTTCCAAGATGCGTTGCGACAGACTTCTGTAGCAAGAAACAGGGTGGTATACTGGCCGAAGGAGGCAGCAATTTTTGGTATACAGAAATATAGGTAAATAAATAAATGGTACATGGTACTGTAGATATCAAACCCACAAAAAAAATAGAAATTTATTCGGATAGATTAAGCCGTCTCAAGAAATGTTTCCAATGTTTTTTGTCTTTAATTTTTCCTTATTTAAGATTTATTACTTTAAATTTATTAAGACTTGTTAAGTGGAGATGTATACCTGTAATAAAAAAAAAGCCCAGACTAGAGGAACTGTTTTTGTTTTTGTCCACTCCTGGTACCTTTTGATGATGAGCGAAAATCTTATCCATATTCCGGAAGAAGGAAGCTTTAGGGGCTGTTCGGTTTTCTCGGAATGCACCCGGAACAATTTTAGCTCATCAAAATTAGTACAAATTATTGAATCATTCTGGCTAGAAATTATTTCTGGGTCCTATTCCTGATGAAACGAACAAGCCCTTGGATGTCTTCCGATGTTTTAAGATCCAATTGCACGTGCAACTCCTTTGTGAGTTCAATTTGAGTGGATTCTCGGCGTCAGATTTCTTTCCTTCTCCTTTTTTTTCATTTTGGCAACAAACAAATTCCATTTTGGGCCAGCATATTAACGTGCAGCCCAACACATCTGTTTTACATAGTATGCTCTTTAGATGGGCCGAGAACACGCCCGCAGGCCGCAGCGCGCGCTGGAGCCTGGTGCGATCAATGTTACCTCTTGCACTTTTCTCTTCCCTTGAGACTTGAATTTTTTTTTTCCTTAACTGAAAGAAAGGGCAGGAACTTGGAATTAATAAGGAGGAAGAGACTTGAGAAATCCTTGTTGATCGATATGCGGAGTTTGCAATCAATTGGCTTATTTGGTGCATAGATGGTGGATCATTTTCTTAAACCACTGCCACATGTTTAGTTCACCTTGATCACTCTTGAATACAGTAACTTTGCAGTTTTGCATAGTTAGCATCCACATCTTTCTAGCAGCAACCAGGGGGTTGCTGTTGTGCCATCACATAAAGCTGATACAGTGACATTGTTGGATGAAGGATCATTTTCCCATGCTAAAATATTTGGGAGCTGTGTATTTGATGGGAATTGTAGCAAGCATCAGTATATGCGTGCTGCACTGATCATCTGATATCTAGGTCTTGTTTAGATTGTAAATTTTTGCGATCTGGACACCGTAGCACGTTTCGTTTGTATTTGACAAACTTTGTTCGATCATAGACTAACTAGGCTCAAAAGATTCGTCTCGTGATTTACAACCAAACTGTGCAATTAGTTATTTTTTTTATCTATATTTAATGCTCCATACATACGTCCAAAATTTGATGTGATAGAGAAAGAGTGAAAAAACTTAGAACTTTGAGGCCATCTAAACAAAGCCCTATAATATAGTTCTTTATCAAAAACCCTTTGTCTAATATCCATGCCTTGTGGTCGAGCATGTACTACTAGTACTACTCCTGACAGTAAACAGGCCTGCATTGGGAAAATTGGTGGCATTTTTTATTGTTTCAATCATTCTAGCACCTCAGCGTGATGACCCTGCAGTTGAAGCACATGAAGAACACGACAGAATAGACTGGATTTAACTAAATCCAACGTGGAAAGTGGAAATGTCAATATCTAACAACTGAAATGGCTTTAAATAAGGCAATGGATATTCAGGAACGAGAGGAAGCAGAATTTTAGGGGCCGTTTGTTTGGGCTCTGCTCGGCTCCGGCTCCTTCGTCCCTGTTACTTCCTGTGCAATTCTATAGCGACCAAGAAAAAGGCTCTGGCCCCTGCGCAGCCCAGAGAAGAGCCAGAAGAGCTACCGAAGGGATGCTTCTCCCGGCTCCACTACAGTTGCGGAGCCGGAGCCCCCAGATGCCGCACCAAACACACCCTTATGTTTGGACTCCAGGACACTGAGCTGCTGGAAATTTGACCTGAGCAGGGTCACACATGGCAGGAGACGGGGTCCACGGGGAGCATGTCATCTACAGGTGCAGCTATTTTGCAGTAGCTCATAGAGTTATTCCACAAATTTGCCTATACGTTCAGCACTTCAGGTACCAGTTGAGGAGGGCTACGGTCTCTGTCGCCTGTCAGGTGTCAGCATGACTAGATGCGAGAAGCTCTGTACAAACAGAAGGAGCAATTTTGTTCCAGAGCAACTTCAACTTCAAGCCTATGCCGATGCCGTTGCCGGAGTCGGCGGACTCGTCGAGTCTGTACTGTACGTGGTGATGCCGACTGTCAATGAAGGGGTTTTTATCACTGTGCTAGCTGCTGCTGCTGATAAACTCACGCCTTGCCATCTGGAGTTTCAGGAGCCAAACGGTTCATATGTGTTGGTATAATGCGCAAAGAGTTGCGACGTCAGAAGCCACAACCCTGTGGGCTGTGGAAAGTGGAATCACCAGTGAGAGGTCTTAGCTTTATTTAGTACGAGCTTGTTGTGCATGTTTAGGCTATGTTCGGCTTACTTCATATTTGGCTTGTTCGGTTTCTTTTTTAAACCGGAACAGTATTTTTCTCTCACAACAATTCAGCCGGAACAGTATTTTTCAGCCAGTTTCAGCCAAGTTTTAGACCAACGAACGGGGCCTAGTTTTGGAGCCGGTGGCAATTTGGAAATGCGTGTACTGATTTGTCTATAAGTGGTGCTGAGATCATATATAAGAATGCTAGGATCAAACAAATATGCATGTCCAAACTGAAGTGTTTTGTCACCTTGAAGGAAGGAACTCATCGCTTGTACTTACTCTGAGCAAAGGAAAGAACCATATTTAGTAGTATTTGGCATGAAGGCCAATTAAGGACACTGGATAACAACGAATATACAAACAACTGCCGGCTCTGCATTGTCTGTGACGGGAATGTGGGGCGGATTGAAGCTGCTGTCGAGCCAGATCTAGATAATCGCCACGATCTTCGTCGTCACACACTCACGCGCCACCATCCATTTCTGCAAGAAGGCTCATAGCATAGAAAATGACTTTAGTTGGGGGAGGAAAGGAACTTCTTCTCGATAGCCATCTTATCGCCACCATCCACGATGAAGAGCAAGTAATTGGCTTTGGGCCGGCCGGCCGGCCGGCTTCGTTCGGAAATAATAAGAATAAGAAAGAAGCAGGCGACGGCTGACGGCGGCCTGCCAAAGAGTTATCCGAGTGATCGACCCGCAGGCCGTCCGCAGCGCCGGCGCCGGCGCCCTGGGAATTAAACTTAAACCCAGCGAAACCCCGCGCACAGCCGCACACCGTTTCGACCGACCTGTTGGCTGGTTCGTATAGTTGCTGATTCGTTTACGTGAGAAAAAAAATACTGCTGGTTGATTCGCGTAAATAGTAGCCATATGAGGAGGCTGGCCAGCCAGCCCAGCGATCAGGCTGTTACTCGGCCGCTCTCCTAATTTGTCGTTCGTCTCTCTCTCTCTCGCCATCGCCACCTGCTACGATTGGACTCTGCCTGTCCCTGTTCCTCCTTAGCTGAGATCGAAAAACCTGGTGATGCTTCATTCAACTAAACTATGTATTGTCCTTTTTTTTTACGTCGACAGTCCGTGCAGGCGTGCACAATGTTGCGAGTTGCGACGACGAATAGTACGTAGCAAAGAAGCAGCAGGTCTGCAGGTGTGGCGACGACAGAAACTACCCGACGGCCACCGAGTTACGTTACGTAGATCACTAACCAACTGCAACGTTGTCCTATGCTACCTTATCCGATTTTTCATCTACTAGTTACTGTACACGCCTGCGAGGTTGCAAGATCAGACAACTATTGCAAGGTAGTGCAGCAGAATCAGACAACGCCGTACGTCTTGCCGGCCACGCGCTAACAAAAGAAGCTAACGATTACTCACTTTGTTAGTGACTATTGCTCTTAATAAATCAGCCCGCCGTGCGTCGCTCACTGCAACTTTTCCCTCCTCGATTAACAGCGCGCATGCCAACAAAACCTTGGTGATCATAAGTGGCGTGTATAAAACCCCACATTCCTCTGGCTCAGCTCCACCGGGTGTAGTGTAGTGTAGGTGTAGTACCTTCTCCACGCGCCATGGCGAACCTCGCCCTGCTCTCTCTCGTGCTCCTCCGCCTCTTCGTCGTGCAAGCAGGCGGCGGCGGCGGCGGCGTCGACGACGGCATCGGCGACGACGGGAGCTTATTCACGGCGTGCCTGGCCGCGGCTGGCGTGGGCAACGTCACGACGCGGCAGTCTCCCGCTTACGCCGCCGCGCTCCTCGTGTCCGTCCAGAACCTCCGATTCGCGGGCGCGGGCGCGCCCAAGCCCACGGCCGTGGTGGTCCCGGCGTCGCTCCAGGAGCTCCGCGACTCCGTGCGGTGCGCGCGGGCGGCTGGGCTGGTGCTGCTCCTCCGCAGCGGGGGGCACAGCTACGAGGGCCTCTCCTACACCACCACCACCGAGGACGACGACGGCCGCAGCAGCGCGTTCGCCGTCGTCGACCTCGCCGCGCTCGACCGCGTCGACGTCCACGTCGACGCGGACCGCCGCGCCGGCACCGCGTGGGTGCAGTCCGGCGCCACGCTGGGGCAGACGTACCACGCCGTGGCGGCGGCGAGCGGCCCGGCGCTCGCGTTCTCCGCGGGGTCGTGCCCGACGGTCGGCTCGGGCGGGCACATCGCGGGCGGAGGGTTCGGCCTGCTGTCCCGCAAGTTCGGCCTGGCGGCCGACAACGTCGTGGACGCCGTGCTGGTCGACGCCGCGGGGCGCGTCCTGAGCCGCGCGGGGATGGGCGAGGACGTGTTCTGGGCGATCCGCGGCGGCGGGGGCGGCACCTGGGGCGCCGTGTACGCGTGGCGCGTCCGGCTCAGCGCGGTCCCCGAGCGCGTCACCGCGTTCGTCGTCAACCGCCCGGGCTCCGTCCGGTCGGTGGCGTCGCTGGTGTCGACGTGGCAGCACGTCGCGCCGTGGCTGCCCGACGAGTTCTACGTCTCCGCGTTCGTCGGCGCGGGCTTGCCGGAGCTGAAGAAACTGAACCGGACCGGCATCTCCGTCACGTTCAAGGGGCTGTACCTCGGACCGGCCCACGAGGCGCTGCAGATACTGACGGCAAGGTTCCCGGAGATCGGGCTGTCGGATCTGGACCCGCGAGAGATGAGCTGGATCGAATCCGTGGTGTTCTTCTCGGGTCTGCCCGAGGGGAGCACGGTGTCGGACCTCACGGACCGGGTGCTCCACCAGAAGAACTACTTCAAGGCCAAGTCGGACTACGTGCGCCGTCCGATGACCCTGGACCAGCTGATCAGAGCCATTGGCCTCTTGTCGGAGCAGCCCAAGGCGTACGTCATCTTGGACCCGTACGGTGGCGCCATGGATCAGGTCGGGTCCGGTGATCTCCCGTTCCCGCATCGCAAAGGTAACATCCATGGCATCCAATACCTAATCGAATGGACGGCTGATGACGATGATCACAAGGAGGAGTACATGGATTGGTTGCGCGGGTTCTACGACTTCATGGGAGAGTATGTGCCAAAAAAGCCACGAACCGCATACATAAACTACATGGACCTTGATCTTGGAACCAACAACTGGTTCGCCCACCGAGCTGCCGGCGACGTCGATGAGAGCCCGAACCCAGAAGTGGAGGCGGCACGGGTGTGGGGCGAGAGGTACTTTTTGGGAAACTACGACCGACTGGTTCGAGCAAAGACATTGATTGACCCAAAGAACGTGTTTCGCAACGCGCAGAGTATCCCGCCACTTGGAGGCGCTCAGGGCATGACTAGGAGCACACGTGGCATCTCGCCCAAGGTCACATCCAATGGAAGCACGCACGATAGCTAGAGCACACATCACGCATATAGTTTAACTTTATATTTACAATACATGCATACAAATATGTGGGTGCGGTGTTTTGATTTCATATTTTGGCGTGTTGCTTTCACGGTGCCGTCCGAGAAGGACGAGTTGTTGCATTTATTCTGTTGGAGAGAGGTGGTTTGGATTTGTATTATTGAATCTAGCTAGAGGGAGCAGAAAACGAGAGATTGTTAGGTATTTTGATGAAGTGACCAAGGTCACGTCAATCTCTTGATCAGAAGGTATGCTTTCGCCAGTGTTAGTGTCCTTGTTGATAACGATCACATGAACTTTTGTATTGGTGCAACTGCGAGATTGATTAGTAGCGTACTCTCTCTCTCTCTCTCTCTCTCTCTCTCTCTCTCTCTCTCTCTCTCTCTCTCTCTCTCTCTCTCTGCTTTCCTGATGCTGCAAATTAGCAGAGGTCTATTTTTTCTGGTCCAGCGTATAATCACAAGTTAATAACAATTATTAAGAGGCCTATATATGTCATGTTAAAGGCATCATGGCTAATATGAACTCTCAGAGATCTGATGGTAACGTGTTAGTACTTAGTAGGAGTAGTAACTTTTGAGCTGTTAGATGTTGCGCGCTAAACTTTCCTTGCCCTGTTGAAGTTTGGACATCTGAAAGGCCCACTAATGCTACAAGATAGGCCCATGGGCTTCATTCGAGCTTGGGAAAGTGACATGTCTCCACAGGTCCACCTTTTTTTTAACTGTCCAACGGTCCACCCTTAGGGGTACTGGACGTGTTTCTGATCTGCACTTCAAAAGCAGGACGTGTTTTATGCACGGGCGGAGCTACAGGGTAGACAGGTTGGGCCACGGACCACCCTGCAGATTTGGCCTAAAATCTAGTACCCCTCAGTATTCGGCCGGATTCTGCTGGGCTAGCCTATGTGCTTTTGTTGTCGGATCGCGATTGAGCCTGAGCGACGAAGTCCGAGCGACGTCCGCCTCTCCTTGACATGCACGTCTTCTGAGTTCTGACTCCAACCGTCCAAAGTCATACTCGATCTGTATTTGCAGCAGCAGAGCAGTCGCCGCCCGCCGCCTGTCCAGACGTCGGAGTTAGAGGCAAGGCTAGCAAGTAGCAACACACAACCTGTACGTTGATCTTGAATCTTGATATCCTTTCTTCTTTACTCGAGTTCTATCACGTTTCTCTCTGTGTGTATCAAGTGATTAAGCCCTAAACTACTAAAGTGCTAACAGGAGATAATCAACAATCTTCGATTCAACTTCAATTCAATTCACGACAAGTATTGCATCTGCTACATTGCTACTGCCAACGGTACCCCGTACGTAGAAATAATTTAATTTCTATTTCATCTCAATTTTAAAATTTTATTGTAGCACTGAAATAATTTAAATATTTAATTAAAATATTGGGCTTGCTTATTTCTCTTATAGATTTGTTGAAAATGAAGAGGAGTGGTGATATCGTCTCTCTTTTTCAGAAATATGAATCAAAGAAGAAGGCTTCTTCTCCATCTCCTTCACTGGCTGCAGCTGTTCTAGAAGAGGAAATTGAAGAACAAGAAGATGGACTGGGTGAAAATAGAGTGATTGAAGAAAATGTGGCTCCAACTCCAGTGCCTCCAACTCCAAGTCCACCAGTTTATGATATTAGTTGACTTCCACTTGATCCAGGGGAAAGACAGCCCATTGCAAATTATCCTGTCAATGATCAAGATGCAGTTCGACGATCTTATATCATTAAAGGCCCATACCAACCTTATGCTCATGAATTTGAAAGTAGAAAAAATGGACATAGAGATCGGCAATTCAATCCTATATGGTTTTATAAATATCCTTGGATTGAATATAGTATTAAGAAGGAAGCGGCATTTTGCTTTGTGTGCTACTTTTTTTGCAAAGGAGAAAACTAAGAAATCTGCATTTATTGAAGGTGTCCTGAGAACTTGGAATAGAAATGATGCACTTGATTTACATGTGGGTGGTGTAACAAGTGCTCACAATGCAGCTCAAGAAAAATACAACTTATTTATGACTCCCCATGGAGCAATTGATGATAAAATTGTGAAGGTGGATAATGAGGAGCGGCGTCTCTACAAGATCAGGTTGACTTATTCACTTAGATGTTTGAGGTTTCTTTTGCAGCAAGGGTTAGCATTCCCTAGGCATGATGAAAGTGAAGAGTCTAGCATTAGAGGAAACTTCATTGAGCTTTTGAAGTGGTTTGCAGCAAATAATGAAGAGGTGGACAAGTTCGTATTGAAGAATGCTCCAGGTAATTGCACTTTGACTAGCCCAGACATACAAAAAGATATTATTCAATGCTGTGCAATGGAGACTAGAGATCAAATCATTAAGGAAATTGGTGAAGATCACTATACAATTTTAGCTGATGAGTCTAGTGATGTCTCTCATAAAGAACAACTAGCCCTTTGCTTGCGTTATGTTGATAAATCAGGAAGGCCGTGTGAGCGGTTTCTTGGAATTATTCATGTAGATGATACGCCCGAATTTGAGCCATGGGGACCGAAGCCATTCGTCAAGGGGCTACCACGGCACTGGTTGCTGCCCAGCTTCAGATTGGCACAGCGATGAACCTCGGAGTGGCGGAGTAGGGATTTTCACCACGTTCGATGGACGATGACATTGCCGATCTGATTGATAGTTTCGAGCTGGCCACCAACGCCGTCTTACCAAAGGTGGACGTGGATGAGATCCTGCATGCCAACCCTAACCCTTGATCTGTGGGACATATCAGTAGTATTAGTAGTCATGAATAAGTTTGATCTATGGGACGCCCTTGCAAAATATGTGAACTCTTATTTGCATGTTGGTGTTAACTTTTGTTGAACTTTGTATGAGGCCTTGTTTGGATGCATGTGTATCCACATCAATCCACATGTGTTGGAGTGGAATGGAATGAAATCTAGTTTAATTCCAATCCAATCCACTTCAACACATGTGGATCAAGATGAATACATGTGCATCCAAACAAGGCTTTAGGTGGGTTAAACTCTATTGAGCGTGGTATAGCTCAGGTCCTTTAGTCATTTTGTAGCCGGTTTGTATCCCTTGTTGGTTGCTTTTCGCTGCTCATCATCACTTAAGGAAGCAATTCAATCATTACTAGTTAGTCATGGTTTAACTATAACTCAAATCCATGGTCAAGGCTACGATGGGGCTAGTAACATGAAAGGGGAGATTAAAGGGCTGAAAACCTTGATTATGAAAGAATCACCATCTGCTTATTATGTTCACTATTTTGCACATCAACTCCAATTGGTTCTTGTTGCTGTTGTCAAAGACAATGATGATTGTGTGTGGTTTTTTGATCGAGTATCCCTCTTGCTAAATATTGTTGGTAGTTCTTGTAAGCGTCATGGCATGCTTCGACATCACCAATATGCCAATGTCATGAAAGCACTTGAGTGTGGTATACTAGAATATGAAAGTGGGTTAAATCAAGAGATGGGGCTGCCTAGACCTGGTGACACTCGGTGGGGCTCTCATTATAAAATTGTGGTCAACATGATTGCTATGTATCCCACAATTCATGATGTACTCATAGCTCTTGGACAAGATACTTCACAAAGGGGTGAATGGCCAAAAATACATACTATGGTTGGAGTGTTTGAGTCATTTGATTTCATTTTTAGTGCTCATTTGATGCTTGACATTCTTGGACATACAAGTGAATTGTCTGAGTGTTTGCAAAGAAAAGACCAAGATATCCTTAATGCAATGTCACTTGTCCGTTTGGCAAAGAGTAAAATGCAGCAAATGAGGTCTGAAGGGTGGGTTTCATTTCTTCAAAGGGTTACAATATTTTGCAACAAATATGGCATTCAAGTTCCTGGAATGCAACATAATTATGTGCCATATGGAAGATCAGCACATTTTGCTCAGGACCAAACAAATGATGATCACTTCAGAAGAGAAGTATATATTGGAGTCATTGATAAAATTAGTTAAGAGCTTGACAGTCGGTTTGATGAGGTAAATATGGAGTTGCTTACTTGTATGGCTGCTTTGAATCCAGCAGATTCCTTTGCTTCTTTTGATGCAAACAAGGTACATAGACTTGCTAAATTTTACCCTAATGATTTTTCAAGCTCTGACTTGCTAAGACTTGATCTGCAACTTGAAACTTTTATTGATGACATGAGGAAAGATGAAATGTTCAAAGGCCTAAACAATCTTGCTGACCTCTCAGTAAAACTTGTTGAAACAAAGAGGGATAAAGTTTATCATTGGGTCTATTTACTTATCAAATTGGTATTGCTTCTACCGGTGGCTACTGCAAGTGTTGAAAGAATATTTTCTGCAATGACCTTTATCAAGAATAAGTTGAGAAATAAGATGGGTGATAGCCTTCTCGATGATTGTCTAGTGACTTTTATTGAGCGGGATATCTTCTTACAATTGAGTGAAGAAGAGATCATCAACACTTTCATGGCTATTAGAAGGCGAAGGCCTGACAAGAAGAAGAAGAAGTAGTGACATATTCTTCTTCAACTATTATAGGTATGTAATATTTCGATCAATTCTACGTTAAGAAAGCTGTACTCGTCTATTTTATGAACTCTATATGTATTTTCCCTTAATTGTATTTTGTAATTCATATACTTGTGTACTGACAAGTTAAATTTATAGCGGTTAAAAAAATTTAGACAATGGACCACCATAGCTACAAATCCTGGCTACGCCACTGGTTTTATGAAATGGGCTTTGTCCTATGTTGGAGACAAAAACAAAGGGAAATCTTTGGCAAATATGGGTGTATGTCTTCAAATAAATTTAGTGCTTAGTTTGCCATTTGTTGGTTGAGTTTATGTTGGTAATAATGGATGTTTTTGTGAGCTTGTTTAAACAACTGAAGGCTGAAGCTAGTGGCGGATCCAGGAATGGGATAAGGGGGGCTAAATAATCAAAGGCTAAAAATTTTACTAGCACACACTGATAGATATAATAGTTACAACAAAGAATATAAATACAATACCAATTCAAAATGATCAGGCAACATGCAGAATATTGTGGTTAGAAAGACCCAAATAAGAGCATCCAATAACTGAAAGATCATATATATCTTCACAATTTCACACCACTTTGACCACCATCTTCAATTCTATATTAAATTGTAAAATGCCATAGTTCTTCACAAAAATAATATAGCATATAAATTAATTGAAATGAACGAATGCAATACAAACACATCAGACGAAAAATGATCCAACCAATAGAAATTAAACAAGTGGTCAACCTCAAGAAACTGAAAACATGTGAAAAGCTAATTGCTATACTCCATGTCATTTGTACAAACCAAACCAAACAATGAAGGTAGACGAGGAAATCTAGCTTGTTGTTGTTGTTGTGGGCAGAGCACAATGGGCAAACCAGCCACCACACCCTGAGTCTGCTGTCCTCTTTGAGCATTGTGCTGAACACATTGAAAGCAGTGCATCCACTTGGCTCATGCAGATGTACGTGAGTGGCTCGCCATCGCGCCCAACCTGACCGCCACGTGGACGGTCGGCCACAATGACACGCTGTCCATGGGCTGACGGGAAGCGCGCTCTAGATCACCTGCAACGGCGGCCTAGGCTAGATAGGCTCCATGGACAGTCAGGGCCAGAGCGCGTCGCGGTGCTTGCCTCAGCCTCCACCACAGCCGGCCGTCGCGTCGCCGCCGCAATGCACGACGAGGATATAGCTTCGTGCTCCAACAGCACCAACATGCACGTCCGCGAGTCACCAACGTCGCTACCGACGCCACCGTGCTCAACTGCTCAAATTCGTTCAAGGAGACCTCCGGCTCAACCAAATTTTTTACAATTTGGTCCTTTTTTGAAAGTTTCTCACAAATAGACGCCTGGCGGAAAGAATTCAGGAAATGGACCCTTAGCTCGGTGCCATTGATGCTGGCGCCGAGCTAGGCACCAGCGTCTCTGGCGCCGAGCTCCTAGGCATGATCGATGACCTGCCAGGGGGCTCGGTGCTAGAGTGACTGGCGCCGAGCTCCCTGCATTTAACCCCGGCCCAACCTTCCTGCCCGAGCGTTCTTCCTCTTCTTTCTCCTCCCTCTCGGGTTTTTCTCTCCCCACTTCACCCTACCTCACGAATAGTCATATTGGACCTTGAAAACCTTGATTTGATCCGTAGATCTTCGAGAGCAAGGTATCCTCGCTCCCCTCCTTGTTTTTTTCGCATCGATTCGGTATATATTAGTTGGATCTTTGAACCTAAGAATCGTCATCACTTAGGGTTTCATTGTATCCCTCAATATATGTATTATACAACCATAGGTTGATTCCAAGGCGTGGAAAAAGCTAGCAAACCTAGGCGCATGTAGTTATGTTATGGGTTCATTGTTGTGGATCAAATGGGAAACCCTAGGTTTAGGGTTTAATGTTAACTGCTTTCGGTTCTTAGAACGAAATTGGTTGTATTGTAGTTATGGTTCTCATTGATATTTATTTGTGATGTTTTGATTTATGTTTGTTAAATTACATCCATTTTGTTAGATGCAAGAAATGTTTCAGGAGGAGTTTTGGTGAAAACGGGGTTGTCTTTGAAAATTATACCCCGACGCGTCTAGCAAAGATGCCCCTATCCCTCCTGACGTCCCTATCCCTAACTGTGACTGTGGTTTCTCGGCCCATGTTTTTCAATCGAAACATCTGGACACAGCGGCGCGTTGCTTCTACACATGTAGTCGGTTTAATGTAAGAAATTGTTTGCACTATCCTTTTTCTTTATTTGTGTAAGTATGCTACTAATATTTTGTTGGAATCTCATTGTGTAGGACCATGAGAGATGCTTTTTCTTTCAGTGGATCGATGGTGCAGACAAGTTTGATCCTAGGTACCTCTTTTTCAACGATTGGTTTAGAGGGAGACATCCACGTGAGCACTTCAAGCGGTGGGTTCCACCCCCCTAATCCTCCACCAATGACGACTAAGGAGAAGCACCTAGCCGTAGTTCGACGACTCGAGGAACCTCCTCTATGCGATTGCGGAGATCGAGCTGTGATAAACCCTAAGAATACGTTGGAGTTTGTGTGTCCAAACAAGCATGAAGTAAGTGCAAAGTGTATGTGTTGAAATCTTGAGCTATATGTGTTCATGTACTAATGTCTCATTATTTAGGTGTTTTCAATGGCGAAGTGTCGTTTCAAGGAGTGGTTGTATGGTCCTAAGAACCAATGGCCGGAAGAACCGCGAAGGGTTAAGGAAAAGAAGAAAGAAAGGGTAATCTACAAAGCACCTCCTGTCATGTGCGAATGTGCTGTAAAATCCAACTATGAGCTCCAGCCACCGGCGTCGTGAGCTCTCGTCCATTTCTCCAAATCCCTCATCAAACCTATTGTGGCAGAACCGCCCGAAATAGCATACTTACGGAGGTGCTCGTCTTCCACCAGATACTAAGCACCCGAAAAGCAAGCTACAGCGAGCGGTGTCCGTCGGGCACACCCCAAGGGAGAACCCGAAAGGTCCACATTTTTCCCAAGGATCCAATAATGAGAACGAGTTACAATATAAGTCCATTTCTTACAACAGAGTTTCTTAAAAAGTATATTATTACAATACCAAATACCAGAGTGTGGAATGATAAACAGCGGAATTTAAAAATAACATCTAGCGATAAGGGGCGAGGATTCCGTCTCGTCTGAGCCCACCAGAAGGATCCTCCACACAAAGGTACTCTTCAAGCATCACCTGCAACAGGGGTAAATAAACCCTGAGTACACAATGTACTCGCAAGACTTATCCGACTAGTGGGAATAATTTTCCGACTCCAAGAAATATGATAAGCTTTATGGTTTGCTGGTTTTCTTTAGCAAAAGAGCACTAACAGTGAGTCCTTATTTATGTCTTATTATAAGACGTATTAAGTTATCATCTAGCCAGTCTATATAAGCACATGTTCTACTTTCAAGCAATAGTTGAGCAATCAGTTCCATTTCTTCTCCTTTCAACTTTCAGTTCTTACTACGGTGCTAAACCGCAGACAAGCCGTACCGGATTTCCCGACGATTCGCGAATCAATGTGCCCAGCTGGGTGCCCCGAAAACACACGCCCCGCTTGTACCCCAGGCACAAGCAGGACTAACCCACCACTCTCCTGTCCTAGGTGTCCAGGTCCCCGTCCAAACTTGGACTCTAAGCCCCCACTCCTAAGTCCCGGACTCAGTGTGGTGCAAGGACCTCCACCACCTCCTCTTCCCATCAGTCGATCTGGAAAGAGCTAGATCCGCGACAAGAGAGCAGCAAGCCTTCCCTACGCTCATACCTAAGTATGCGCTCGGGACAATAATCTGTGACTTGCCTAGAGTCATATACAATGATCGGTCCTTAATTGATTCAGCCAGGGAAAAAGTGTAACCGAGCTATGCCCTATTGGCCATAGGACACAACCCCTCACACCCACTAGTACCCAAACCATATCCCTGCCCGGTCACCATTTTCCTTTACACCATTTTACCATGAGTGTTCATATTTTATTACCTATTTGCGAGTAACGGTAGGTTACTCACGCTACCGATATCCTGAGCATAGCAGCTACTCGACCTATACTAGTAGGACTCATGGGTAGGTATGTTTATGCAGGTAGTTTCCATAAAATGCCTATAACTTAAATGCACATCACATATATATATTCAGTGATCGTAAAAAAATATGGGTTATGCACCGGGGCTTGCCTTGGGCAGGCGACGGGTCAGTAGGGTCAGCACCAACAGGCTCCTAGGCTCCCTCCTGCATGAGGATCTCCTCCTCGTACTCCTCGATCACCTCGTCGTACTCCTGATCGCCGACGGGCACGAAGTCTACCAGTTCATGATCTACATGCATGAAATGATGATGAACTACTTAGGCATATAACAACAGCAACTCTTAAAATAAAAGTACATCTATTTAACTACTAAGCTAGCGCTATCGACCATGGTACTAAGCTATCTCTTGTTACCAACAACAAGTTAGAAGTATGTCATTCATTGTTATCATAGCAACTACAGGTATTCTTACTCCTAATGCTGATTTACGCTATATATGATAGAGCAAGGATAATGGCTACTCTATTTATCAGCTTACTCTATGGCTACAAAATTTACAGCAAGTACATAATAATCTAGTGAGTCTACTGTAAAATTTTTATAGCCATTTCTATCACCAATCTACCACAAAAATTCCTACAATTATTAATCTACATAATATTAACTCTCTAGTTTTGAATTTATGACTCAATCCTTGTCACAACTAATTACAATCTAATTGTACTAACAAGTAGATGGTATTTTTGTGAACCTAACAAAATTAGTCTCACTATTTTTGGACCACTACACAATTTACTACAAACTACCAAAGTTCAGCTAAAATCTTTATTGAATAAACATTTGCAATTTATTGGAAATTGAAAAAGGCATTCACAGCGCGGCCCACTCGGTTCGGCTCGGCCTAGCAAGGCGGACGCGTGGACGCGGCACAAGCGCGGCCCAGCGGCGAGTGCACGCGCGCAACGCGAGCACGGCCCAGCAACGACAGCGCGGGCGCAGGCGCTAGCACGATGCGGGCAGGCCAGCGTGGCCCAGCGCGGAGCGCGGCGAGCGGGCGCGAGCGTGCGGACGCGAGCGCGGCAGGGCGCAGGGCGGCCCAGCGTGGGCGCGAGTGCGAGCAGGCCGGAGCGCAGGCCAGCGGGTGGAAGCAGGCCCAGGCGGCAGCGGGCGCTGCAAGCGCACGGACACGAGCTGGCGGGAGCGTAGGCCAGCGGGCGAAAGCAGGCCCAGGCGGTAGCGGGCGCTATAAGCGCACGGATGCGAGCAGGCCACGAGCACGAGCAGGCCCAGTGCGGCCGCGGACCGAGACCGACGTGGCAGGAGCGCAAGCGCTAGCGTCAGCAGGCCCAAGCGTATTTCTAATGTATTCCGGGCTTTATTTTCCTACATGAAAGCAGCCCTAAAATGTGTGTGACGCAGGGATGATGTCAGGCTGATGTCAACAAGCTAACAGCAACAGTACGCACCTCCAACTGCTCTGCTTTCTTGCTCGGACACGGTGCGGTGGAGTTCGTCGGCGCTACTACTAGCTCGACGCAGAATAGCGCGATAGTGCGGATGAGTATGGCTAACTAGAAAATGGTGGAGTGCTGCTAGGCCGAAATGCAGAGGCGACACCGTTCGGAACTTAAAGCGGCCGGTGATGACGCAAACTTGAATTGCCTCCCCGACATCGTACTACTGCACAGTGACGAGTTAGGCACCGACCTGTACTCCCATTCGTCCTTCACACGTGCACAAAAATAAGGATGGGCCAGCACAATGGTTTGGCCAGCCACCGTCCAAGGCAACGTGACGACAACTTTGCGTGCTACATGAAAGCGAGAGCAAATTCATATGCATGCGTTCATTAGCCTTTTTGTTTAATAAAAATTCGTTCAGGACATCAAGTAATATAACGTGACATGCAATGTAACATTCATTTCGTGTTCCAAATGAACGTTTCAAGCTCCCTAGATTGATTTATACCATATATTACATACATGTACACTCAAGTAAAATGTTCATGCAGTATTTTAGCAAAAAACTGTACAATGTAACACCGAGGGTGTTACAAATCTACCCCTAAAACAAAATCTTGACTCGAGATTTCATGTGCCTAGTGAGAGAAAGAGATAGGGAATACATTCCGATGCAGCAACTAACTATCAGAACCAGAGAGGAGGTGGGGGTAATGCTTTACTATGTAGCTGTCCTGTTCCCACGTGGCTTCATCTTCTGAATGATTTTGCCATTGCACCTTGTAGAATGTTATTATACTGTTCCTGGTTACTCTTTCTTTCTCATCTAAGACTTTCATAGGATGCTCAACATAAGACAGATCAGGTCAGAGTGGAAGTCCTTCAATTTCCACAGCTTCTTCAGGAACTCGCAAACATTTCTTCAGTTGCGAGACGTGAAACACATTATGAACCACCGATAGGATTGCAGGAAGCTGGAGACGATAAGCAACGGGGCCACATGGCTGCAACACCTTGTATGGACCCACATACCGAGGGGCTAGCTTGCCATGGACACCAAACCGGTGCACCCCTCTCATAGGAGATACTTTGAGATACACATAATCCCCAACTGCAAACTCCAAAGGCCTTCTTCGCTTGTCTGCGTAAGCCTTTTGTCGGCTCTGAGCTGCCTTCAAGTGGCCACGAATAACACTTACTTTCTCTCGGGCCTCTTTTATGAAATCAGGCTAGAAGTACCCACGGTCTCCTACTTCAACCCAGTTCAGTGGCATTCTACACTTCTGCCCATATAAAGCTTCAAATGGTGCCATGCGGATGCTCTCTTGGTAGCTGTTATTATATGAAAATTCAGCTAACTTCAAACACTTATCCCACTTCTCAGGAAAAGAAATGGTACAAGCCCTCAACATATCCTCAAGCACCTGGTTCACCCTTTCAGTTTGACCATCAGTTTGTGGGTGGTATGCTGAGCTTCTAAGAAGATGAGTACCTAGACATTTCTGGAGTTGCTCCTAGAAACGAGAGACAAAGACTGACCCTCTATCAGAGATGATAGTAAGAGAAACTCCATATAGGGTCACAATCTGATCAAAATATATCTCAGCATACTTCTTAGCAGTATATCTAGTGTCCACTGGGATAAAGTGAGCAGATTTGGTGAGACGGTCCACAATGACCCAGATAGAATCGTAGCCTGTGGATGTGCGGGGTAAACCCACAATGAAATCCATGGAAATATCCTCCCATTTCCAAACAGGAATGGGCAAGGGCTGTAGATATCCAGGAGCACGCATATGATCTTCCTTGACTCTACCGTAAGTGTCACACTTCGCAACAAACTAGGTGATATCTTGCTTCATGTAGGACCACCAGTACAATTGGCGTAGATCATGGTACATCTTGTTGCTGCCAGAATGGATAGATAGCTTTGAATGATGGGCTTCATTCAAAATCTTTCTTTTTTAGCTCTTCATTGGATGGAACCACCAGTCTATCCTTGTATCTCATGACCCCCTGCTCATCAATGCTAAAATGAGGGCCACGCCCTTCAGCCATCAACTTCCTGATGTGAGGAATCTCTTCGGAGTCTTCCTTCTGCTCCCAAATAATCTGCTCTAGTAATTCTGAGGTCAATGCAATATGAGCAAACACCTCTGTGTGGTTGAAACACAAAGGTATTTCCTCAACCTGATGTGACTTACGGCTCAAAGCATCTGCTACAACATTGGCCTTTCCTGGTGATAATGGAGTTCCAAATTATAATCTTTTATCAACTCTAACCATCTCCTTTGCCTCATGTTTAGCTCAGACTGAGTGAAAATATACTTGAGGCTCTTGTGGTCTGTAAAGATATGCACTTTGTTGCCCAACAAATAATGCCTCCAAATCTTCAGAGCGTGGACCACAGCAGCCAGCTCTAAGTCATGAGTAGGGTAGTTCACCTCGTGCTTCTTCAGTTGGCGCGAAGCATAAGCTATCACATGCCCATCCTGCATAAGCACACACCCCAACCCCGTCTTCGAGGCATCACAGTATGCATCAAAGGGCCTATCAATATCTGGTTGGGCCAACACAGGAGCAGTGGTCAGAAAAGTCTTTAGAGATTAAAAAGCTTCTTCACAAGCTGGGCTCCAATCAAACTTAGCTTCTTTCTGGAGCAGCTTGGTCATGGGCTGGGCTATCTTGGAGAAATTAGGAATGAAACACCGATAGTATCCTACTAGACCAAGGAACTGGCGGATCTGGTGCACAGACTTAGGAGACTTCCAATCCAATACATCTTGCACCTTGCTGGGATCTATAGAAATGCCTTCAGGTGTCAACACATACCCCAAAAACTGCACTCGATCTAACCAAAACTCGCACTTGCTAAATTTAGCATACAACTTATGCTCCCTTAGTCGAGTCAGTACTATCCAGAGGTGTCGGGCATGCTCTTCATCATTTTTGGAATAGATCAGGATGTCATCAATGAAAACCACCACAAACTTATCCAGCTCCGGCATAAAGACTGAATTCATCAGGTACATGAAGAAGGCAGGGGCATTGGTGAGACCAAAAGACATCACTAGATACTCATACAGCCCATACCTAGTAGAGAAAGTTGTCTTTGGTATATCATGTGGCCTGATCTTGATATGATGATAGCCTGATCTGAGATCAATCTTCGAGAACACCTTAGCACCAGCTAATTGGTCGAATAAAGTATCTATGCGGGGCAAAGGATACTTGTTCTTGACGGTTACCGCATTAAGGGGGCGGTAATCCACACACATCCACAAGGTACCATCCTTCTTCTTCACGAAAATAGCCGGGCAACCCCATGGTGAAGAACTCAGGTGGATGAAACCTTTGTCCATCAATTCTTCTAGTTACTTCTTCATTTCTGCTAGTTCTCTTAGAGCCATGCGGTATGGGTGTCTAGAGATGGGAGCAGTACCAGGCTCAAGCTCAATGGAGAATTCTACCTCACGGTCTGGTGGCAACCTAGGAAGAGCTTCAAGGAAAACATCTAGGAACTCACATACTATCAGAATGGAGGTAAGATCAGGAGCAGCTTCAGCATGGGTAGGAACAGGTAAGACTGGATCTGAGGGTACAATAAGAGACATCCTATCCTTAGAAGAAGGAAGCTGTAACTCCACACTTCTCCTCTACATATCCAATACTACCCCATACACCCGCAACCAGTTCATTCCAAGAATAGCATCGATGCCTTGCACAGGCATTATCATGAACTGTAGGCGATAAGTGTGGGTGGCTAATACCAAACTTACTGTATCCGTGCGGGTATTGATGAACATTTGTGAACCCACAGTACGGATCTTATAGGCATACGGTATAGCTATAAGTGGTAAGTTGTGCCACTCTACAAACCCCATGCTCATAAAGGATTGTGTGCCCAGCTGGGTGCCTCGAAAACACACGCTTCGCTTGTACCCCAGGCACAAGCAAGACTAACCCACCACTCTCCTGTCCCGGGTGTCTAGGTCCCAATCCAAACCTGGACTCCAAGCCCCCACTCCTGAGTCCCGGACTCAGTGTGGTGCAAGGACCTCCACCACCTCCTCTTCCCATCAGTCGGTCCGGAAAGAGCCGGATCTGCGACAAGAGAGCAGCAAGCCTTTTCTGCGCCCGTACCCAAGTATGCGCTCGGGACAATAATCTATGACTTGCCTAGAGTCATATGCAATGACCGGTCCTTAATCGACTTAGCCAGGGAAAAAGTGTAACTGAGCTATGCCTTGTTGGCCGTAGGACATAACCCCTCACACCCACCAGTACCCAAACTGTATCCCTGCGCGGTCACCATTTTCTTTTCTACCATTTTATCATGAGTGTTCATATTTTATTACCTATTTGCGAGTAACGGCAGGTTACTCACGCTACCGATATCCTGAGCATAGCAGCTACTCGACCTGTACTAGTAGGACTCATGGGTAGGTATGTTTATGCAGGTAGTTTCCATAAAATGCCTGTAACTTAAATGCACATCACATATATATATATTCCGTGATCGTAAAAAAATATGGGTTATGCACCGGGGCTTGCCTTGGGCTGGCGACGGGTCAGTAGGGTCAGCACCAACAGGCTCCTGGGCTCCCTCCTGCACCAACAGGCGAGGGTTACCAACAACAAGTTAGAAGTATGGCATTCATTGTTATCATAGCAACTACAGGTATTCTTACTCCTAATGCTGATTTACGCTATATATGATAGAGCAAAGATAATGGCTACTCTATTTATCAGCTTACTCTATGGCTACAAAATTTACAGCAAGTACATAATAATCTAGTGAGTCTACTGTAAAATTTTCATAGCCATTTCTATCACCAATCTACCACAAAAATTCCTACAATTATTAATCTACATAATATTAACTCTCTAGTTTTGAATTTATGACCCAATCCTTGTCACAGCTAATTGCAATCTAATTGTACTAACAAGTAGATGGTATTTTTGTGAACCTAACAAAATTAGTCTCACTATTTTTGGACCACTACACAATTTACTACAAACTACCAAAGTTCAGCTAAAATCTTTATTGAATAAACATTTGCAATTTATTGGAAATTGAAAAAGGCATTCACACCGTGGCCCACTCGGTTCGGCTCGGCCCAGCAAGGCGCACGCGACGCGAGCGCGGCCCAGTAGCGGTAGCGCGGGCGCAGGCGCTAGCGCGATGAGGGCAGGCCAGCGCGGCCCAGCGTAGAGCGCGGCGAGCGGGCATGAGCGTGCGGACGTGAGCGTGGTAGGGCGCTGGGCGGCCCAGCGCGGGCGCGAGCGTGAGCAGGCGGGAGCGCAGGCCAGCGGGCGGAAGTAGGCCCAGGCGGCAGTGGGCGCTGCAAGCGCGCGGACGCGAGCAGGCGAGAGCGCAGGCCAGCGGGCAAAAGCAGGCCCAGGCGGCAGCGGGCGCTGCAAGCGCGCGGACGCGAGCAGGCCACGGGCGAGAGCAGGCCCAGTGCGGCCGCAGGCCGAGACCAATGCGGCAGGAGCGCTGGCGCTAGCGTCAACAGGCCCAAGCGTATTTCTAATGTATTCCAGGCTTTATTTTCCTACATGAAAGCGGCCCTAAAATGGGTGTGACGCAGGGATGATTTAGGCTGATGTCAACAAGCTAACAGCAACAGTACGCACCTCCGGCTGCTCTGCTTTCTTGCTCGGACACGGTGCGGTGGAGTTCGTCGGCGCTGCTACTAGCTCGACGCAGAATAGCACGATAGTGCGGATGAGTATGGCTAACTAGAAAATGGTGGAGTGCTGCTAGGCCAAAATGCAGAGGCGACGCCGTTCGTAACTTAAAGTGGCCGGTGATGACGCAAACTTGAATTGCCTCCCCGACATCGTACTACCGCACAGTGACGAGTTAGGCACCGACCTGTACTCCCATTCGTCCTTCACATGTGCACAAAAATAAGGATGGGCCAGCACAATGGTTTGGCCAGCCACCGTCCAAGGCAACGTGACGACAACTTTGCGTGCAACATGAAAGCGAGAGCAAATTCACATGCATGCGTTCATTAGCCTTTTTGTTTAATAAAAATTCGTTCAGGACATCAAGTAATATAACATGAGATGCAATGTAACATTCATTTCGTGTTCCAAATGAACGTTTCAAGCTCCCTAAATTGATTTATACCATATATTACATACATGTACACACAAGTAAAATGTCCATGCAGTATTTTAGCAAAAAGCTGTACAATGTAACACTAAGGGTGTTACACCTATGAGCCATTGTCTACCTTCTGCATTTGATGTAGTTTTGACCTGCTCCAACTTTTCCTTAAAGTATTTGTCCTTAAGCTGTCGAGCAGCCTCCTGGAATAGATCAAAGTTACCCTTGACACCATCCTTCCGGAGTAGATTCTCGGCAAGGTGCCGAGTATACCAATGATGGTGCAATGGTGCATACCCCTCTATCTGCTCTCGCACGGCATTAAGTATGCTCTGATGCCTATCAGATATGACGCCAACCTCCCTGCCAGGCCCAACCACATGTATCCAGACTAGCCTCAAGAACCATCCCCAACTGTCATTGTTCTCCTTCTCAACCAAGACAAATGCCAAAGGAACCAACTTGTTGTTCGTGTCACAGGATATGGCTATAAGAAGTGTGCCCTGGTATTTGCCAATCAAGAACGTACCATCAATGGAGAAGACGGGACGACAGTGCCTAAAGGCCTCGACACACTGAGGGAAGCACCAGAAGGCATGGAAGAATATCTGCCTCCCATCCTTCCATACATTAGGTTTTGGGATGTACTCATAATGCATGCCTGGATTCACCGCTTTGATTGCATTGAAAAGAACTGGCAGCTGCTCATACCCATCCTCCCAGTCCCCATATATCATCTTCCATACTCGTTGCTTAGCCCTCCATGCTTTACCATAAGTTATCACATATCCTCTATACAATGCTTCAACGGTCCTGATAATTGTCCTCACCTTCATATTGGGTTCTCCTTGCAAAATTCTCATCAATCGCTTAGCAATGAGGGTTGATGTCAACTACCGATGCCTCAGTGTCAGCTCATGGTCAGCATAATTGTGTGGCCCGACAACTTTTGTGACCTTCCATTTTTCGGTTACCTGTTGCTTTCTTGCACAAACCCTCCATGGGCAGCGTTCTTTGTCACATACAACTGTGTAACAACGCTCCACATATGAATGCAATACCCTGTAAGGCCTCTTTCGTATCACTACAAAAGCCTGCAACCACCTCTTCAAAGCAGGGAGGTCATTGAACACCCTCCCATTCTCAATTACCATGTTAGGACCGGCCTCAGGAGCTTCTAGGAGCTCATCATCATGTCCTTCTACAAACGCCTGATCGGAATGAGTAAGATCGCTGAACTCGTGAACTCTAGGATCATGGCGACCGGAAAAGATACGCCTCATCATCTCAACATCACTCTCCGTCAGCTCTCCAACAGGGCGATCATCATCAGAATCAAGAGCCCTAGCCATCTCATATGGCTCCGAATCATGCATAATTTCAACACTATTTGACCCACGGAATCCATCTACAAAGTGCACTTGCGCAGCAACAGGGGGCACATCCACATTCTCAGAAATGTCTCCTGCAACATCATTAAAAAATGAGGAAAGAATGAAAGAAATAGATGTAAGGAACAGGGTAAGCTCCCAGAAACCATGCGGTTAAGACACTTACTCGGATGATTCTGTGTCAAAAGGATCTCATAAGGAGGATCTGCCATGGAAAAATAAGTCTGACAACCATCTCCAAATACCACATTGGGGGCAGATTGAGCATCGGGAACCGTAGGTGCAATCTGCACATGCAGGTAAGGTTCTGGAACGAGAGGGTCGATGTATTCCTGATAATCCATTGCTGGGGTAAACCCATGAGGGATGGGATCAACTAACACCCGACGCACAATCACGTCCAAACATTACAGCTGGCTCTTCATAGCCGATCTTACATAGTTCTCCCACTGATCCACACAACCAATTGATATCATTCGTTTGAAGATGTTTGGAGGACAACCTAGGTGCAGTACACCATCAACTGCAATGCAATCATCTCCAAGGCAATGCAGCTCCTCCAAAGCCCTTGCAACCATGTCACTAAATGAAGGTCTATCATTGAATAGCACATGCACGCTTTGCATGTCAAGAAACTCAACATATCCATAGCGATCGCTTTCAACGGTACCTCCATGATATATGGTCACTAGGTTGTCCATCTAATTCAAACACGTAACGAAACACATGTCCTTTAGTCCAACTTAGATGATAGATAGTACCTAACAAGTACTTTCTAACTACAAACTAAGTAATCAAGATAATGACTACGTATATATTTATAGTGTACTCACTAAATAGCTAGATCATATGTAGATAACTAAAAATGTAACTACATATCTAAGTAGCTATCTAACTATATCTATGTGTCTATGTGTCTATGTTTCTATCTATCTACATATATATCTCACTAGATCACTAACTAAATCAACTACATGAGTCATCACATTAACTAATAAATAACAAATGCCAACTAAGTAGGTACATTGCATGTTCATAATTTTTACCTTTTTGGGCCGGCGGACGATGGGCGTGGGTCAGGCCGAAGATCCGGGCTGGCGGTGGCGCGGCCGACGACAGCGGTGGCTCGCGGCGGGCGCGGGATGCCCGGGGCTACGCGCGGCGAGTCCGGCTCGACGGGCGCGGGAGGCATGCCGGCGGTGGAGGGCGGCAAGGCGGGCCGCGGCCGAGGTCGACGGTGGAGGGCAAGGCGAGGACCGCAGTGGAGGGCGGCGGAGGCGGCGCGGCGCGGGGCGGGGGCGGCCTCGGGGCGCGCGCGCGGGCACGGTGGCGGGCGCGGCCTCGGGCGTGGTGGCGCGGGCACGGCGGTGGCGCGGGCAAGGGGCGGCGGCAGTGCTCGGCTAGGGCGAGAGAGGGAGAAGAAGAGAGGAAAGGCGCGGGCCCGTTAGATATTTCCGAGCTCGGGTCAGAGCCAAGATCTACGGCGCCGAGCTCGGCGACAGTCACTCTGGCGCCGAGCCCCCTGGCAGGTCATCGACCGTGCCCAAGAGCTCGGCGCCAGACACGCTGGCGCCTAGCTCGGCGCAAGCATCAATGGCGCCGAGCTAAGGGTCCATTTCCTGAATTCTTTCCGTCAGAGGTCTATTTACGAGAAACTTTAAAAAAAAGATCGAATTGTAAAAAATTCGGCCGGCTCAACTCCACCTCCTTCCCATACACAGTGCCCACGCGCGTCACCACACCGCCTTTCCTTCCTTGGACGCAGCACCAGCGGCGCGCTGCAGCTTTCCTGGCGGGACTGCATGCGGGCCGGCGGGCCGCCGCGCAAGCCGCAAAAACAATGCAGAAAATGGGCCGCTGCGCGTGCCGACGTGGGACGGGCTACCTGCGGCCACGCCGTCGTTTGTAACCGTAGAGGCATGAGAGAGTCTCACAATTAGGCAGCCAGTTGGTCCATGCAATTCATATGAGCAAGATATTCAGCCTTGTACAACAGTACAACACTTACGTACGTCTATACAAGTATGCATATCACTTCTCTGCACGTGATCGATGACTGATGACGACAACACATAAACTCCAGTTTGAAGTCAATATTTTTTATACATTTTCTTTCTGGAGAATTTACGGCAGGTCGTCTAGGACGCATGCATGAAATGGATCGCTATCGGCATCCATAAATTAATACATTCACTGATTCACATGTAATTTTCTTCTCTTTGTTCAACATTTACCTGAACTCATTGACTCTTGACAAGTCTTATATTAACCGTACACACCAATAAATTCCGTGGTCAAAATTGCTTCTTGGAAGCCTTTCGATTTGACCAGGTCGAGGCAGCAGTTTGCGACTTTCCACGCATTCTGGAATACAGATATGCAACTAGCTTAACTTGGTGTGGTATACAACTATGCATTCATTCGGAAACTAAAAGTCTTCCAGAATTAGTTATTGTTGACATCCATGCTCTAGGCTTACTGGGCAACAGATTTCTTCTCACATTATATAGGCATCCATGCATCCATCTGCTGCATCAAGCCGATCGAGCGTCCATGCATCAACCCCCCATGACGATGCACACGGTAGCTCTTGCTCATGCTCTCTTTCTCTTTGCAATCGCAGGAGCCACACGGGCAAGTGCACAGTCACCACCAACACCACCTTCCGACATCTCCTCGTGCCTGCTCTCCAATGGCGTCACCAACTTCTCCCTCCCAACATCCCCGAGCTACACGCCGCTCCTGGACTCCTCCATCCGGAACCTCCGCTTCGCGCTCCCGAGCGTCGGCAAGCCGGCCGCCGTCGTGCTCCCGTCCACCAAGCGCGACCTCCAGCGCGCCGTCCTCTGCGCGCGCAACACCTCTCTGGCGATCCGCGTCCGCAGCGGCGGGCACAGCTACGAGGGCCTCTCCTACACCACGGAGAACCACGTGCCGTTCGTGGTGATCGACCTGTCCAACCTGAACCATGTCGACGTCGACCCGGGCACCGCCACGGCCTGGGTCGAGTCCGGCGCGACGCTGGGCGAGGTGTACCACGCGGTTGGCCTATCGAACCGGACGCTAGCCTTCTCCGCCGGGTCGTGCGCCACGGTCGGCATGGGCGGGCACACGGCCGGCGGCGGGTTCGGCCTGCTATCGAGGAAGTTCGGGCTCTCCGCCGACAACGTGCTGGACGCCGTCCTCATCACCGCGAGCGGCGACACGCTCACCCGTGACACCATGCACCCTGACGTGTTCTGGGCCATCCGCGGCGGCGGCGGAGGCAGCTGGGGCGTGGTGTACGCGTGGAAGGTCAGGCTCGTCCCGGTCCCCGACAACATCACCGTGTTCAGCGTCGGCCGCACCGGCCCGGCCGAGCTTATCGCCGGGCTGATGCACAGGTGGCAGTACGTGGCGCCGAGCCTCCCCGACGAGTTCTACCTCTCGACGTACATTCCCACAGTGTCATCGTCGAACGGCAACCACTCCATGTCGTTCACCGGCCAGGTCCTCGGGCCGAAGCGTCTTGCCATGGCGGTGCTGAGCCAGACCTTCCCGGAGCTGGGGCTCGCCGAGGCGGAGCTCTCCGAGGTGAGCTGGCTCGAGTCGGCGGTGAAGTTCGCCGGCCTGAGCACCGTTGCCGACCTCACGAGCCGTCAGCCCGGGTGGGGCAGTTCTCGAAGAGCAAGTCCGACTACGTCCAGGCACCGATCTCGATGCGGGACGCTGTGAAAATCCTGCGGTTCATGGCGACAGCCGGGCTGCCGGAGGGTCCATCCAGCTGGATCCCTACGGCGGCGCCATGGCGAGATCGGGAGCACCGTGACGCCTTTCCCTCACCGTGCTGGGTACCTGTACAGCATCCAGTATGGCGTCTCGTGGAAAGCGTCGGATGTCGATCGTGCGGATGAGTACATCGGATGGCTCCGGTCGTTCTATGCTTTCATGGCGCCTTACGTGACGAAGAACCCGCGGGCTGCGTATGTGAACTACTTGGACCTTGATTTGGGCACCAATGACTGGATGAACGCGACCGGTGGAACGTCCTATGGCTCTGTGGGACATGCGGCGTCATGGGGCGAGCGGTATTTCTTCATGAATTTTGGAAGGTTGGTTCGGGCCAAGACTAAGGTTGATCCTGGAAATGTGTTCAACAATGCACAAAGCATTCCTCCTTTATACTCGTAATATATAGCAGTGATTATTATGACAATAATTGAATGAATAATTTGCTGGTTGGAGAATGGTTCAGGTCTTCAAATATCATATTGGTGCGGTTGTTGAGATGTTCATGTTCTCCGAGCTTCACTAGTTTTATCTCTCGGCAAAAACCTTGGTCGATCTGGTGCCAGGCCGGCACAATGGTGTATGTGTTGTCGTGTCCTCTGTTTGAAGCATAGCCTTAGACATTATGTATGGGTCCATTTGGTAGTGCTCTAACTCCAGCTAAACCAACATCTAGCATGAAACAACTTTGGGTGTGTTTGGTAGAACTACGGCTTCTGAAAAAAGCGGTTTTGGGCTGTGAAAAAGCTCTTGTTGATTGTGGGCTGTGAGAAAGCTGAAAGCGATTTGGTTGAACGATTGTGGCTTCCAAAAAAACTGTTGTTAGTGGCCCCACATGTCATTCATGACCCCACATTTCAATCTCTTCTCTCTCCCTCATCTTCTCCGGTGTGCTCCTGTCTGTCATCCATGCCTAGATGAGCCCGCTGCAAGCAGTTAGCTCTGGGACCTAGGATGTTTCGCTCTGGCTCGCTGCTCCGCTTCACCTACAACACCGCCGCCACGTCCTCCTGATCCTCCTCGTCCCCTAGAGGTGCCGGCACAAGGCCCGTGCTCGTGACCATGCCTCTGCCGCTGGTGGTGGAGGCGGCCTCCGGGTGCTCCTCCAGCCACATGCTGCTGGCGGTGGACGGCGATTGGGACTCGTTCCTCACCTCCTCGTGACGCAACCTCATCCGCCACACAGAGTCCTTCTCCATCGCCGCCGATGGCCGTTGTTTCTCACACGGATTGGGGGAGGGATTGAAAAAATGAGACGATACACATCATAACCAGCGGCAGGTGGGTAATTTTTGAGAAAACTTGAACCCCACAACCGCTAGAAGCAGGTAACTAGGTTATGTGACATTTGTACTATGGAAAAGTTGCTTTCTTTGTAGAACATAGGAGAAAGTCTGTCCCTTTGGTTGACTTTTGGTTTTTTAGGAAGCCAAAGCAGGTTGGGAAGCCCAACCAAAGGAATCTTTTTTCTGGCTCCAGCTTCACTGGTTAGAAAAATGTTTGGTAAAATAGGTTCCCTAGTTGTTGAAAAAAGATGAAATTTCTTTAATACCATTATATTTTTTTCTTTCTTTATTTTTTCTTCACTTATTTTACTTCTTGTTTGTCTTCTCTCTCCAACTTATCTTCTCCACCACATGTCTTCTTCTCCACCGGGTGCACGCCTCCTTCCACCTTCTTCTTCCACCACACGCTCGGTACTCGTCACGCTAGGCTACTGTCGACATGACCCTCCCCATCCCACGCCGCCTTCGCCATGGCTCTGTCCCTCCTCTCTCCTTCCTGTCTCACGCCACCATCACCCCGCACCACACCAACCTTGCCCGTGCCAAACAAAATCAAACAGGGAGCCACACTGGACCAATGAGATCGAGAGGGAGACGGGTAAAGCTACTATTTTCAGGTCCCACTGCCCCCCCGCTTCTCTCAATGGGATTCCTGAGGCTTTTGCAAAAGAGTGGAGTGGGGGCGTTTAGTTGTCACACATGCTGAGCGTCTCATGGAGCGCTACCGATGGAGAATTAGTGGACTTCAGGTACATGTGAGATGCTTTAGAATTAGCAGACTTTTAGAGACATGTGAGATACTTTAGATGCATGCTTGCCTTCTATTTGTGACTGGATGTTCGTATTTGTGGAGTTTTGTATCATCTTACTTCATGGTATAAGATAATATGTGTGAAAGGATCAAATGGCCAGGGGGTTGGATTGTGCTCTAAAATTTAAAGCACAATTTTTTAGAACCTTAACCTAACCTACTTCGCCCTTCGTCCAAACCTATCTTATATTAAGATATAGTACTTGTGATAAAAACATACTAAGACAAGGTTTATAGGTCCAATATACTAAGCTACGTCCTTGATTCAAAGATCACACTAGCATTATGTCCTTGGGTGTAAGAAAGTAAACCTATAATGTTAGTTTGAGAACAAAGAGCTACAATACTCAATCATGTACTTCAAGCACACACAAGCACAAAATAAACTAGCAGTAAAAATAGTCTGTGTTATAGCACTCACTAAGGGTTAAGCTCCCTTGGGTCACCAAGGCCAAAGCTCCACCAAGGGTACCCATTCTCCATCCCTAGATTGGTGGGTCCCAAACTAAGCACAAAGCCTTTTGGGCCTTCTAACCATCGCTAACAAGAGGAAGATCGTCGAGCCACAATCAACAAGCTATCTAGGTGATGGAAATAACCAGGAGTAAATAATTCTAGCTTCACTTGATCAAGAACGACCCTAGAAGGATGCACACTTGCTACTCACTTGCACTAAACAAGTCTTAATCTTCAACCAAAGATATTGCAAATCACTAATACGCTCTCCTCTAGCAAAATAATATCCAAGATGTGTCTATCCAAGCTAGGTATGATAGATGGATCAAAATGAGATAGAGAACATATAATAAGCCACTAAGAAGAGCTAGCCATTAGGCAACGCGGTGCAAGCTTAGGCAACATCGGATGATTTGGTGCCTTGCATAAATCCTTCACCTAATCATCCAGTGAGGACTTATAGCATCTTCAACATACCAAAAGGTCTACTATAGCATTGCTCTGATGTGCTATTCATATCCATCACCGGATCAAATGGTGATCAATAGAACCAAGAACTAAGTTGTTCAGTACGTAAACAACAAACACTAGAAATATTGGAATGTTTGTTAACCACCCTTTAAAATAAACTGACACGTGGTGTCCATAAAACATTGGAATGTTTGTTACAGTCAACCTATTGGAGGATTAATCTATTGTGTACTCTATAGTTGATGTGGACAAAATTATAGAGAGCAAGCTATCTATACCACTGTGGGTACCCCAATTTGTAACACGGTTATGATGTTGGCCTCATCGCATAACGATACAATGAAATCGAGAACGGACATCGTATGAAAGTTGTCATCAATTAAAATGCCCAAATAATAATTGTACAACAAATGCAATGTGCTAATGTCATATTCTACCTGACTTCCCTATTGCGTGTTGTGTCAACCTCAAAAAGAATATATTTTTTGTCTACCTGTGACTAGGAAAAGACAAAAGGGTCACACCCTCCCCTAACATGATCATAGTTAAGACTCCATAGTGGACATCATGTACATTTTCTAGTCAATTCAATTTGACATTGTATAATGACCATTACTCTCTCATCTAATACGTGTTTCCATTTCTATGTGGGCCATTATGCTCCTCGTGTCCAGATCTTCAAAACAAGTATTTTATATATGTTTTGAGTCATTTTATTTGCACTAACAACTTATGTGTATCAGTACTATTAGCTTATGTTAAAAAGTTGATAATAAATTTCCCATGTAAATTGCTTCCTGACTTTAAACATAACTTATTGCTAACATTTCATTTACAAATTACCAAACATAGAAAGTAGTTTGCTACACCATATCTGCATAAATAAGTTGCTTCGTCAACATATAAAAACACAAGCTGTTACATAAAAGTTGTATTAGATGTGCAACACAAGTTGTTATGGAATATGAACAAATTGTTACACAATCTACATAGTCTCTCTCTAGAAACTTGGTCTTTCATTGTCATGTTCAACAAAGTTGCTACTAACAACTAAAATCTCACAAACAACAATTTCTTATCATGTTGAAACCAACTATATAATAATTCATGAAATGTTTTTGGTACTAACTTGTGTTAGTGCATGGTAGCAATTTATATTATGGCACTAATAGAAAGTTTACATGTAAGTTGGAGCACGTATTAACGCTTTCAAAACACATGCAACATAGAGATCATAATGTTGGCCGTTGCGTAGAACACGGTACAATGAAATCAAGAAACAAACGCCATTTGTGACGGTTGTCATCAATTAAAGTGCCCAAATAAAATGATTGTACACCAACTACAACGCACTAACGTCGTTCCATTAGACTTCTATACATGTTGTGACAATTAAAACGACTTTGTTTATTGTCTACTTGTGATTAAGAAAAGATTGAAAAAGTCACAAACTTCCTTGTC
The DNA here is from genome assembly GCA_904845875.1 of Miscanthus lutarioriparius. NCBI lineage: Eukaryota > Viridiplantae > Streptophyta > Magnoliopsida > Poales > Poaceae > Miscanthus > Miscanthus lutarioriparius. Next base: position 112,870,980 of record CAJGYO010000007.1, on the reverse strand, counting down.
TTCGAAACAAAGTAACTTTAGTACCTGAAAAAGTTGACAAAAAATTGAGGATCTAAACAACACCATAGATTTCAAACCTACCCATCCCCAACCATAGAAAAGCATGGCTGAATCTTTTATTTTTTAGAGGTGGTTGCAACAGCCAGGGCAGATGAGTTATATTAACAACTACCAATTTGCCAGTGATCACAAGTTTGGATTAAAATCAATTTCAGCAGAGAAGACTTATTGCAGTCATCGGAGCCTTTCCCTAAGGGGAGGCCTCAACAACCAGTTTTCTATCGTGCTTCGATCATTAGGTGCTGTTTGTGGCCGCTGTCCCAACGGACCTATTAAGATGGCACGAGCGATCCGTATTTGCATATCATCAAGGCAACTCTATGAACTTACAAGTAAATAGCAACAGGTGTTCAGGAAAAAAAGTTTTGTTCCACTTAGTTTTTTCATGCCCAATACCTATGTACGAGGAAATTTTGTGGGCAAAAGAAATGAAATGTGGTTTGCATGGAAGGATGAGGAATGAATTGACGATCATCAGGCAGTGCAAAAAGCTCAAAATTCCAACCAAAATGGATGGACTAAAACCAAACAAACTCACTGCAAATTACCCAAACAGCATGACATATGTTCTTATTCAAACAAATGAGCTCACTCTAAACTATCCAAAATGCACTAAATCTAAAGCATTGCTATATTGCAGAGATAGGAAAAAACAAAAAGGAGCACATTTAGCTTCCAGTTAAGTAGTTGGCCATGGTGTAATGAAAAATGTAATTATAAACATTATGGTCTCGATAACCGATAATGCAAAGGGAGACTATTCTAGTTTCATAAACATCCTCAGAAAATTGTCAACAACTAACAGGATGTTTATTAGAACGTCCACATAAAAACAAAACACTGACAGGTCCATGAGCCATGGATCGGCGGTGTGGTGTGTGAGCGGTCCACCATGGACCGAGTCCATGCTGAAGGGTATGGGTCCTTGTATTTCCATTGTATTTTCTCTTTTATTCTTCTGAAGGAAAACGACAAGAAAGTGTGGACATGTCATCCTGATGTCATCAAGCTAGGAACGCTCGTGCAAAGCAGAGCACGAAACAAAGCACGACCGGTGCTCGGCGGCCATTTCCCAGCAACGCGAGCTTGTGGTTGCGCAGTGTGCCTTGTGCGCGCGTGTGGAGAAGGAGCGTAGGGGTGCGGGGAAGCTCACCTGTGGCTTACCAAGGGCGGAGGAGCAAGGCCAGGACTCGATGTTCCTCGGAGCAAGCTCACGCCTGGCAATGGCGGTGCGGCGCAGGAGTTCGTGGGTGTGATGCTTGTGCTGCCCAGCTGTTAGTGGTGGGCTGGTGGTTCACGCTAAGGAGCTCAGCCGCTCGCCATGATCATCGATCTATTGCAGGCTCCGCGGACTGCAGGTGGTGAGATCAGCGATCTGTTGCAACGGACATTGGAGCGGCGTCCTGATTCCACGTGCCTAGCATGTGTCAGCGGCGATGGAGACTGAGCCCGCGGCGGCGCAAAGCAGCAGCGTCAGTGGGGGGGTTGGCGCCACGGAGACTTGAGCGGGGTGATTCGGTGATGGCTCCGCTAATTGTCGTTGTCCGTGTGCTTCTGCTAGGATTAGCCATGGTTGTCTTCGCCCACGTGCTGCTGTTAGGATTTGGGTTTGGGTGTTCCGTTTCGCATAGCTGGAAGGTAAGACAGATGGGGATATAGGGTCCTGGTGATGTACCTGGTGGGTGCTCGTCGCTAGCTCGGCGTCGTGATAGGGTACGCTAGCGTCAGCGGGTAGGGCGGCGAGGCGACGAGCGCTCCAGCGGCGTCGAGGCGACGGGGACAAGACAGGGCATTAGACGGGGCCGGTACGGGGCAGGACGTGGACAGGGTGTGATTGAATGATGGCGTTGATCAGCGGACGGCGTGTGCGATGGCGAAGGTGGCGTGAGGGCCAGGCACGAGGAGGTGAGGACGTGGTGCCGTGCGACTACAGAGCGCCAGGGAGGTCGCGGTGCAGGTGACGACGTGGTCTCGCGTGATTGGCGGTGTGGGGTGATCGCAGAATTGATCACGATTGTTACGGGAATTGATTTTTGCGTTCCTGATTTGCTGCGGCTGTTATGGGGATTGAGCTGATCGTATGAAGCGAGTGTGCATTGCCTTCCTGATCTGATCGCATGGAGCCACTCGGCAAAGTTTGAATTTTTTTAATTCTTTGCCGAGTGCCCTCTGGCCGGCACTCAGCAAAGTTTGATTTTTTTTTAAAAAAATTCTTTGCCGAGTGCCCTCTGGGGCCGGCACTCGGCAAAGTTTGAATTTTTTTTAATTCTTTACCGAGTGCCCTCTGGCCGGCACTCGGCAAAGTTGGGATTTTTTTTTTAAAATTCTTTGCCGAGTGCCATGGTCATGGCAGTCGGCAAAGCTGGAAAAATGGTTTTCCGTCAGCCCATTTTTCCAGCTTTGCCGAGTGCTGTGACCATGGTCCTTTGCCGAGTGCAACACTCGGCAAAGTGACCCAAAACGGTCATTTTTTATTTTTTTACATTCCATCATGACAAATAAATTCATACAATCATATATCTCATCCATCACATATATATCTCATCCATCCACACATCCATCCGCACATATCACATATATAATAATAAGTGCTCAAGTCCATTCAAATAAATCCCAAAGTCCATCAAAGTCCACAAGTGCATCACAAGTATATCACAAGTCCATCACCAAGTGAACAACAAATGAAAAAAATACAACGTGCACTCATCTCGACCACTATGACTGTGGTGAAGGCCCAGCTGCATCATTCGGAGGTGCATGAGATGGATTATTCGAACCATCGTCAGATGGAGACTATACAAAGGAATAAAGATTGCATGTGAGACAAGATTATTTAGATAGTTAATCTAGGAAGGTAGAGACCATACAAGCAAAGCACAAGCGAAAGTAAAAAACTTTCATACTCATAGGAGTAGCTACAGCTGTAGGACGCGAAGGCGGATGTGGAACCAACAGCCTAGCTGGTAGAGAGAAGCCCACACGTTGCCAAAGCCCTTGTAGGAACTCCGTAATGTCCGTCAGCCTCTGCGCCTGGGCCTGCCGCTCGGTCTGCTCGGCGTCTAGCTGGGCCGCCAGCTCCTGACGTTACCTCATTTCTTGTTCCAGCCGGGCCTACAATATTTCACTCCAATGTTTCAGTAATGCAAAGCTAATTAAGGTGTGTAAAGATCAATGTATGACGAGTAAAACAGGAATAACCTCGAGTGCGTCGACTCGGTGCTGTGCAGCGATCGGCCATGTGCGAATGGCCAGGCTCTCGCTCGTGCTCCGTGCTCGGATCTGGGAGAGAGAGGGAGTAGAGGCCGTGTCGATGACGTCATGGCCAAGCCAGAACCGTCCATGCTTCTTGTCTTGCCCCGCCCTCATGACGGCCTCTCCATCGAAGTCCTGGGTGCTCGGATCGTGGTCTGACCCATGGAGCGACCTCGCCACCTCAGTGTACTCACTGATGTGGGAGTGGACGCTCGGGTTCGTGTATGCCTCGAGCGGGTCCTCTAGGTTGAAGGAGACGTCGGACGTCGCCTTGCCCTTGTGGGCCATACACCATGCCTGGAAGTCTGAGCAAGCCTGACCACTATGTGACGCTGACTGCGAGAAAGACAACACGATGATTACAAATCAGGCAGAACTGAGCGTCACAATAGATAAATGAATTCGCGTACCCATGCTTGTTTGTATCCAGTGAGGCTGCGGTTGCCTTGATGGTGTGCTAGACCTTGCATCTGCAAACGACGGTCCTGGGCATCCCTGTGCATCTTGAGGTACTCCTCCGTGAACCACCTCTCCACCATCATCGCCCAGCACTCGGGATACGCTAGGCACCACCAGGGAATCATCTACACGTCATCAAGTATTGGACATATAAGAAGATCAAATTAAACCAACTTAATCTCAAAATGAATCAATATTGATGTTCTTCGAACAAGCATGTATCTGCTCATACGGCATCTTAAGTGCTCGAAGGAGTTTCTGTGACTCGTACATGCTCTTTGGTAGAATGTGGCCCTCTGGAAGCAGGGTGCCAATCACGGCCAACATCTTATCGAAGATAGGTCGACTCAAGTTTAACTCGGACTTCAACCCCATTAAGCGTCCAATGGCATCCAGTTGAGACATCGTTGACTGATCGTGAAGGGGTTTCTGTGCCGAGTCCATCATGTCATAGAACGCCTGTGCGGCTGCCTCCATCTCCTCCTTCTCACGTCCCTCATCGAACTGTCCTTGGTGAAAGTCATCTAACATGTCTGGTACCCCCGGCATCAGCATCAAAAGCCTCCACCCGTGGTCTCACCACCTCCTCTCTCATACGATGGGCTTCACCATGGTGGACCCACCGGGTGTAGTCCGGCGTAAATCCATTCTTCACAAGATGTTTACCCATTTCCACCTTGTTTACCCTCCTCCTGTTTCCACATTTGCTGCAGGGACACAAAACTAGGCAATGTCCTTTAGCAGCCTTGCCAAATGCACTATTCAAGAAAGCATCAGTCTTGTTCATCCATTCCGTGGTGTAATCACTCTGACTTCTCTAGCCCGTGTACATCCACTGACGGTCATCCATCCTCTAACATATGTATCAGCGAGTAATGTAACCATCAATTGCATCTACATGGTGTTCCTACTATCTAATAGGTGAGGATAGGTCCTAATCCCACCCGCGGATGCGTAGATGAGGTTAGTTTCCATGCTCTACTCCTATCCGAGATAGAATTTCGGCAGCACCTCCCCGCTGTTCTCCAGATACACGTCCTGCCAAACAAGAGTGCGTATCCGGAGAACAACAGGGAGGTGATGCCGAAACTCTGTCTCGGACTGGAGTAGACCATGGAAACTAACCCATCTACGCATCCGCGGGCTGTCCAAAAAACGTGGACAATCCGAAACAGATACGGTCATAGATATGCAAAGATCTGCATACCTCCAACCGTATCTCTTTCGAACGGGAGACACCTAACTAGGTTACGTGATCTACGACCATGATACGAAAAGATGGGTTATACCTAGGGTGGCGGTGGAGTCAGGCTAGCGGGGCCGTGGCGGGTCGGTGCAGTGGCGATGCGGCGCGGTGCAGGCATACCGGCACGGCGACGGGAACTCCGACTCGGCTCCGACGGGCTCTTCTCTATAAAAATGGAACAAAATACTGTCATTTAAAAAAAATTCGGCAGAACCTCCCCTGCATGGTGAGGTTTCCAAAACCTGCAAAAAACAGCGGCACGATGGCCGACAAGCACATATGTCTCAAGAGAAGCCATGTAATTTGGATATCAATCCATGCAGAAGAATATATCAAGTAGTACCACTACTTCTACTACTACTTCCACTATTGCTACTACTACCACTAGTTCTACTACTACTACCACCACTATTGCTACAACTACTACCACTGGTTCTACTACTACTACTACTACTACCACCACTACTTCTACTACTACTACCACTAATTCTACTACTACTACTACCACTAGTTGTACTACTACTACCACTAGCACTACTAGTACAACTAATACTACTACAACTATCACTACCACGACAACAAAAAAGAGAAGGCATACCTGACGGGCGTCGAGGGTAGGGTCGTGGCGCGAGGGTGGTCGGGGTCGTCAGTCGGGAGGCAGAGTCGAACGGGTCGAGACGAGGCGGGGCAGCAGGGTGGGGGTGGTAGGGTGACTGGGCGGCTGGGGGCGGTGCAGTGGCGGTGTGGGGTGGCCAAGGTAGGGGCGCGTGGTGGGTGGGGCAAGGGGCTGTCTGTTTGATTGCCGTGCCAATTAATTTGCTTAAGTCCCAAAACCGCTCTTTGTCGAGTGCCGGATCAGGGAGGCACTCGGCAAAGAATTATTTTTTTAAAAAAAAATTCTTTGCCGAGTGTCACAGATCTGGCACTCGGCAAAGATTTAATTTTTTTTAAAAAAATTTCTTTGCCGAGTGTCCCTGATCTGGCACTCGGCATTTTTTTTTGAAAAATACTTTGCCGAGTGCCCCTGGTTTGTAAGCATCGTACGTGACAACATGCACGAAATCTTATGAAATTTTTATCATAGCCTCGACATATGATATCACGACATCTCAACAAGTTTCATGATTTTCGTACAATGTTTGCTTTTTATAGAATTTAAAAACACTTCGCACGCAAGTTCGCGATCATGTTTCGTGAACAAGATGTCCGAAATTTTGGGTCCGTTCCTGGATACAGCATCACACTACATTCAGTAACATGACTATCATTTTTTGTATCATTAAATTTCATTATTCGTACCACGTGCAGTTCAAAATTATATTTTTCGAAAAAATTCAAGTAAATGAAATAAAGTAACTAAATATATCAAAAAGCCATAAAAAATCCCTAAATTCTAACTAGGAGTTTCTGGTGCTTTAAAAGGGCTGCACAAAAAATTTGGAGGCAAAAAACAAAAGAAAAACTTTGCTGAGTGCCGGGACATGGCACTCGGCAAAGGGGGTCTTTGCCGAGTGCCACGGATAAGGCACTCGGCAAAGAGGGTTTCGAATTTTTTTTAAAAAATTTTCTCTTTGCCGAGTGCCTTCACAGGGCACTCGGCAAAGACATTTAAAAAAAAATTAAATATTTGCCGAGTGCCGTGCTAGGGGCACTCGGCAAAGTATTTTTTAATTTTTTTTTTGCCGAGTGCCAGATCTAGGACACTCGGTAAAGATTTTTTTTTTAAAAAAATTAAATCTTTGCCGAGTGCCAGATCTGGAACACTCGGCAAAGAAATTTTTTTATAAAAAATTAAATCTTTGCCGAGTGCCTAACAGCAGGCACTCGGCAAAGAAGGAAGTGGCCGAACACCGTTACGTGGGTCAGCTTATGCTGAATGCCGCGCTTTTAGCGAGAGTCTGGCACTTGACAAAGAAGTCCTTTTCCGAATGCATTTTTTTGCCGAGTGACCGGCACTCGGTAAAGAACTCTCTTTGTAGAGTGCAATTTTTTACCAAGTGCAGCACTTGGTAAAGAAGATCTTTGCCGAGCACTCGATTTTTGACAGTCGGTAAAGAATTTTATACTCGGCAAAGTGTTTGTTTCGAGTAGTGTTTGGAGTTTCAGCCACACGCGCCCGCAGCGCTCAGTCGTCGTCGTCGTCACCACCAGCAGCAGCAGCAGGCATCTCCTCGTGCCTGCTCTCCAATGGCGTCACGAACTTCTCCCTCCCAACATCCCCGAACTACACGCCGCTCCTCGACTCCTCCATCCGGAACCTCCGCTTCGCGCTCCCGAGCGTCGGCAAGCCGGCCGCCGTCGTGCTCCCGTCCACCAAGCGCGACCTCCAGCGCGCCGTCCTCTGCGCGCGCAACACCTCTCTGGCGATCCGCGTCCGCAGCGGCGGGCACAGCTACGAGGGCCTCTCCTACACCACGGAGAACCACGTGCCCTTCGTGGTGATCGACCTCGCCAACCTGAACCGCGTCCAGGTCGACCCGGCGCCGGCGGCGGGCGCGGTCGCCACGGCCTGGCTCGAGTCCGGCGCGACGCTGGGCGAGGTCTTCTACGCCGTGGGGCTGTCGAACCGGACCCTGGCGTTCTCCGCCGGGTCGTGCGCGACCGTCGGCATGGGCGGGCACACCGCCGGCGGCGGGTTCAGCCTGCTGTCCAGGAAATTCGGGCTCGCCGCCGACAACGTCCTGGACGCGGTCTTCATCGTTCCGAACGGGTGCTCCTTCACCCGTGAGTCCGTGACACCATGGACGACGACGTGTTCTGGGCCATCCGAGGCGGCGGCGGAGGGAGCTGGGGCGTGGTGTACGCTTGGAAGCTCCGGCTCGTCCCGGTCCCCGACAACGTCACCGTGTTCAGCGTAGCGCGATCCGGTCCGGCCGAGCTCATCGCCGGGCTGATGCACAGGTGGCAGTACGTTGGGCCTAGTCTCCCCGACGAGTTCTACCTCTCAACGTTAATTCCGGCGAGGTCATCATCGGACGGTAACATCTCCATGTCATTCACCGGCCAGGTTCTTGGACCGAAGCAGCTAGCCATGTCGGTGCTGAACCAGAGCTTCCCCGAGCTGGGCCTCGCCGAGTCAGAGCTCTCTGAGGTGAGCTCGCTCGAGTCGGCGGTGAAGTTCGCCGGCGTCAGCTCAGTCGCGAGCCTCACGAACCGGCAGCCTGGAGTGGGGGAGTACGCGAAGAGGAAGTCCGACTACGTGCAGGCGCCGATCTCGATGCAGGACACGATCAGGATCGTCCATCCAGCTGGACCCCTACGGTGGGGCCATGGCGCGGATAGGGAGCACCGACACGCCGTTTCCTCACCGTGCTGGATACCTGTACATTATCCAGTATGCAGTGACTTGGAATGCATCGGATATGGATCGTTCAGACGGTTATGTAGAGTGGCTTCGGTCGTTCTACGCTTTCATGGCGTCCTACGTGTCAAAGAACCCACGAGCTGCATATGTGAACTACTTGGACCTTGATTTGGGCACCAACGACTGGATGAATGCGCCCGGTGGAACGTCCAATGGCTCTGTGGGACATGCGGCGTCATGGGGCGAGCGATATTTCCTCATGAATTTTGCCAGGTTGGTTCAGGCCAAACTAAGGTTGATCCTGGAAATGTGTTCAACAATGCACAAAGCATTCCTCCTTTATATTTTAGATGATAGAGAGCACTGAACTTGTCATTGCATGTACTTACACCAACAATAAAAATGGAAACAATTTGCTGCGGAGTAGTAATGTTTTGGCCTCCAAAGCTCATATTGCTAGAGTTGTCACCGTTTTTTTTCAATTTAACCATTTTTTCTTCAAAAATTCACATGTACACCCTTGGGCGACGTAAACCCGTCTTTGGACCTTGGGCTCGGCGCCATGGCCTACGGCGCCGAGGTAACACGTCTCGGTGCCACAAGCCATAGCGCCGAGGATGGAAGTCAGGGGTGGCGTGGCCGGCGATGTGTCGCTGACGTGGCTAGAGCTCAGCGCCACGACTCCTACGGTTATTGTGGTGGCCTTTTGGCCTGTTTAGGATAGGAGGGGGTTTTCATGAAGGAATGGGAAAGATTCTAAAAAGTGTTAAAGTCCAAACGAGACCCGAAGAAAATCCAAACACACATGCAACTAAATTATATAAAGTGCACCAATTAATTATAATGTCCACTTTTGAAAAAGTTGGCACAGAGAGAGAGTCAGGGTTTCATTTTAGAAACAAATAGAAATTGTGCGTGAGGTATGTAGGTTGAATTTGAGCGGGGCTTGAATTCAACTCAATTTTAGTTTATTTGGAAATATTTTGTTTGAGAAATTTCCTTTACCATGTTTTTGATAGAGTTAACAACATGACGAAGGTGTTGTCTCGTTGTAAAAATTTTGAAGTTGTGATTTCGAAATCAGGATGAAAAGGGGGTTTGAATTAAGTTGACTACACATTACATGCCACACACACATTGCACAATTTTTTTTTAAAAGTTGGTATTTTTATATTACATAAAAACACGGAATGTTACATAACCTATCTCATACACAACACTAAAGTATCGCTTTGTCCACTAGTTGTCACAATTACCAAAACCAAACATAGGGTTTTCAGCTGTATCGCACCCCTCCCCGAACGGTCAGCCCCCAACACCGATGGCCATCATGCACCCCAACCAACGCCCCCTCTCACGTAGACCGTCCCAATGGCTGCCTCAGATTGATCATTTCACGAAATTATTCCTCATTTCATTGACTCATGAGTATGGAGGGCTCAATTATTATTACTACCTTCTTTGCAACATCAGTGCTAACTCCTAATCTAGATTAACTTCCCATCAATCCACAAAATGCATACCTTTGGTCACTTGAACCATTGTGCGCCAAGCTTCTTTCTTCGCCTATTGAAATGGGATTTACCATTTACTTCATCACTAAATAATTCTAGAAATTGTTGATTCTGTGATATTGGTGTGTTTGTCTCTAGTCCATGCAAAGGCTATTGATTATGATTAGCAACCCATCACCATGTTGGCTGCCATTGCCACCCATCTCTGCGCGTTACAAACGTCTAAGGTGCTTATAAATGAGAGTGATGATTTTTTCTGTTACTTTCGACCAAGAGACTTGTTCAACACATCTATGAATTTATACTCTTAATTTCCTACAACATTTGTCCCTAAAATTATCCCCTCACATGTATTCTTTTGCACATGAGGAAAATCATGTTTAGACATTTTGGTTCTCGAAGTTCATTTATGTATGTGAACATTGAGAAAAACAACAAAATTTGTGTGTGTCATTGAAAACATAGATGTTAGTAATCCATTAGCCAATAAACTGCTTCTTTCTTCTAGATCCCTATCAGACCCATTGGTTTTGTTCATTACTGCAATATAGTTTTAGTTTCGACTGAATAGTCTATGATCTATAACACACAACTCAAGTTATCTGCGTAGTATATCATAACTTCGTACATAGTTGAGGTTATCTACATAACATCATAGTATATCAGTCTTCCATGCAAAAATCAGCAGCTACACTCTAACCTTTTCTATATCAAACTTATTTGCAGAAATACCAGAATATAGGTAAAAAATGTTCAGCTACCAATACCCCAACCTCACAATAGTGGAAGAAGACGACAACACCTTCATCAGAGCTATGCAGTTGGAGAGCACGCTATTGTTGCAAAGTTTACAGAACATGCCTAAAATGACATCTTCCCATAGACTATCCAAGAGGCAATCCAACATCAATTTTAGGTTACCACCCACTTGCATGATATTTCACGATGCGACCCAGACTTCCTCATACAAGCACCCATGTCAACAACCTATGTTCTCATCCTATCCAAAGGATTTCATAATGTATCCGGCTTCATCCCCACCCTAATGCCATGGACTCCACCACAGTCCCACTAAATAGTCAGCTCACAAACTTAGGGAACAACAATTTCAATGCCATCACATGGCAGATGCAGAACCCTTTAGCAAAAACACCGATCAACCAAAGTATAGAGATTCAAATATCTGGAATTCCAGGGCATCTCTATAGCAACACAACAGTGTGACGTCTATTGGTAGACTTATGTGACATACCACAAATCACTTTTACACACAACAACTTCACATACTGGGTATTCGCGCGTATAGCGAACCTACCTTCCATTCTACATACACACTACAAGTTTAGGTGTCAAGAAAACAACACAGGATTGAGTCCTTCTCAACATTGGGCCAATATGGTACAAGACAACAAAAACCAGCTCCATCCACGATGCAGTCATAGAAGACCTTCACCACACATAATCGCTGTATGGAGATACCTAACATTATAGAATTCAATTACATTATACAAGACATGTAACCAGTGACTTCTACAACCCCTTGACTTAACTGAACTTTATCCTAACACATTACAAACAGAATCTCCTATGAACTCTACAATAACAAATCACATATTGCTGGCAGATGACGGTCCACTTTGCGGTCACTAGGTATAGTGCACCTAAAATACATCACATTCTTTAAAGTTGCACTAAATCTATTGCCCGATGCAATATGAAACACCTTGCTACCTTATCACCCATTCTCAATTTCGTGGGTTACTTAATAGGATACTACGAAAACTCAGGTGAAACATTTTCTATAATCCGATTCTAGCTATAAACTATTCCTAGGGCTTGGTTCAACTACGACCGTATTGCGTGCGCTTGCACAACTTAGGTGAAACATTATTGTTACAAAAAAACTAACACTCCTCTATTCTAGCTACATACATCTAATGTACTATATATGGCCAGACTCATCTGGTTAGCAAAGCACAGGCTCATTCACCAGTGACCTCTCTTGTCATGAACCGAAGTACTAAGAAGAATCGCATAAAACCATCAGCAGCCCAGTTATACATAATGTAACATACAAGCTACCACCACATGTAATATATAGCATCCTCGGCTTGTTGCAGACTTCAACAACATATATGTACTATACACACCCCGAAGATATATCTAGATACCTTGCATCGACTACGCTTTCATCGCCTCCGCGCGCTTGCGCGTGATTTGTACTAGTTTGCTACAATTCTTGGTGGATGTGTGCAGCTCAGGTGGAGAAAACAAGGGACATAAATGAGTCCTATCCAGTTTAATGTATATATGCGTACTGGAGGGAAAAAATGATAAGAATGAAAGCATGGACTGACTTCTCTCCATTGATATATATACAAATCAATGTATAGGGTTAGTGTGGATATTTTCCCACTTCTCTCCCGTCTGGTTTTTACAAATCAATGTGTACATGGTGCTAACTATGTAGATATTTTTCCAACCGATCCAACAAAGAGTAAACATGCTATTAAGTATAGAAATACTCCACCGCAGGTGACTGTCATTTCCCGTATTCGTCAGTCGCCCGCTCGCCTCCAACTCGCACCCGCGCCGCCCGCAAGCGTCTTCGTCTTCTCCCTCCCCCCCCCCTCTCCCCCCCCCGGTGCCCGGCGAGCTCCTCCCCGCTCCTAGCGCGCCCACCGCACCATGGACGACAGCTTCAGGCAGATCTGGCGGTGACCATGGCGGATCCGGTGAGGTACGTCGTCATCGTCTTCCTCCCCCTCTTCCTCATCCTCCTGGATCTCCATGCTAGGGTTCCGTCGGTCTTTCCCCCTCTCCTTCCCAACTCCAGTGTGTATAGAAGGGCCCGACCGGCCGGATGGAGGTAGGCCGGCCAAGCGGTGCGGAAGGAGGTCGGGCAGCTTAGGGGCCCTGGCGGCGGCGGGCGCCATGGCCAGAGGGGGAGGGGAAGAAGGCGGCCACCGCGAGCTCTAGGGTTCGTAGGAGCTCTAGCGAGCTAGGGTCGCGGCCCTAGCTCGTTGGAGCTTCGGCGAACCCTAGCGCCCGCAGTGGGGCGGTGGGCGGCAGCGGGGGCGAGGACAAGGCGGAGTGGGAGGAAGAAGAACGCACCGTGTTTGTTAGATCTTGATCTAATGGTCCTTGATGGTTACTGATGGTTAACCAAACCATCAATCACCTTAAACGGAGACATACCCTATTAAGTAATACAGTTTAATGGAATATATACAACTACTATCGAAGTAACATTCAAATAGACTGATAAGCTAAGGGCCAGTGCTAGCTAAGTTACCAGGCAAGTAGTAATTGCTATTTTTGTCAGGTCGTCTTTTCCTTCTCGCTTGCCTAGCTTGCACTTTCAAGCAAAGAAACATTCCCGCTTTGTTATGTAGGGTCTATTTGATACGGTTCAACTTCACTAGTGAATCAGTTTTTTAGCTTCGGTTTTATAATGCGGCTTCACTAGTGAAGCTAAAGTTGTTTCTAAAAAATATTTACTAAAATAACTTCTCATGGAATATAGCAAAGAGAAAGCTAGAAGAAAATAGTATTTTCAGTTTTATCTCAGTTCTTGTGCCGAGAACAGCGGAAAAACAGTTCTAAGGAGAAGCTATTTTCAAAAGGCCTCAAAAACAACTTTGTGAAATCGAGAAAAATCCCTATCAAACAGGCCGTAGTGTGCCTTACACACTACATGCAGCTAAGAGCTGGCTAACTCGCTTTATATATTATATATTGAAGCTCGACACGGTACATCGACTCTCAGTCTCTGGACACTTAAGGTGGCACCAAAATTGAGCAGACACCACATGTAGGTGTGGGCGTTCGGTCATGCCCGTTGGATCGGACCATTGGGTCTTTTTTTTTTCATTTTGGTTTTTAGAAATTGAGAGCCGAGATTAGCATGCGAGAATCGGTGAACCGAGTGTTCGGTCTTCGGTTTCTCTTCAAGTTAGTATTCAGTTCTGACCGAGCTGACAGAGATGCACAGACAGTGGCGTTGACCAACTCCACTTTTACAGCGAAGTTCGGGCGGAGCTCTGCCCGGCTGATGTCCGTGAGGTATGGTATGGGCGTGTGGCACGTCCACCGGCCAGCTCATCAACAAGATGTCCGAGTTTCAGTTTGAGTGTCGTCACAACTCGCTGTCGACGTCGGGGATCTCCTAGCCATGGCCGATTGACACATCCCGAATCGATCATATCAAGTCTTTTATTTTTCTGTCTTTTCGCTTTTTGCCATATATCTTCCTAGCTAGCATCAGGCATTGTTCTCTCTTGTCTCCATGGCATGATGAGGCACCCTAACCGACCATTGCTACAACAACAATGCCTCTGAGAGCACTTTTATACTCTTGTTCCGTTCCAAATTATAATTTAATTTTTCCGTATACCAAAATTTTCTAACTTTGATTAAGTTTTTTTTCAAATGTATTAACATTTAGAAGTTCAGATAAATGCTCTATCAAAACATCTTTCATGAAGAATTTTAGTTTTAACTAAACCAATTTGACGTTCTAGATGTTGATATGTTTTTCTACGAATTTAGTTAAAGTTTTTTTTAAAAAAAACATTCAGGACCGCTTCGTTGAAATTTGTCTTATGCTACTGCTTATGCTGATTTGTTGTGAGAGGAAAACACCGTTCGTTCGCTGAAAAGTACTGCTGAAGTAGTGCTGAAGAACAGGACGAAAGCCTAAGTGAACTATAATTTTAAAGTAGGTTCGTAAACAAGCCGTACAAGTTTTTGTTTTCTTGGTTTGTTATTACTTTTGTAGTTCTGTCAAACAACGAACAGTCAAGCAAACTTCGTGGCCTAAGCTAGTGCTAAAGCTGCAGTGATTAACACTAAGCACTTCCAAAATGAGGAGGGGCAGGGAAGAATGACAATGCCATGACCCAACCACCGGGCACCAACACAGGGCCGGCCGCTGCCATCACGCACAGCGCATGCAACGGTCACTGCACGTACACGTACAAATCAGTCCCTCCATCATCCTCCTGCCACAATTCAACAAGCCGGCCGGCCCGCCATAAAATACATCGTCGTCTCGCGCGCATCATCAACCTCTGTCCCAGCTAGACACTACGTATGTACCAGCGCATATCCATGGGCCGCCATACATGCTGCCGCCGGCGGCCGCCGCCGTGAAGGCCGGAGCGATCTGCGTGCTGCTGCTCCTGCCGGCGCCCGCGGCCGCGCAGGCGCCCGTGGAGGCCGCGGCGGCGATCGAAGCGGAAGGCGACGGCAATGGCACCACTCGAGGCGGCGGCGGCTCGCGAGGCGGGGGAGGAGGTGGCGGCGGCGGCGGCACGCGGAAGCTGGTGAGCAGCATCGACTGCCAGATCTGCGAGGCGACGTGCCGGGTGAAGTGCCTCATCAACAACCTCTTCCAGTGGGGCGTGTGCTACCAGCGCTGCAAGTCCGACAACTGCAACGACTGGTGCCGGTAGCAGAGACGGCCACTGCTGGCTGCCAGCCTGCATGCATGTCCATATATAGTCCACACACATCGGATTGATGGTTCAGACGACCGGGCTACACATGTACCAATTACACCTTCCTCTACCTGCAATCTCCATCCAACGTATATACATACACATAAACGTACGTACGTACTGCTGCTGCCATGCATCTACGTATATTTTACGATTACCCAACAAGTTTGTACGACCTGGAGCTACTAGTGCTAATTTTTGAATAACCGAGTTGTAACGAATGGTACTCGACTACTCGTGATTTAAGTGACGATTGTTTTTGGCGAAGTACCACTACATACGTTCATCCATCTCTGCAAGCTAGCAGACTGCTACAGGAAAGCTTTGCAGAGATTAACGATTGGACTTTATTTACAAGGTATATAACCTCAGCGCAGGCCTCTACAATAACACCAGTGTTAATCAGAGACTAGACGGGATCCACGTCTGCCTCTGGAAATTAAGAAAAAAGAAAAGAAAACAAATGCACCATGTATCGTCTTTGTACACGCACGTATGCAATGGGCTTAATTAGCAATACACTAATTATTTTATTCAAAGGTTCATCATGGGCCTGGTGCTCTTGGCAAGCCAGAGAGACTATTTTGATGGGCCATGCATGGGCTCTATACGATGAGCCCATTTTGATTAATCAAACTGTGCACTAATTAATCAACTTCTTGCAGCCCAAAATATTTTTAATATACCCCATATTTGATAAGTATACTATTGTTATCTTATGAATTTTTCCTTTTCTCTTAAGTAAGAACACATGTATAAATATTATGATATGCCAAAATCTCATCCTACAAATGCCACTCACCAAGTGGAGTTCACGCCAGGAAAGAGCAGGGACTCGACTTGGTGCAACTAGACTTATCGACTCATGTTCATATTTCAACAAACTCTCCCTTCCTTTATATTTGTGGCCAACTGTAACTCCGGCAAGCTTGTATTAATTTTACCAGTAGATATTTTATGGTTGTTGAGCCGATTATTTTACGGGAGAGAGTTAACAGATCTCGCCTTTGTCGCAAAAAAAAATAAAAATAAAAATAAAAAAATAAAAAAAATCTCGCCTAACAGAAGCTCCAACGATCTGTTTGTTGGGGGTACGGACTTATATATATCCTAGACAGACTCGTCGAAGTACAGAGGAAGGAAAGGATCGGAGGCCCTCGACCAGGTGGCGGCTGCTGCTGCCTGCTGGCTGTGGGCGGCCAACCCTACGAGCGCAGCAACAATGCAGATGCAGTCGAAGCTATGCAAACGCGACGACGGCGGCTTCTCACTGCCGCAGGACATCATCTCGGTGTCGGAGGTGCTACTGATCAGGGTGCCGGCGAAGGCCCTGCGCCAGTGCGCCGGTTCCGGTGCGTGTGCAAGGCCTGGCGTGCCCTCATCTCCGTCCCGGCCTTCCTCGCCGCACGGAGATCCTGCGGCCGCTCCGGCCCCCTCATCGTCGCCATGTGTTCGGATCCGCACCAGAGCTCGAGCTGCGCCTGCTCGACCTGGACGACGTCCACAGGGTGTTCGACGTCAGGGCCCCAGCATCGCTGGCGCTGACGCGGCTCAACCTCATCTTCGTCGAAAGCTCAACCTCATCTTCGTCGACAGGATGGAGCTTGGTGCCATGATCATCCATCCGGCGTCTGGGCGCGACCTCACCGTCGTTGACACCAACTATCCCCCTCGTCCCCTGGTGGGACGATCGAGTCGTCGTCGACCGCCGTGAATGACTACAGCTTTGGCCGTGCCGTGCCGTCCGGCGACTACAAGGTCCTCCGCCTCCACGTAATCAAAACTACGTCGCGCTGGGATGGCCGACACCGTAGCAAGTGGTGCGAGGTCGGCACGATCATGGACGATGGTGAGGGGGAGCCGACATGGAGGCCAAGGCCATGGGGCCATTCTCCCAAACCAGCCTTTCCTGCGAACACAAGGCAACCGTCAATAGCGATCTCTACTTCATGCTTAATTTGTGCACTTACTCAGCATCTCATGGTAGGAATCTCATAGTGTGTTATAAATACTCGCCCAGGATACATGCACTTGGTGCGTTTGCATTACTGCTGGTGCTTTGCCATCTGATCAGAGAGACCACCCCATCTGCTTAAGGCGCTTTTGCAAAGTTACTTTTTTTTTACAATCGCTTTTGCAAAGGTACTTTATCATGTACATATATGCTACTAGTCTCGCAGTTATTATTGTTAGACTATTCGGATCGTCTAGGAGATCAATCTAACAATTATTTGCTCCACTTTTAACTCCATTTCATTTCTGATATAAGGACGAACAAATGGACTTGCTTCTTTGTTTACCTTTGTTTACTATTTTAATCAGATGGCATCTGGTTGTTTTCCGAACAACCCAATGGCGAGGGTAAGGCGGGGAAGATCATCGCATTCCCGACCACCGCGTTCATGGAATCGGCAGCGGACCACTCCCACTCGATAGGCCCTACAATCGCTATGATTGGATTGCTGACCATGAAGAGCGTAGTCGAAGGGCCATTTCACCTGGCACACATGGTCGTAGCCGATCACCAACGCTCACCGTCAAACTGAGCGGTGACACAATGACTACAGCCGTAGTCGTTCGCCAAGCCGCCATGAACACAGCTTGTTTGAGTCTGGAGAGCAGACCGGCGCAAACGAACATGCTCGTCGAGATCGTCGTCGCCATGATCATCGCGTGCAGCGTGAAGATATGCGTCGTCCCGCTGAGGGCCATGACAACCATAACACATCTGAGCGGAAGTAGGCTGGCAAAAGGCAAGATGAAACTTTTGTCGGCCAAAAAAAGCCCCGGCGCTAATGAGGGTCGTAGCAGGAACGATGCAGGTGAGCATGCATACCCATTTTCATTTTAGCTAGCCATTTTTTCATTTGCTGGGTAAATTGGGTTGCTGAGTGACGTATCTAGCGGTGGGACGGGGGGAGCCTGAAGCCCTTTACCACCGCTGATCCTAGGGAGCTTTCCTGAGACTCCCTCCAAGAATTTTTGCGATAGTTGTTTTGAGGAGAGGCTGGAGGTTGTAGATGAACTTTCAGCCTCCTATACTTTCATCCTAGATCCATCATTGGGTTTGCTGATTTAGTACGCAATCATTTTACGCTTTGCAAGGAAGCCAGGACCCTAATAAAGGATGGGTCCAATGTGGCAAGCTGGATATGAGCCACAATCACTACAGCACGTCTGATTGTACAAGGCATTTAGAAACGCCTTAAAAAGTGGTCAAATTGCTTTGAAAGACTTTTTTAGGCATTCTTAAAAGCGCCTGCTATAACTAGGACGCGAAAGAGCTTTTGTGGCATTTTTTCAAAATGCCTTCTAATATCAATATGTAGAGGCGTTTTCTAGATGCCTAAAGTACTTCTTAGAGGTATTCTGTAAAGGGCCTTCAAACATTCATGGAGGCATTATTAAAAATGCCTCCAAAACCAAGTTACCCAAGTTGAACTGCTAGCAATATCAAATCGGCACAGTCCATTATCAAATCGGTGCAATCCATTCAAGAATGAACCAATGAGAGCACACATTAACACTCTACATCCAGACATTTAAATCCTGCAGACATACATAGTTATATTTGTAACCAGATACAATCATAAGGTAGAAAAATAATCAACTATCCATCTCCAAATGATGTTCCTCGGCCTTGATGTTTAGGTCCTTGTTCCCTTTAAGAGAGATAAAAGACTGACATGTTGACATCACAGCCATATAAACATGTATGTGTCCCAATGTGTGAAGGTGTATAAAGTAGTGTGCTAATGTTTTACCGTAGATATTACACTGAACTTTCATAAATGACTTTAAAAACTAGAAACTGAAACCAAACTGAATTTCAAGATATAGCTTACTGATCAGCAGAAGAGCATGATCATTCACTGCAAAGAGCAATTTTGAAAGGATCAGCAACAGATTCCTAATAATTTTGCACGATATAAGAACAATAAGGAATCAGGAGCCTAGAACCCAGTCAGACACAGTTACAAGTAGATCCTCCGATACCTTATTAATTGGTTCAATGGCAAACCGCGCGTGACCAGTGACATGCGAATTGAAGTGAAGCCTAACGCTGTGCCGGCACAGCTGACCGAAACGTGTTCGTCCAATAGGCTCTTGAATTGCTCCCGCGCCTTCTCAATTTCGAGCTGCAGATTCTGTCCTTGTTCGACACAATCACACAAGATCAGGTTCAAGATCCACTCTTATATGTGCTAAAACCACTATACACTTTGCCAAAACCACTATAGGATGAAATTAAACCAAAGCAAGATTGTTAGGCTCACTCTTCATAGAGCATCTGGTTTTCCGTCGTCAAGAAGGAAAATTCGCTCAGCTCTCACTCTCCCATCTACTATCATTAAGCCAGTTTGCTTTGGCCACCGTTCAGGACATCCACGGTAGTAAAAAAGATTTCATCCGTCTGATTTTAAATTCACGGTCCAGATTTACTTCCACCGCTCTTTCCTGTTTGTTCAACGTGTTAGCCTATCGGTGGTTGCTCTAAAAAAAATTGCCTCTCTAGAATTTTCTCCTCGCTTCCACATCCACCCAGCAGCCTCTTCCTCCCCTCCCCGAGCCGCCCTTGCCAGCGCCGCTGCCGCCGCTCCGCGCGCCCCAACCCCGGGGACGCTCCCTCCCTCTACTCTTCCTCTCTCTCTCTCCCTCTCCCTCTCTCTCCCCACGCGCCGCCGCCGCCGCTCCGCGTGCCCCAACCCCAGGGACGACTCCCTCCCTCTCTCTCTCTCTCTCTCTCTCTCTCTCTCTCTCTCTCTCTCTCTCTCTCTCTCTCCCCCCACATGCTGTGCCTTGCCTTGGCAGGCGGTACCCTGTCATGTGGCATGCCCCAGCTCGGTCGGGCATGGTGGCAGCTCCTGCTGTGGCGGTGAGCATCTTGGCAGCCACCCCCTCCCCCGGTCCCCCCGCCATGGCCGGCTCCCCACTCTGGGTTCGGGTGGGGCGGCGGTGAGCCCCCGGCAGGTGCTGCGGCGGCGCGGCTAGCCCCGACAGTTATGGCCTCCGGTGCCTCCGCTGCAGTCCCCTCTGCTCCGTTCACTTGTTATCTCCCAGGTGAAGCAAGAACATCACTCTCCTCTATTAGTCCCATTGCGGTCTCCTCTATTTCCCTCTTCTGATCTGTGCTAGACATTGACGGATTCGAGAAGAAAAGGTAGTTGCTTTCCCTTAATCTCTGTCCCTTCTTCTGATCTATGATAGAGATTGACAGATTCAACAAGAAAACCTAGGTGGTTTCCTTAAATCTCCATCCCATCTCTCCATTTATTAAACACTGATGCACATATCAATGGATCCATTCGTTTCCTTGAAATGGGAACACATCTCGGTACATCTACAAATGGATACCACCTCTGTAAATCCATGCTATGCTCTATTTCTTCCTCCCTGAACTTGCTTGGTCTTGGTATGGTAACCTAAAAAAATCCCCTTTATTTCCTTTGGCACCTTATATCTCTCATGATGATCCCTTAATTTCGTTTCCTGTATGTATGGATTTATTTTGCTTGTGCATAAGGTTCAAGGTTTCCGGCAGAAAAAAATCTAAGCATGTCTCTATGCACTATGCTGCTGTTGTAATCTTTTCAGTATATATAACCGTGTGCCTATGGTGCTGCTTTATTTATTTTAGTCTGAGCATATGCCATTGCTGATGATGTAATTATTCCAACTTGATCATAAGACGATGACGATACCTGTGAGGTGCTTCCGATAGACCTCACCGTATTTTCATGGCATTGCTATTTTGAATTTTTTTTGTTGACCATATGTCAATGCCAATGAGGTTGGAAACAAATATCTTTTTCTGAAATATACCATTGCCATGTGTTAAACCTGCCCATATTTCCATGCCATTGCTACTTTCCGATTGCATTAACATCAACTATGTTAGACTCATCGAGTATGTTTGGCTTGAACTAATGCTATATGCCTCTATAATATCCCTCCACCTTCATGATCTCCCGAATGAATTAGATATGCATCTTTCATAATACCGCTATTTCCTTTTCCTTGCGAATTTTTTCATATTAACCATCAAATTGAATGGCAAATTGTCCGATGTGTGCAAAGCCACGCGTAATGTACTTATCGTGTGTATTACAATGCAAAGTATTTAATTATTTATCGTGTGTATGCTAAGATCTTGAAAAAATATGCGAACATGTTCAGAACCACGATTCCGTTTCCGACTAACCACCGACGCGCGTGAGGGCGCGCGTGATGGACTAGTATACTAGCATACCTGTTTTGTTTTGTCAAGACAAATCAATATAACATAGAGATCGCATAATAATCAAAGGCGATAGTGTGTACCAAAAAGGCACTAGCATGGATGAACAGCAAGGTTGTCTGTACTAACCTGATCAGTAGCCGAGCTGCTGCCGGCCAAATCCTGCATAGCCTGCCTTTTAACCGCAACTGTCAGAGCAGTATCGTCATTCCTTATTGTTCAGTGCCCTTGCCATCCATCAATGGATGATCAGAAAAGAGATCATGTGAGGAAGGAACCCCTTTAATGAAAATTGAAACACAAAGATTTCAGAGCAGAAAAAGGGCAGTTATAATTTAATAACAGCAAGGCAAGTATGCAATGAACTCCTGTTAGGTTGACTTAGTCCACAACATAACAAAAAAAAACACAAAGAGAATCCACCATTAATTGCATGTCTCATATGGCAGAACAAAAACCGATATGAACCGATTGAATATTGAAAATTTTGGAGGGCTCAAAAAACTCCAGTTCACAGCTCAATGCTTCATATCTTCTGCATTCTCGCATTTACTAATTAGTTGACACTAAACTAGGGTTAACTTTGCTAAGGTAAATGGGAAGGAAGATTTAAAGATTGGGTATCAATTTCTAATGGGTTTGTAAAACCTGATCTTAGTGAAGAGAACTTTGCCTAGCTGTCCGAAATATAGTTGTTGATTAACTTGGTCAAGGACATTAACCAACA
The DNA here is from genome assembly GCA_904845875.1 of Miscanthus lutarioriparius. Classification (NCBI taxonomy): domain Eukaryota; kingdom Viridiplantae; phylum Streptophyta; class Magnoliopsida; order Poales; family Poaceae; genus Miscanthus; species Miscanthus lutarioriparius. Next base: position 112,848,679 of record CAJGYO010000007.1, on the reverse strand, counting down.
CATGTTGTAAACGAGCCCACCATGAAGGATTGAAGGGAACACGCCCTGGGGCACCCTGAGCGAAGAGCACATGCTAATATGGTCAAGTTCTCTGCTCGAGGTGCTATTGTCTGCTACAGCCATGCATCCTCCAGGGAGAAACCAGAGGTGCGGAGAGTAAGCACGTCATGGTGGAGCAGAGCAGTGCATGATAGTTTATTTATAGACCATGACAACTTCTATGGAGAGTAATGCTGAACATAAATCACATTCTATCCTACAGGTACTGCAAGGTAATCAGTCATACAGAGCCTTAGTTGGATGCACACCTTATCCTAGAGAAGATGAGTTCATAGGCAATGGATGCAGCTCGGTGATGAAAGAAAGTCTAGCTAGCAGAGCGTAGGTTTCAGGTTTCGTAGAAACCTCCACCAGCTGGAGCACATTATATAAGTTTACAGTTATTCTTCAATCATTAACAGAGAAAAATTGGCTAATACTGTGGTGTAAATTGAAATTGCAATAAGAATTTAGTTGACAAAAGAGCATGCATCATTAAATTGAGGTAGGAATCCCTTTGGTTTGAATAAAATTTTGGTAGAAAATTTGAATTAGCACTGTTAAGAAAGTCTATAGGATTTCTGTCAGTTACAAGTGTGCGCTCTGTAAGAAAAATGTATGTTAATTCCACAAGCAAGTACTGTATCACTAACATTGATGAAAATACGCCTACAACATACTGTCCGGAATCTGATAAATGCACAACAAAACTCAGGTCAAGATAGTATACAAATCCACAGGTAAGCACAACAGGAACATACCAAAATTGAATGCATAGGTAGTAATTAATGCTTTACGGACCTAGGTCAGAGGCTCAGAGCAGATCTACATCAAGTACGGGTTACTTGCATACGAACGACGGCACAGGACGTGTGTGGCGGCGCTGATCCGCTCAATGGTGGTGTCGCTAGGGCAGCGGCATGGCAGCAAGGAGGCGAGGGAGGCAGTTAATGTGGAGATGGGGACTCAAGGCGTGGCGGCCGGGCGAGGCGTGGTGCCGACTGGGCGTCAAGGGGAGTGGTGCTGACAGGGCGCAGCGGGGAGGGGCAGGGGTGGTGTTGCGACGGCCAGGCGAGACAGGGTCGGGGACTCAGTTAGCGGCAGCGGCGAGGACCAAGCGGGTGAGGGCGGATCTGGAGAGAGATGCGGCCGTGTTGCTGCTGTCGAGAGGGGCGAGGCCCATACCGATGTAGCCGCCGCCGTCGAGAGGGGTGAGGCCCATGCCGGTGTAGCCGCCGCCGTCGAGAGGGGCGTTCCCCGGCCCGTTGTCGTCTCCCGCGTCCACGGCGGCGTCGGCGGCGAACGGGTCTGGGTCGTGGAGGCGAGTGGACACGGCCAGGGCGTCATGGGCGGAGGCGACCCGGGGCGCGGGTGGAGGCGTGGGCGGAGGCGGAGGCGGAGGCGGAGGCGGACGGAGAAGAGTCGTCCGTGCGGTAGAGTGTTGTGTGCGGAGGAAGAAGAGGATAGGGTAGGTGATTTGGATGACGCATGGGACCCATGCCTACAGGTTAAAACAAAGCAGAGAGGGACGGCGTATCACATTATGACTAAAAACTTAAGAAGGCGTTTTGGTAAGCGCCTCCAATTGATATGGTTTTTTAAGGCCACGCCTTCAATTGATACATGTTTTTAAGGCACTTTTAATATTAGCCTCTAAAAAAATGTCTTCCGAGGCGTTTTTTGATGAATGCCTTTATACAATAGAAAATTAAGGCATTTAGAGAAAAATGCCTTTAACAAAACGTCTCCTCTAAAAAGACGTATCGTAGCGAGTGCCATATCGCGGACATAGTTGACTCTCTAGTGCTAGGTCAGAGCACCTATCTAGAAGATGTGAATTTGTGTATTACTTCTTCATTGAAGCTTGATGGTCCGTTGAGAAGACCAAAACTACTCATTGGAGCCAGGGCGATTGCGAATCCCACTCAACTTCTCGCAACACCGCCCCTCGAACTAACAATGCCACTCTGTCGTCGGGTCGCTACTCGTTCTAATCAAGAAGATGTGTCCAGCCTAGATACGAAGGTCTTTATTACTCTCGAGACAACACTTGATGGATTGCCTACCAATGATGATGGGACACCGTGCCCAAAGGTTTCTACGGCTGCACAAGAATTCCTGAAGCATCCCTCCAAGGCATGGTGGCATGATGTTAATCCTCGTCTTTGTACTCTGGTGCCCCGTTGAGCCCGAAATTTCTATTATGGGCTCGAGCCTTGCTAATATCAGAGTATGAGAGAAACCGCCTTGACCAGGCAGGTATTTTGAAAGGCGTATTGGCTTGCATATGCCGGGTTAACTTGTCCTAGCCATTGATCCAAGCCTTTATTTCCTTCTGGAATTCTGACGGCATACTCTTTCTACTTCACAAGGTGAATTGGGTTACCCTTTAATGGTTATTCAGGAAGCAATGGGCATCCCTACATCAGGCCATGTGTATGTTGAATACGCTCCAGAGGACATTGTAAACGGCAAAGTGGCTCGCGAACTTTTTGCAGCTTACACTACTACAAAAATCTTTAGGCAGGCGGACGAAATGGGTTTTCGGAGGTGGGCAAAACAACCGCCTCCGTCGAAAGGTCTACATTAATGTAGACCTACAGAGGCGGGCGCTTTGCCGACCTCGGTTAATTCCTATTAACGGAGACGGTCACCCTAAGCTAACCGCCTCCGTTAATAGATTAACCGAGACGGTTGAGTTAAGATGCCTACCTCCATTAAAGGATTAATGGAGGTGGCTGGTTATTACTTGCCCACCTCCATTAATAATTTTCCAAATTAAAAATAGTTTCTCACCATTTGATTTGAATTTGAATCTATTTTCGTGAATTAAACACAGACAAAGTAGAAAATATGCATGCAGAGTTAAGTTGGCATAGTAATGGAAAGAATATAAATGGGGCTCGATGGCCCATTTCACTGACAGATTGGGTGGATTCTTTCTTAGAAGAAGATTCAGAGCATCTAGAGGGCTAGCAGCATATTCCTCTTTTGTCTTCTTATTATGTCACATGAAGATCCTCTACCAAAGGAATTGAACTTCCGCGTAGGGGGGTAATGGAGGACGGACACCCTTTTATCTTTATTTTTCTAATAAACTAATGAAGTTCAGAAAGGGTTATACATGTGTTCAGCTGCTGGCCGCTTTCATATCTACATGGTTGTGTTCGTATTGTGTTCCAGTAGGGCTAGGTGCATTCATACGGCTCGAAGTTTTTATGGTCGCAGTTTCAATCGCCTAGGGGATTCGGCGGAGCATCAGCTCATTTGTATAGCAGTGTTGATGATATCCTTCACTCCATCATTGAAAATGATAGCTCAACTAGTGAATGTGAATTACCTTTACCGGCGCATTTTATAATGGGTGGTATGCATGGTTTTGGAAGGCCTTGCCACAACAGCCCATTTCCTTGTCACTTATCACAGGTTCACCACCCTTCGTTATCGATGTCTCACACGATACAAAAGAGAAGATTAACCTACGAGATGCGCATCACCTATATTTTGGATGCTGCTGAAGATGGTTGTTCTCTACAGGCCCTGGATGTCATAGGGAGATATATTGAGAGCTTGTTTCCGAGAGGGCCAATCAAATGTGATTGAAGACAGATGAGGGGCCGAGAATGATAGAAGGCCACTCACGCTTTTAGAAGTTGATATGCTAATCAGCAGCAGCTTGGGTCTAAACCAAGCATCTCCATGTAGGACCATGCGAAGCAATCATGATATTGCATCAAAAACTGCCTATAGTCTTCAGTTCCTTGGGCGTAAGAGTGGCGCTCACGAACGTATCACTCCCCAGGTTTATTTTAATCAACTCATCAATGGTGTGTTGTACGTCATCCTCCAGCTCTTCAGGGGCAGGGGCTACATTCAAAATGATTCAAATTGCTTTTAAAATGATTTGAAAACGGTTTTAAAATAAAAAGAAAAAGAAAAACTCTTCTCCCTCTCTCTCTCGTCACCGGCTCGGCTTGCTTCCTTCTCTCTCCCTGCGCAACCTAGCGACCAGTCGGCCCACTCCCGCTTTCTCCCGCTACGGCCCATCTTTCCTCCATTCCCGTAGCCTGCTCCGCTCTCCTTCATCCGCAGGCCAGCTCCACTCTATCCCGGCCTAGCCAGCCGCACGCTGCAGCCGTGTCCCGCCCCCTCTCTTCCTCTGACTGCCTAGCCCCGCCCTCCGTGACGCTGACCAACCAGGCCCACGCGTCAGCACCTTCTTCCCCGAGTTGCCTTCGTCTTCCCCGCCCGACTCCGCCGCCGCCACGCCTCGTCCGCCTTGCCGTGCGTGCCAAGATGCTCCCCGAGCCATAAATGGTAGCCACCTGCACCGCGCCACTACCCCACATAACCCTCAACAGCAGCCGCCTCGCTCGCTGAGTCGCCGCGTCACCACCGTAGCCCTAGGCCGCCATAGCCGTCCGTCGCCGAGCACCGCGTCTCGTCACCATGTCATCTCCAACCGTGAAAAGTGTCGAGGTGAGGTTGCCTTGCCATCCTCTATCTTCTCGTGCAATCCCCGAGTCCAACCGTGGCCTCTAGGGCCAGTTTTGTGTGCGCCGACGAGGTCCATCGCCGCCGGCCATGTCCTCCACCGAGCTAGCTCCCTGTTCCAGCCGGCCGCGCCTTCTTTCTCCCTCCCTCTTCTAATCCAGGCTGCCCAAATTCAATCCAACGGCCGAGATCGGTCGGTACCTCTTCACCGGCAAACTTTCAAAAGAGTCCCTCCACTTTTCCATATCTGAACCCGCAACCCATAGTATATTTCCATAATACGTCTTTTTCTTTGGAAAGCGTAGTTTTCTTTGGTTAGATTCAAAATACGCTTTCATCTATTTACAGTTTTGCCACTATTTTTGTTTAGGCCATAACTTTTTCGTTTTAACTCCGATTTGATCTGTTCAAGTTACGTTGGATTCATAATTGCGTAATCTACATGTTCATCCTACTGTTAAATATATTATCAACTTTTGAATTTCGAGGCTAGATTTAATCTATTATTTTATTAAAGAAAATCTTGTTTAATTCATAACTTTTTCGTTATAGCTCCGATTAGAGTGCTTTTTGCGTCTGTGTGTTCGTAGCAAGACATAGATTTATTTTACAAACTTTTCATCTTGATTTTATGTTTGATGTACTGTTCTAATTTAGATCTATTGTTTGCTTCATGTATGATTGCATGGATACTTGTGTGGTGCTTTATGATCATGTCCGGTCGGTGAGCTTTGCGTTGGTGATATAAAAGAAGTTGGTGATTTAGAAGAAGTCCTTTAGAGGTTATAATTCAATAGAAGAATGATCTGAATTTAAGGCAAGTATAACATGGGATCTTTCTTGTTGTCCTATTCACCTTAATATCATTTTAATCATATGCATGTGTCTACCTTGGCAACCGTGGTAATTTTCTTAGCTATTTGATATCCTGGATTCCTTAATTCCTATAGATTATTGCATTGGGTAGTATGATGCTAGTGCTCAACTAAAGTCATGATCTTGTAACTTGACTAATGGTATATGCAATAAACATTAAAAGATGCTTTTTAGCAACACGGAACAAGGAGGCTAGAGCATTGGACAGTTTTATGGTGCTCTAGAATCCTCTCCCTAAGAACTTATCTGTAAGCGAACATCCGGGACTTACAGTACAGCTGTGAGGGCTACGTGGCTCTGGCTTTAGCTCAGTATGAGGACATTTTCAAGCTTGTTAGTGGTTACCTTTATGGCGCAAGAGGGGCTCCAACAGGTATGATCTCAGCTACCAAGAGGGTGCGCTTTAATTTTTTGGTATTTTGTTAGTCACTCCTTGAAGGGGGTTCATGCTTATTGATGGGGAAACCTTAGCGGCCCTAACTTGTTAGACGAACCTTTAAAATGCTTCATAGTGAACCCTGCCGACCTTCCTTGCTAGTGGGTCAAGAGGTTGGCCGTCTCGGGCGAAAGGGTAAATTATGACTCACAGTGAAAGTGGACAACCTCTGCAGAGTGTAAAACTAGTATATCAGCCGTGCTCATGGTCATGAGCGGCCTTGGACCCTTACGGAATAGATGAAGAACACGGATGATACCGATGATGAAGATGCACACTAATGATTACTGTTTATGCCGTTCATTATTCATATTTACCTGATCATGTGTTTACATGGGCTGTGATAAACTTGTTGCTATTCAATTGCTTAAAATTGTGACTCACTAAAAGCTAATCGCAGTAAACCAGTGTCGACCTTTTGAGCCTCATGAGCCCCATGTTATATTTGTTGAGTACGACATGTACTTACGCTTGCTTTACTTTTTAAACCTTTGGAAAAATCCCGGATGGGTACCAGATTGCTAGTCTGGAGGAGTTAGGCTTGTGATCAACCAGTCAGTTGTCCCTGTGAATTGGAGTCTTCACCCGAAGATCGGAGTTGTCTTTCCGTGTTTGCTGTCTAAAGTTATATCATTTATACTAAGTATGTTATATATTAAGCATTGTCTATTGATATTACCTTTATTTGTAACTATATGTGAGATTTGACTTTCTAGGCTCACATATGGTGTGTATCTGGTATTGTCCTTAAAACCGGGTGCTACACTTTCTGACAATTCTCCATTGATGGTTATCTTAGTACTTCCCTCCGGTCCAGTTTATAAGACATTAATTTGCTTAAGTCAAGAGTCAAATTTTATAATGTTTGACCAGTAATTTAGCTATTAACTTTTAATTATTGTAATACAAACTTAATATAATTATATTTGTAATCAGATGTACTATCTAATAATCATAAACAATATATATAAGATAAACGAAAGACGATCAAAGTGTAATTTACAAGACGGTGTCACGTCAGAAGATGCCTTATAAACTGATGAATCGGAGGGAGTACATCTCATGCTAGCTGTTGATTGACCTATTTTTTTCTTTTCGAAATAAATTGATTGCCAGGATCTCAATATCCCCTATGCCTTGTTAGGATTACTAGCAAACATGCCCATGCAGTGTTTATGCTAATGATAATAAGCTAGCTATTTTTAGATTATTTAATTGGACTTGATCTAATCTTAAATCAAATAAATTTTAAAATTCATAATACATACTAGTGCAATAAAAGATAAATCACAGATTGGCTCAATACTTTTTTTAGAGGGGTAGACTCGATACTGAAATATACTATTCATGTACCTGTTGTGAGTTTAAGAAAGTTGGAAGGTAAACTACATGTCCTATTATTTCTGACCGTTCTCCATCGGTGGTTACATGTCACGCTAGTTGTTGATTGCCCTGATCTCAATATCTCTTATGCCTCTTTGGGATTATTCAGGACTGAGGACAAGTATATCCAACCTCTTGTTGATTTCTTGTTTTTTTTTAATTTGTGAAAGTTGCATTTCTTTGCGTTGATCTCTCGCTGATCTCCGCTATCTTGGACGTGATGACACAACACATAAACTGGAGCTAGAAGTCAACGCTTTGTTGATTTTCGGCATAAAGACAAAAAATGCATTCACGTGTATTTTCTCATATTTTGGCGAACGTATGTACAACTAGTTCTTCCATGGCTCTTTATGTAACAGTACACTAATAAATGGCATCTCTGTCTCTCTTGTAAAAATTGCATCTTGGAAGCCTTTTTCTTTGACCAGAGGCTGCGGTTTGCGACGTGCATGTGCATTCCAGCGAGAACAGCAATCCAGATATCCGGTGAATCGTTGCGTAGGAAAAGTCCGCCAGAATTGACGTCGACAACTCGATCATGGCTTTCTCTTTCTGGGCAACAAATTTCTTACATTATTATTAGTATATATTACATCCTCGTATCCGACTGTGTAGCGGGCGATAGAGATGTCCGCACGCCCCCCTCCCCCACCCAGCCCGCCGGCCACCACCCCGGAGCGGCCGGCCACCAACCCCCCCTCCAGCCACCCCTCAGGTAAGGGACAGGCCTCCCTCTCCCCTGACGCCATCCCCTACTACCCCTCTTCCACCCCGGGGCGCTCCAAGGCCATGCGCTGGTCCTCGGAATCTGACCTCTCCGACGGAGACACCAACGCCGACTCTGCGCCGCGTCCCCAGGGCTCCGCCGGCGATGCCGTCTGCCGAGGCGACTCCGCACGCGTAGCCTTGGAGGCAGGGGCCACTCCCCAGCCGCACTACCGTGTCGAGTCGCAGCCGGCGGAGGCCGCAGATCTGGAACAGATCCAGATCCACGAACGCCAGCGGCGAAAAAGGGGGAAACGACGGAGGAAGCCTCGCCACCAGCGACGGCTGGAGAAGCAAGATCAGCGGCCGGCGGCCACGGAGCTGCCCCGCCCCACGGGGGCCCAGGACCACAGCGACGGCGGCCGCAGGGGTCGGGCGCTCGCCCATCAGCCCCTCGGAAGTCTCCGTCAGCCCGTGCACCAGCGTCTGGGCCGCCGCCCAGTTCATCAGCGGTTGGGCCACCGCGTAACGCTGGAGGGCCGTGTTCCGGCTCATCAGCGCCTCGGCGCATGTGTTCCCCATCGCGGCAGCCGCCGCATATCGTCGCCAGACGAGAACGGCTGGCGGGAGGTGCTCAATCGCCAAGGCGACGGCCCGGGAACCCTTGGGGGAGAACAACGGCAGCGCCAACGCAAGAAGATCCCTGATGTACTGAAAGGCAGGTGCTTCAACTGCTTCTCCTACAACCACCGCATCACCACCTGCCGGCGGCCCCTCTGATGCGTCAACTGCCACGGCACCAACCACATGGCGCATGAGTGCAAGCGGCCACGCTCTCCAAACAATGGCGCCGGAACGGACGCCCCGGCGTGGGACCGTTTTGTTCGGGCAAGGCGTGGCCCAGACAGTGACGGGACTCCAGCGGCCTCTCAGGCGAGTGGTTCGACGCCACCGCACAGCACCACGCAGGGACAACCGCGAAGCCCAAATCCGGAGGACCGCGAGCCACTACCACCGGGACACCCAGAGGTGCGGCCTTTCGAGGCTGCCTGCATCATCCAGAGGGGTGCTGCCATCGACAGCGCTGAGGAGGGCCTGAGGCTTGCGATCACCGCGCTAGTGGCGGACTCCACCAGGGAGGTGTCACTCGCCGACGTAGCCCGAGGCATCCGGGCCATTCAGGGTGTTGACGAAGGGTCCTTCTCCATCAAGCCGTTCTACCCCGAGAACTTCCTCATTGAGTGCCACTCCACCGCAACCAGGGACAGGATCCTCGCCGCGACTCCATTGCCCATCGCTAGCACTTACCTGGCGCTACTGCCATGGACGCGTTTGGCGCACGCGGATGCGGCCATCATGAAGTTCAAAGTGGCATTGGAGCTCGAGGGGATCCCGCCGCACGCATGGGCTGAGGGTACGGCGGCCAAGATCCTGGCCCCAAGCTGCTGGCTCTACACCACCAACCAAGCCACGACGGCCAAGGCAGACCTCTCCGCCTACAAGATCACGGCCTGGACGACCGACCCATGCGCCATCCCCAAGGTGGTTTGGCTGCACATCGTGGAGAACGAGGTGATTCAGGTCAGCAGCGTTCCGGGTTTCGGCAATCTACCACCATACATCAGGAGGAAGAAGGTACTCAGCTACCGGGTCCTCATCCACCTAAAGAATGTCACCGACTTCGAGCCCGACGACCCTACGCCGCCCCCTCCCCACCTGAGTCTGAGGATGGGGACAGCGGACACGACGGCAACCCGGATCGACACCACTTCTCCGGGGGGGCTGTACACCGCATCCAGGGCTTCCGCACCGCGCGAGGGATCATCGACGGGGAGCCGCCTGTCAACAACACCGTGGCCGCCGGCTGCAGATGGGCCTGCCTCTCGCTGGCCACGCCGACTGAGACGGCCATGGCAACAGCTGCACCCCGGCTCATGAGCATTGTCCAACCAGGGGAACGGCTGCAGCATCATCACGCCGTGGACAAAGCTGATCTGTTGTCCTCAATCATCCACAGGAATGGGGACAGTGCCACCAAGAAGGAGAACTCGGACTCAGATCCAATGGTGCTAGAGGCGCGACTACCAAACGCACCATGGGCCTCGGCACGACACGACGGAGCGGACGTAATCGCTCTTGGAGGGATGGACCTCGTCGTCCCTGAGCGTGTGGTGGAACTCGTTTCCCCCATTCAGCACAGTGACGCGGCCCCAACAACAGGGACAAACCCAGCAAAGTCGTCCGCAACCGAGCAGGCAGACCTTCAGGGGGTTGAGTGCGCGGCAGAACACGCTTCCCCCGCTCAGCCTTCAGAGGTAACTACAGCCTTGATCGAGCAGGAGCAGAACCGCCTCGCCCAGATGCTGGCAACGTCCCAGGAACCACGGACTGTGAGCTGCGCGACTCATGAAACACTGGCACAGGGCGCGGATGTGACCGCGGCGACGCCGCCTGCGTCTGCTGAACAGGCACCACCCTCCAGCCCACCAAGCGAGCAGACGCCGACACCTCAGGAAGCGACGCGTCGCTTGGAGAGATTCACGGCCAAGGTTCAGCTGAAACGCCCTTCACTGATCCTCAAAGAGCCACCAAAGCAGCGGGAGCTCACCAGGAAGCCGCCGGTGCCAATCCAAAGCAGACGCACCGCCGCTCAGCAGCTGGACCATGTCCCGGCTTCCAAGAGGGGGGAAATTCTCCTGATGCGCAAGCTGGGAGTGCTGTCGGCGAACGCCGCACCCTCCTCGGCATCCAGACGCTCCTTCGACAAGCTCTTCACCGACCTATCCAACAGCGACGCGGAGGCGTTCGATGAGCTGTTCACAGTAAACAGAGGAAGGGGAACACGGGTGGCGCGGCGGCCTGCGGCCACCATGGTCTGAGGCCCCCCACCGCGATGACCTAGGCGACCCTTTCCTATGGCTAACACCACAATCTTATCATGGAATGTGCGCGGGCTTAACGCGTAGGCCAGACGCGACAATGTCCGCACGCTGACCGAAGACTTAAAGCCTAGCATCGTTTGTCTCCAGGAGACCAAATTAGATGTAATTTCAGAGTACACTATCTTCTCCTTGTTGGGAAGGGACTTCGCTGAGTTCGCCTACGTTCTGGCCTCTAGCACGCGCGGCGGCATTCTGATTGCGGGACGGCGGTCTAGCGTCCTACTCTCAATGTTTTGCTCGGATGTTTTTCCATCACTGTCGCGGTAAGGCCGGCTTCATCCACGGCCAACGACGACGCCAAATGGTGGCTCTCCTCTGTCTACGGACCAAGTGAGGACGGGGACAAGTCCATCTTCCTTAAGGAGCTCGAGGCAATCCGAGAAGACTGCACAGGTCCCTGGGCGGTGACCGGTGACTTCAATCTGATTCTTAGCGAGCAGGACAAGAACAATGATCGGGTTGATCGCGCTAACATGAGACGTTTCCGGCAGATGGCCCACGCTCTCGGCCTCCACGATCTACACTTGCATGGCCGGACCTTCACCTGGAGCAACGAGAGACTGACACCGACTCTTGTACGCCTCGACAGAGTCCTCGTCTCTCCGAAATGGGACGCTCAGTTCCCGAATGCACTGCTCTTGGGACTTGGGTCTGATGCCTCGGATCACTGTCCTCTGATGCTACAGACCGACGCCTGTGTCACGTCCAAGGGGAGATTCCACTTTGAGCTTTTCTGGCCGAAGTTCGAAGGCTACGACGATGTCGTCACAGAGTCGTGGGTGCAGCCGACTAGGTACACAGACCCGCTGGCACGCCTTGACAAAATGCTGCGGAACCTAGTTCACGCCCTCCAGAGATGGGCAGCAACTAGGATTGGAGATGTTCGGGCGCAGCTTCTGATGGCCCGTGAGATCGTGTGGTGAATGGACACCGCGCAAGAGCAGAGGCAGCTGAGCGACGGTGAGACGGCCTTACGCAAGTGAATGAAGCTGCAATGCCTTGGCCTCTCATCAATGGAGAGAACGATGGCGAGGCAACGCTCTCGGTTACGGCAACTCAGCGACGGAGACGCCAACACCGCTTATTTCCACATGATCACAAGGGGACGCAAACGGAAAAACTTCATACCCGCCCTGGCCATCGACGGCCACACGGTTGCGGAACACGCATTGATGGAGCAGGTACTCCATGCTCACTTCTCCAACGTCTTTGGGACTACACCGAGCAGCGGCACCACGCTTGATTTCTCCGCGATCGGCGCGCCGCCGCTCGATCTGGGGGAGCTGGACAACCCAATCACCGACGACAAGACTTGGGCAGCCATCAAAGACATGCCGAGCGACTGCGCGCCCGGGCCCGACGGGTTCCCTGGGGCGTTCTACAAAACGGCATGGTCGACCTTCAAGCCACAGGTCATGGATGCCATCCAGGCCTTCTGCTACGGCAACAAGCAGCGACTCAACAAGCTAAATAACGCTATTGTGGTGCTGCTCCCGAAGAGGGTAGGAGCCAACACGCCGGCCGACTTCCGCCCGATTACCATGATCCATAGTTTCGCCAAGCTGCTATCCAAAATTCTGGCAATGTGGCTGGCACCAAGATTGAAAGACATCGTCGACAAGAACCAGAACGCCTTCATCCAAGGCCGGTCAATTCATGACAACTACAAGTTCATTCAACGTGCGGCCGTCTTGATCAGGACAAGGAAGCAACCCATGCTACTACTCAAGCTTGACATATCCAAGGCGTTCGACACCCTGTCTTGGCCTTTCCTACTCGATGTGCTCAAGGCTAGAGGGTTCGGGGAATCTTGGTGCGGCTGGGTGGAAGCACTTCTGTGCACAGCCTCATCGCGGATCATGCTCAACGGCCATCAGGGCCCTTTGATACAACACTTGAGGGGCGTGCGTCAAGGAGATTCACTGTCCCCGATGCTTTTCATCATCGCCATGGACATGCTACACCGACTTTTCGCCAAGGCGGTGAGCGACGGGGTACTCAAGCGGATGCGGCCATCGGAAATCAAATACCAATGCAGCCTATACGCTGACGACATTATCATGTTCATCAGGCCAACAGTTCAAGAGGCGCTGGCGGTAAAACACATTCTGAACTTGTTCGGTGAGGTCTCCGGGCTCCAAACAAATATGACCAAGTGCTCCATCACCCCAATCTTTGGTGGTGAAGTGGTTTTGGACGACATCGTCGGTATACTCGGCTGCCAGGTTCAGCCCTTCCCCAGCAGGTACCTCGGACTACCACTTAGCACAAAGGCCATTCCGAAGGCAAGCTTCCAGGCCTTGGTTGAGCACGTCGCGGCAAAGCTCCCTCCATGCCACGACGCACTCATGGCCAGGAGCGGAAGACTAATCTGGATCAAGTCCGTCCTCCAATCGGTGCCCATCTATGCGATGATGGCTGAAAGCTTGCCGGCCTGGGCGCGCAAGGAGATCGACGCTATCTGCCGCCGGTTCTTCTGGGCTAGTGTCGACCAGTCAGTACGAGGGAAGTGCATGGTAGATTGGCCCACATGCTGCAGACCAACGGAGCTCGGCGGGCTGGGGATCACGGACATCAAGCTGACGGGTTACGCCCTGCAAACACGCTGGCTATGGCTGCAAAAAGCCGACCAGGATAGAGCTTGGAGCCAACTGCCGATCAAGACATGCCCCCAGGTGCAAGCTTTCTTCAAGGCGTCCACGTACTCGGTCATCGGCAACGGGGAACAGACGTTCTTCTGGGAAGATAGATGGCTCAACGGAGAGTCGGTGGGCGAGTTCGCGCCATGTCTTCTCAGTCTGGTACCACAAGCAATCCGTAGCCGACAAACAGTGAGCATGGCCATGAACAACAGGACCTGGGCACGGAGCTTCACCGGTGGAATGTCCATGCAGGCGATCATCGATTACCTGCACCTATGGCAACTGCTGGAGGGCGTCCAGCTGACTGGAGAGCGAGACCGCACGATGTGGCGCTGGACGACGAGCGGCGAGTACACGGCTAAATCGGCCTATACAATGCTGCACGCCGGCTCATCTCCATTCCCCGACCACAAACTCATTTGGAAAACATGGGCACCACTCAAAGTAAAGATCTTCCTATGGCTGGCCATGCGTCGGCGGAACTGGACCGGCGACAGGAGAAGAAGACATGGTCTTGAAGCCCGGGAAAACTGCTACCTCTGCGACCAAGAGCCCGAGACTATCGATCATATCATGGCGACTTGCTCCTTTACAAGAGAGATATGGTTCTTGGTGCTAAGGGCCCTGGAAATCCAATCGCCTCAGGCCGCAGTCACCACCTTGGGCTGGTGGCGACGAATTCGGGCAGCAGCACCTGGTGAGCGAAGGAAAGGTCTCGACACGCTCTTCGCCCTCGTGTCCTGGCAGCTGTTGAAGGAACGCAACGCGCGGTGTTTCAGAAGCTTGACAGCTTCCATCGCCGAGATGCTCCACATGATCAAGATCGAAGCTGATCGTTGGATCGAAGCGGGAGCTCAGGGCCTACGTTGCCTGGTGCAAAGATGACAGTTGCCTCTCTTCTAATCGAAACTTCGATGTGCTTAATTACAATGTAGTCACCAAACAATTGTCACTGCCGTCTACGGCATTCTTGTAACATAAACCTTCCTTCTTCTAATGCAAAGATACGCACTCTCGTGCGCATTCGCGAAAAAAAAAATACATCCTCGTATCCGTCTGCTGTTGCAACAATCCGCGCCCTGAAGATGAACACGATGGTAGCTGCAGCAGCCCTTGCTCTCCTCCACCTCTTTGGAGTTTCAGCCACACGCGCCAGCAGCGCTCAGTCGTCGTCGTCACCAGCAGCAGCAGCAGGCATCTCCTCGTGCCTGCTCTCCAATGGCGTCACGAACTTCTCCCTCCCAACATCCCCGAACTACACGTCGCTCCTCGACTCCTCCATCCGGAACCTCCGCTTCGCGCTCCCGAGCGTCGGCAAGCCGGCCGCCGTCGTGCTCCCGTCCACCAAGCGCGACCTCCAGCGCGCCGTCCTCTGCGCGCGCAACACCTCTCTGGCGATCCGCGTCCGCAGCGGCGGGCACAGCTACGAGGGCCTCTCCTACACCACGGAGAACCACGTGCCCTTCGTGGTGATCGACCTGTCCAACCTGAACCATGTCGACGTCGACCCGGGCACCGCCACGGCCTGGGTCGAGTCCGGCGCGACGCTGGGCGAGGTGTACCACGCGGTTGGCCTATCGAACCGGACGCTAGCCTTCTCCGCCGGGTCGTGCGCCACGGTCGGCATGGGCGGGCACACGGCCGGCGGCGGGTTCGGCCTGCCGTCGAGGAAGTTCGGGCTCTCCGCCGACAACGTGCTGGACGCCGTCCTCATCACCGCGAGCGGCGACACGCTCACCCGTGACACCATGCACCCCGACGTGTTCTGGGCCATCCGCGGCGGCGGCGGAGGCAGCTGGGGCGTGGTGTACGCGTGGAAGGTCCGGCTCGTCCCGGTCCCCGACAACATCACCGTGTTCAGCGTCGGCCGCACCGGCCCGGCCGAGCTTATCGCCGGGCTGATGCACAGGTGGCAGTACGTGGCGCCGAGCCTCCCCGACGAGTTCTACCTCTCGACGTACATTCCCACAGGGTCATCGTCGAACGGCAACCACTCCATGTCGTTCACCGGCCAGGTCGTCGGGCCGAAGCGTCTTGCCATGGCGGTGCTGAGCCAGACCTTCCCGGAGCTGGGGCTCGCCGAGGCGGAGCTCTCCGAGGTGAGCTGGCTCGAGTCGGCGCCGGCCTGAGCACCGTCGCCGACCTCACGAGCCGTCAGCCCGGAGTGGGGCAGTTCTCGAAGAGCAAGTCCGACACGTCCAGGCACCGATCTCGATGCGGGACGCGGTGAAAATCCTGCGGTTCATGGCGACAGCCGGGCCGCCGGAGGGGTCCATCCAGCTGGATCCCTACGGCGGCGCCATGGCGAGGATCGGGAGCACCGTGACGCCTTTCCCTCACCGTGCTGGGTACCTGTACAGCATCCAGTATGGCGTCTCGTGGAAAGCGTCGGATGTCGATCGAGCGGATGAGTACATCGGATGGCTCCGGTCGTTCTATGCTTTCATGGCGCCTTATTACGTGACGAAGAACCCGCGGGCTGCGTATGGGAACTACTTGGACCTTGATTTGGGCACCAATGACTGGATGAACGCGACCGGTGGAACGTCCTATGGCTCTGTGGGACATGCGGCGTCATGGGGCGAGCGGTATTTCTTCATGAATTTTGGAAGGTTGGTTCGGGCCAAGACTAAGGTTGATCCTGGAAATGTGTTCAACAATGCACAAAGCATTCCTCCTTTATACTCGTAATATAATATATAGCAGTGATTATTATGACAATAATTGAATGAATAATTTGCTGGTTGGAGAATGGTTCAGGTCTTCAAATATCATATTGGTGCGGTTGTTGAGATGTTCATGTTCTCCGAGCTTCACTAGTTTTATCTCTCGGCAAAACCCTTGGTCGATCTGGTGCCAGGCCGGCACAATGGTGTATGTGATGTCGTGTCCTCTGTTTGAAGCATAGCCTTAGACATTATGTATGGGTCCATTTGGTAGTGCTCTAACTCCAGCTAAACCAACATCTAGCATGAAACAACTTTGGGTGTGTTTGGTTGAACTACGGCTTCTGAAAAAAGCGGTTTTGGGCTGTGAAAAAGCTCTTGTTGATTGTGGGCTGTGAGAAAGCCGAAAGCGATTTGGTTGAACGATTATGGCTTCCAAAAAAAAACTGTTGTTAGTGGCCCCACATGTCATTCATGACCCCACATTTCAATCTCTTCTCTCTCCCTCATCTTCTCCAGTGTGCTCCCGTCTGTCATCCATGCCTAGATGAGCCCGCTGCAAGCAGTTAGCTCTGGGACCTAGGATGTTTCGCTCTGGCTCGCTGCTCCGCTTAACCTACACCACCACCGCCGCGTCCTCCTGCTCCTCCTCGTCCCCTAGACACTACTGGAAACGGGATCTTTGCCGAGTGCAAACTGCTTTGCCGAGTGTCAAAAATCGGGCACTCGGCAAAAAAAGGCTCTTGGCAAAAGCACGACACTCGGCATAGGCTGCCCCGCGCAACGGTGTTCGGCCACGTCCTTCTTTGCCGAGTGCCTGCTGTTAGGCACTCGGCAAAGAAGGTTTTTTTTTTAAAAAAAATTCTTTGCCGAGTGTCCCTAATCTGGCACTCGGTAAAGATTTTTTTTTGGAAAATACTTTGCCGAGTGCCCCCGATCTGGCACTCGGCAAATGGTTTTATTTAAAAAAAATTCTTTGCCGAGTGTCCCAGATCTGGCACTCGGCAAAGATTTTTTTTTTTGAAAATGCTTTGCCGAGTGCCCTTGACACGACGCTCGACAAAGAATTTTTTTTCGAAATGTCTTTGCCGAGTGCCCCTGTGTAAGCACTCGGCAAAGAGGAATTTTTTTTAAAAAAAATCAAAACCCTCTTTGCCAAGTGCCTTATTCTTGGCACTCGGCAAAGACCCCCTTTGCCGAGTGCCATGTCCCGGCACTCGGCAAAGTTTTTTTTGTTTTTTGCCTTCAAATTTTTTTTGCAGCCCTTTCAAAGTACCAGGAACTCCTAGTTAGAAATTGAGGATTTTTTTGGCCTTTTGATATATTTAGTTACTTTATTTCGTTTACTTGAATTTTTTCGAAAAATATAAATTTGAACTGCACGTGGTACGAATAATGGAATTTAATGATTCAAAAAATGATAATCATGTTACTGAGTGTAGTGTGAGGCCGTATCTAGGAACGGACCCAAAATTTCGAACATCTTGTTCACAAAACATGACCGCGATGTCCTGCTTTGTAAGCATCGTATGTGACAACGTGCACCAAACCTTCTCAAATTTTTATCATAGCTTCCACATACGATATCACGACATCTCAACAAGTTTAATGATTTTCGGACTTTGTTTGCTTTTTATAGAATTTAAAAACACTTTGCACGCAAGTTCGCGGTCATATTTCGTGAACAAGATGTCCGAAATTTCGGGTCCGTTCCTGGATACGGCCTCACACTACACTCAGTAACATGACTATCATTTTTTGAATCATTAAATTCCATTATTCGTACCACGTGCAGTTCAAATTTATATTTTTCGAAAAAATTCAAGTAAACGAAATAAAGTAACTAAATATATCAAAAAGCCACAAAAAATCCCCTAATTCTAACTAGGAGTTCCTGGTACTTTAAAAAGGCTGCACAAAAAATTTGGAGGCAAAAAAAAACTTTGTCGAGTGCTGGGGCATGACACTCGGCAAAGGGGGTCTTTGTCGAGTGCCAAGAATAAGGCACTCGGCAAAGAGGGTTTTGAATTTTTTTTTAAAAATTCCTCTTCGGCAAAGACATTTCGAAAACAAAAAAAAAATTCTTTTGCCGAGCGCCGTGTCAGGGGCACTCGTCAAAGTATTTTCCAAAAAAAAATCTTTGCCGAGTGCCAGATCTGGGACACTCGGCAAAGAATTTTTTTTTAAAAAAAAAAACTTTGCCGAGTGCCAGATCGGGGGCACTCGGTAAAGGGGGGATTTAACCCTTGGGCCGGCCATGCACCCCACACACACTGCACGCCCACACGCCCACTCGCCAAGACCACCGCCACCGTCCGCCGCCGTCGTCCATGCGTCCCCCCCGGCCCTACCTACCGCCGTGGCGCCATGCCCCACCACGCCCCCTTGGCCGCGCCCATGGGACCGCCCGCCCTGCCAGCCTTGTGTGCTGACCCGACCCGACCGACGCCTCCCGACCCGGAAGTCGTCCACCTACCCCTACCCCGGCGCCCGTCAGGTATGCCTTCTCTCTTGTTGTTGTCGTGGTAGTGATAGTTGTAGTATTATTAGTTGTACTAGTAGTGCTTGTGGTAGTAGTAGTAGTATTAGAAGTTGTGGTAGTAGTAGTAGAAGTAGTGGTAGTAGTAGAACTAGTGGTAGTAGTTGTAGCAATAGTGGTAGTAGTAGAACTAGTGGTAGTAGTAGCAGCAATAGTGGAAGTAGTAGTAGAAGTAGTGGTACTACTTGGATATATTCTTCTGCATGGATTGATATCCAAACTACATGGCTTCTCTTGAGACATATGTGTTTGTCGGCCATCGTGCCGTTGTTTTTTGCAGGTTTTGGAAACCTCACCGTGCAGGGGAGGTTCTGCCGATTTTTTTTAAATGACAGTATTTTGTTCCATTTTTGTAGAGAAGAGCCCGTCGGAGCCGAGTTGGAGTTCCCATCGCCGTGCCGGTCTGCCTGCACCGCGTCGCCTCGCCACTGCACCGACCCAACACGGCCCCGCTAGCCTGACTCCGCCGCCACCCTAGGTATAACCCCTCTTTCCGTATCATGGTCGTAGATCGTGTAACCCAGTTAGGCGTCTCCCATTCGAAAGAGATACGGTTGGAGGTATGCAGATCTTTGCATATTTATGACCGTATCTGTTTCAGATTGTCCATGTTTTTTAGACAGCCCGCGGATGCGTAGATGTGTTAGTTTCCATAGTATGCTCCGGTCCGAGATAGAGTTTCGGCATCACCTCCCTATTGTTCTCTGGATACGCACTCTTCTTTGACAGGACGTGTATCTGGAGAACAGCGAGGAGGTGCCGCCAAAATTCTATCTCGGATAGGAGTAGAGCATGGAAACTAACCTTATCTACGCATCCGCAGGTGGGATTAGGACCTATCCTCACCTATTAGACAGTAGGAACACCATGTAGATGCAATTGATGGTTATATTACTCGCTGATACATATGTTAGAGGATGGATGACCGTCAGTGGATGTACACGGGCGGGAGAAGTCAGAATGATTACACCACGGAATGGATGAACAAGACCGATGCTTTCTTGAACAGTGCATTTGGCAAGGCTGCTAAAGGACATTGCCTAGTTTTGTGTCCCTGCAGCAAATGTGGAAACAGGAGAAGGGTAAACAAGGTGGAAATGGGTAAACATCTTGTGAAGAATGGATTTACGCCGGACTACACCTAGTGGGTCCACCATGGTGAAGCCCATCGTATGAGAGAGGAGGTGGTGAGACCATGGGTGGAGGCTTTTGATGCTGATGCCAGAGTAGTAGACATGTTAGATGACTTTCACCAAGGACAGTTCGATGAGGGATGTGAGAAGGAGGAGATGGAGGTAGCCGCACAAGCGTTCTACGACATGATGGACTCAACACAGAAACCCCTTCACGATCGGTCAACGGTGTCTCAACTAGATGCCATTGGACGCTTAATGGGGTTGAAGTCCGAGTTAAACTTGAGTCGACCTAGCTTCGATAAGATGTTGGCCGTGATTGGCACCCTGCTTCCGGAGGGCCACATTCTGCCAAAGAGCATGTACGAGTCATAGAAACTCCTTCGTGCACTTAAGATGCCGTATGAGCAGATACATGCTTGTCCGAAGGGGTACGTCCTATTTAGGAAAGAACACGAGCATGCAAAGTTCTATCCAAAGTGTAAATCCTGTAGGTACCTGGAGGTAGACTCTGATGATGGCCAGAAGAGGCAACTTACGATCCCCGTGAAAATCCTACGGTACCTTCTGTTCCTACCGAGGATCCAACGGCTATACATGACCGAGGAATCCGCGAAATAGATGATATGGCACAAAAATGGCAAATAGTACAATCCTGACAAGATGGTACATCCATCCGATGGTGAAGCTTGGATCCGCTTTAATGACAAACATCATGACAAAGCAGATGAGGCTCATAATGTACGTGTCGCACTGGCAACAGATGGGTTCAATCCTTATGGAATGATGGCTGCCCCATACACATGTTGGCCCATCTTCGTTATCCCCCTTAATCTCCCCCCCCCCGGTGTCTCCTTTCAACGACATAACGTATTCTTATCGTTGATAATTCCTGGACACCCAGAGAGTAATATGGGTGTGTTCATGGAGCCCGTGTTTGATTAATTGGTCTATGCTTGGGACAAAGGGGTATGGACATATGATCGGGCTACAAAGACAACCTTCAAAATGCACGTTTGGTACCACTACTCCTTGTATGACTTCCTGGCGTATGGGATATTCTACGCCTGGTGTGCTCACGGGAAGTTCCCATGCCCAATGTGCAAGGAAGGTGCGAGGTTCATTTGGTTGCAGAAGGGTGGCAAGTATTCGTCGTTCGACATACATCGTCAATTCCTATCTTTTGACCATCCATTCAGACAAGACATCAAGAACTTTATGAAAGGTGTCAAAGTGACAAACCCTGCACCGCGGATGATGACTGGTGCCGAGGTTCATGCTTAGATAGATGCTCTCGTGCCCAATGAAGAAGGTGGTTTTGTGGGATATGGTGATCAACATATGTGGACTCATATCTCAGGCATGACGAGGGTACCCTATTTCGATGACCTTCTTCTGCCACATAACATTGATGTAATGCACACTAAAAAGAATGTCGCCAAGGCACTTTGGGCAACACTCATGGACACTGAAAAGTCTAAGGACAACCCTAAGGCTAGAGTGGACCTGGCAACGTTGTGCGATAGACCAAATCAAGAGATGTAGCCTCCTAGTCTTGGCAAGACCTGGAGAAGGCCTAAGGCTGATTTCGTCTTGAAAAAGGACCAAAGGGGGAAGCACTTGAATGGATCAAGACGCTAATGTTCCCTAATGGGTATGCAGCGAATCTAAAGAGGGGAGTGAACTTAGGCACTCTGCGAGTCAACGGAATGAAGAGTCATGACTACCACATATGGATTGAGCGGCTTTTTCCGGCAATGGTTCGAGGCTATGTCCTGGAGCATGTCTGGCAAGTGCTGGCAGAGTTGAGCTACTTATTCCGCTAGCTTTGTGCCAAGGAGCTCTCTCGGACCGTCATTGATGACTTGGAAAAAGCGGCACCCGTGTTGCTCTGTAAGTTGGAGAAGATCTTTCCACCCGGCTTCTTCTTACCGATGCAGCATTTGATTGTGCACCTCCCGTATGAGGCACGGATGGGGGGCCCATGCAGAACCGTTGGTGCTATCCAATCGAGAGATGTCTGAAGACTCTTCGCAAAAAATATAGAAATAAAGCAAAAATTGAGGCTTCCATTGCAGAGGCATACATTCTAGAGGAGGTGTCGAACTTCACAGAGAAATACTACACTAAGAAACTTCCTAGCATTTATAATCCACCCCCTCGTTACAATGCTGGCGAAAATGAATCGAACCTCAGCCTTTTCCAAGGGCAACTCGGAAGCGCAAGTGCATTGACCACTAAGCAATTGAAAAATGAAGAGTGGCGTAGTATCATGCTATATGTGTTGACCAACCTTGTCGAGGTGCAGCCGTTCATTGGGTAAGTTCTGAATGAACTTGCTTCATTTCGCCGTATGTCCTTGTTTCTTCGTCCAACCCCCTTGTTTCTCATTGGTATAGGGAATTTCTTCGTCAATCCTGGCATGGATCAAGGCAACCTACCCCGCAAGAAAATGATACCTTTCTTTCACAGGGTGCGGGACCAGGGAGCCCCGATTTCATTTGTTGGTTCAAACAGAAAGCCCAAACTGATGCGCCTATAAGTGACGAGCTGAGACAGGTTGCAAACGGCTATGCCATTAGGGTCAAGTCATTTACCGGTTATGACGTGAATGGATATCGTTTTCACACAGCAAGTTACGAGCAGAGTCGGCCTAATCGAAAAACCACAAACAACGGAGTTGTTACACCCGGCACTGATGGACTCGACTATTATGGAAGAATTGAAGAAATCTACGAACTATCATTCTATAGTTCCAAACCTCTTACTCCTGTCATATTCAAATGCCACTGGTTTCATCCTGGAGTAACGAGATGAACCCCTAAGCTTCGGCTAGTCAAGATTCGATAGGATTCCGTCTATCCAGGAAAAGATGTCTACATTGTAGCTCAACAGGCCGTCTAGGTTTATTATACGTCATACGCGTGCAAAGACGCCGAGCATCTTAAGGGTTGGTCTATTGTGCACAAGGTATCACCACACGGTAAACTACCTGTCCCAAACGATGAAGATTACAACTTCAACCTAAACACATATGATGGAAAGTTCTATCAAGAAGAGGGACTACAAGGGAGGTTTGACAAAGACTTAACCGAAGAGATAGGAATGGAAGTAGACAATGAAAGGGATGATGACAAGGATGCTGGAGACGAGGTGCAAAATCTGAAGGACATACCAATGCTTGAGCGATTACGTTTAGGCAATGATAATGAAGACAACATTCCTCCTTCGGATAGTGTTGATGAGTTGGACAATGTTGATAGTGATGACAAGACCTATGATCCAGCTAATCTCAATCATGAAGATTATTTCTAATACATGTAATACTATGTTTTTTGTAATTATGTTTTGTTCATTTTTGCAAATATTTCTAATACATGTATTACTATGTTTTTTGTAATTATGTTTTGTTCATTTTTGCACCTATTTCTAATTACGTCTTGTTTTTCTTTTTTATTGCAGGTGATTGAACAAAGATGGCGGGCAACCGTCACAGGTCCGTGAACTCAATTTACCAAAGACTACGCCGGCTGTAGGAGGAGGCGGATGGGGTGGTGGAGGGATCGGACAGGAGGAGGAGGACCGCCAGACACAGGAGGGGGCCATCTACTCCCACGTCGTGTGAGAAGGAGGTGGCGCCCATGGACGAGTCGGACGATGAGCTAGTTCGGCAGATGGATGAGGAGGAGGGGCCGCACAAGGACGACGAGTTGAAGGCGGCAGGCATGGGTTCTGCTTCCTCCGACTCCTCTTCGAGTGTCACTTGTGAGGTCCCGCGAGCCTCCCACATGTTCCGCTTCCTCACCAACGCCCATTGATTCGCCCCGAAGGGCAAAAGTAAGTAACTTTATATGTTATCACCACTACTTCATATGATATGATGAAAAAAAACTAATATTTTTTCTTAATCACTTGTGCAGGAACTGGGTGGTTGTGTCGGGTGGTAGCACACGGCTAGTCAACGGCATCCTGGGTCTTTTGTGCAGGCAACACTTCCCCGGCATTGTCATGTACGCATCAAAGATGGAGCCGGCCTACTCGTTTGACCACTACGCCGTCACCACCGATGCGGAGTACCCCAACAAGGCGGCGTGGGTGAAGGCAGAGTTTTGGGTAAGTCTCCCCCGCACAACATTGCTCAATACGTCGCATTCATTGGACTTTTCTTCAAATAATGAATGTATACATCGCTTTTGTATGTAGACTTTTTACAGATGCGAGGAGGGATTTGAGGCCAGGGCGGAGCAGGTGACTACCAAAGCCTATAAAAAACTCATCACCGACATGCATCACGAGGTGCGCATCCAGGCCATCGTAACCTACTACGGGTCGAAGCTTGGAGAGAGGAAAACCAAGAAAGACGCAAGAGAGATGCCGCTTACCCGGGAGCAGTACCTTGAGGTAAATGAAGAACATCAATATTGATTCGTTTTGAGATTAAGTTGGTTTAATTTGATCTTCTTATATGTCCAATACTTGATGACATGTAGATGATTCCCTGGTGGTGTCAAGCGTATCCCAAGTGCTAGGCGATGATGGTGGAAAGGTGGTTCACGGAGGAGTACCTCAAGATGCACAGGGATGCTCGGGACCATCGTTTGCAGATGCAAGGTCCAGCACACCATCAAGACAGCCATAGCCTCGCCAGATACAAACAAGCATGGGTACGCGAATTCATTTATCTATTGTGACGCTCAATTCTGCCTGATTTCTAATCATCGTGCTGTCTTTCTCGCAGTCGGCGTCACATAGTGGCCAGGCTTGCTCAGACTTCCAGGCATGGTGTATGGCCCACAAGGGCAAGGCGACGTCCGATGTCTCCTTCAACCTAGAGGACCCGCCCGAGGCATACACGAACCCAAGCGTCCACTCCCGCATTAGTGAGTACACTGAGGTGGCGAGGTCGCTCCATGGGTCAGACCACGATCCGAGCACCCAGGACTTCGATGGAGAGGACATCATGAGGGCGGGGCAAGGCAAGAAGCATGGGCGGTTCTGGCTTGGCGACGGCGTCATCGACACGGCCTCTACTCCCTCTCTCTCCTAGATCCGAGCATGGAGCACGAGCGAGAGCCTGGCCATTCGCACACGGCCGACCACTGCACAGCACCGGGTCGACGCACTCGAGGTTATTCCTGTTTTACTCGTCATACATTGATCTTTACACACCTTAATTAGCTTTGCATTACTGAAACATTGGAGTGAAATATTACAGGCCCGGCTGGAACAAGAAATGAGGCAATGTCAGGAGCTGGAGGCTGGGCACCAGAGGATGGCGGCCTAGCTGAAGGCCGAGCGGGCCGAGCGGGCCGAGCGATAGGCCCAGGCGCAGAAGCTGACGGACATTACGGAGTTCCTACAAGGGCTTGGGCAACGTGTGGGCTTCTCTCTACCAGCTGGGCTGTTGGTTCCACCTCTGCCTCCGTGTCCTGCAGCTCTAGGTACTCCTGTGAGTATGAAAGTTTTTTACTTTCGCTTGTGCTTTGCTTGTATGGCCTCTACCTTCCTAGATTAGCTATCCAAATAATCTTGTCTCACATGCAATCTTTTATCCTTTGTGCAGTCTCCATCTGACGGTGGTTCGAATAATCCACCTCATGCACCTCTGAATGATGGAACGGGGCCTTCACCACAGTCGCAGTAGCCGAGATGAGTGCACGTTGTATTTTTTATTTGTTGTTCACTTGGTGATGGACTTGTGATATACTTGTGATGCACTTGTAGACTTTGATGGACTTGTGGATTTATTTGGATGGACTTGAGCACTTATTATTATATATGTGATATATATTGTGATAGATGTGATATGTGCGGATGG
This sequence comes from Miscanthus lutarioriparius, assembly GCA_904845875.1. Lineage (NCBI taxonomy): Eukaryota > Viridiplantae > Streptophyta > Magnoliopsida > Poales > Poaceae > Miscanthus > Miscanthus lutarioriparius. Next base: position 112,823,003 of record CAJGYO010000007.1, on the reverse strand, counting down.
ATGCGTGGATAGATGAGATATATATGTGATGGATGAGATATATATGTGATGAATGAGATATATATGTGATGCATGAGATATATGATTGTATGAATTTATTTGTCATGATGGAATGTAAAAAAAATAAAAATTACCGTTTTGGGTCACTTTGCCCAGTGTTGCACTCCGCAAAGGACCCCGTTGCCGAGTGTCATGACCACAGCACTCGGCAAAGCTGGAAAATGGGCGCTCGGAAAACTATTTTTCTAGCTTTGCCGAGTGCCATAACCATTGCACTCGGCAAAGAATTTTTTTTTTTTAAAAAAATCAAACTTTGCCGAGTGCCGGCCAGAAGGCACTCGGCAAAGAATTTTTTTTTAAAAAAAAATCAAACTTTGCCGAGTGCCGACAAGAGGGCACTCGGCAAAGAATTTTTTTAAAAAAAAATTCAAACTTTGCCGAGTGCCGGCCAGAGGGCACTCGGCAAAGAATTTTTTTTAAAAAAAATCAAACTTTGCCGAGTGCAGACAATAGGGCACTCGGCAAAGAATTTTTTTAAAAAAAATTCAAACTTTGTCGAGTGCCGACCAGAGGGCACTCGGCAAAGAATTTTTTTTAAAAAAATAAAAAATCTTTGCCGAGTGCCTGCAGGGTTGGCACTCGGCAAACCACCGTCAACGGGGCCGGCGCTGTGACGGCCGCTTTTCTTTGCCGAGTGCCCGATAAAAGACACTCGGCAAAGAGGGCTTTGCCGATCAATTTTTTGCCGTATGTTCTTTGCCAAGTGCCGCACTCGGCAAAGGCTTTGCCGAGTGCAATTTGGCCTTTGTCGAGTGCCTCATGCACTCGGCAAAGAACCTGAATCTAGTAGTGAGAGGTGCCGGCACAAGGCCAGTGCTCGTGACCACGCCTCCGCCGCTGGTGGTGGAGGCGGCCTCCGCGTGCTCCTCCAGCCACATGCTGCTGGCGGTGGACGACGACTGGGACTCGTTCCTCACCTCCTCGCGACGCAGCCTCATTCGCCGCACAGAGTCCTTCTCCATCGCCGCCGATGGCAGTTGTTTCTCACACGGATTGGGGGAGGGATTGAAAAAATGAGACGATAGACATTATAACCAGCGGCAGGTGGGTAATTTTTTAGAAAACTTGAACTCCACAACCGCTAGAAGCAAGTAACTAGGTTATGTGACATTTGTACTATGGAAAAGTTGCTTTCTTTGTAGAACATAGGAGAAAGTTTGTCCCTTTAGTTGACTTTTGTTTTTTTTAGGAAGCCAAAGCAGGCTGGGAAGCCCAACCAAAGGAATATTTTTTCTGGCTCCAACTTCACTGGTTAGAAAAATGTTTGGTAAAATAGGTTCCCTAGTTGTTGAAAAAAGATGAAATGTCTTTAATACCATTATATTTTTTCTTTCTTTTTTCTCTTTTTTCTTTTCTTTCTTTATTTTTTCTTTACTTATTTTACTTCTGGTTTGTCTTTTCTCTCCAACTTATCTTCTCCACCACATGTCTTCTTCTCCACCGGGTGCACACCTCCTTCCACCACACGCTCGGTACTTGTCACGCTAGGCTACTGTCGGCACGACCCTCCCCATCCCACGCCGCCTTCGCCATGGCTCTATCTCTCCTCTCTCCTTCTCGTCTCACGCCACCATCACCCCGCACCACGCCAACCTTGCCCATGCTAGAGAAAATAAAACAGGGAGCCACACTGGACCAATGAGATCGAGAGGGAGGCGGGTAAAGCTACTATTTTCAGGTCCCATCCCCCCGCTTCTCTCAATGGGATTCCTAGGGCTTTTGCAAAAGAGTGGAGTGGGGGCATTTGGTCATCACACATTTGGCGTCTCATGGAGCGCTATCAATGGAGAATTAGTGGACTTCAGGTACATGTGAGATGCTTTAGAATTAGCAGACTTTTAGAGACATGTGAGATACTTTAGATGCATGCTTGCCTTCTATTTGTGACTGAATGTTCGTATTTGTGGAGTTTTGTATCATCTTACTTCATGGTATAAGATAATATGTGTGAAAGGATCAAATGGCCAGGGGGTTGGATTGTGCTCTAAAATTTAAAGCACAATTTTTTAGAACCTTAACCTAACCTACTTCGCCCTTCGTCCAAACCTATCTTATATTAAGATATAGTACTTGTGATAAAAACATACTAAGACAAGGTTCATAGGTCCAATATACTAAGCTACGTCCTTGATTGAAAGATCACACTAGCATTATGTCCTTTGGTGTAAGAAAGTAAACATATAATGTTAGTTTGAGAACAAAGAGCTACAATACTCAATCATGTACTTCAAGCACACACAAGCACAAAATAAACTAGCAGTAAAAATAGTCTGTGCTATAGCACTGACTAAGGGTTAAGCTCCCTTGGGTCACCAAGGCCAAAGCTCCACCAAGGGTACCCATTCTCCATCCCTAGATTGGTGGGTCCCAAACTAAGCACAAAGCCTTTTGGGCCTTCTAACCATCGCTAACAAGAGGAAGATCGTCGAGCCACAATCAACAAGCTATCTAGGTGATGGAAATAACCAGGAGTAAAATAATTCTAGCTTCACTTGATCAAGAACGACCCTAGAAGGATGCACACTTGCTACTCACTTGCACTAAACAAGTCTTAATCTTCAACCAAAGAAATTTCAAATCACTAATACGCTCTCCTCTAGCAAAATAATATCCAAGATGTGTCTATCCAAGCTAGGGATCATAGATGGATCAAAATGAGATAGAGAACATATAATAAGCCACTAAGAAGAGCTAGCCATTAGACAACGCGGTGCAAGCGTAGGCAACATCGGATGATTTGGTGCCTTGCATAAATCCTTCACCTAATCATTCAGTGAGGACTTATAGCATCTTCAACATACCAAAAGGTCTACTATAGCATTGCTCTGATGTGCTAGTCATATCCATCACTGGATCAAATGGTGATCAATAGAACCAAGAACTAAGTTGTTCAGTACGTAAACAATAAACACTAGAAATATTGGAATGTTTGTTAACCACCCTTTAAAATAAACTAACACGTGGGGGCCATAAAACATTGGAATGTTTGTTACAGTCAACCTATTGGAGGATTAATCTATTGTGTACTCCATAGTTGATGTGGACAAAATTATAGAGAGCAAGCTATCTATACCACTGTGGGTACCCCAATTTGTAACACGGTTATGATGTTGACCTCATCGCATAACGATACAATGAAATCGAGAACGGACATCATATGAAAGTTGTCATCACTTATAATGCCCAAATAATAATTGTACAACAAATGCAATGTGCTAATGTCATATTCTACCTGACTTCCCTATTGCGTGTTGTGTCAACCTCAAAAAGAATATATATTTTTGTCTACTTGTGACTAGGAAAAGACAAAAGGGTCACACCCTCCCCTAACATGATCGTAGTTAATACTCCATAGTGGACATCATGTAGCTGACATTTTCTAGTCAATTCAATTTGACATTGTATAATGACCATTACTCTCTCATCTAATATGTGTTTCCATTTCTTTGTGGGCCATTATGCTCCTCCTGTCCAGATCTTCAAAACAAGTATTTTATATATGTTTTGAGTCATTTTGTTTGCACTAACAACTTATGTGTATCGGTACTATTAGCTTATGTTAAAAAGTTGATAATAAATTTCCCATGTAAATTGCTTCCTGACTTTAAACATAACTTATTGCTAACATTTCATTTACAAATTACCAAACATATAAAGTAGTTTGCTACACCATATCTGCATAAATAAGTTGCTTCGTCAACATATAAAAACACAAGTTGTTACATAAAAGTTGTATTAGATGTGCAACACAAGTTGTTATGGAATATGAACAAATTGTTACACAATCTACATAGTCTCTCTCTAGAAACTTGGTCTTTCATTGTCATGTTCAACAAAGTTGCTACTAACAACTAAAATCTCACAAACAACAATTTCTTATCATGTTGAAACCAACTATATAATAATTCATGAAATGTTTTTGGTACTAACTTGTGTTAGTGCATGGTAGCAATTTATATTATGGCACTAATAGAAAGTTTACATGTAAGTTGGAGCACGTATTAACGCTTTCAAAACACATGCAACATAGAGATCATAATGTTGGCCGTTGCGTAGAACACGGTACAATGAAATCAAGAAACAAACACCATTTGTGACGATTGTCATCAATTAAAGTGCCCAAATAAAATGATTGTACAACAACTACAATGCACTAACGTCATTCCATTAGACTTCTATACATGTTGTGACAACTAAAACGACTTTGTTTATTGTCTACTTGTGATTAAGAAAAAGATTGAAAAAGTCACAAACTCCCCTAAATGCATGTTCAATCGCACATTAATAATGTGATCCTAGTCCGTGAAACCGTTACCATAGCATAAGTGGTATCCTTGCTTTCCATTCATTGAGATTATGCATCCTCAGTTCCTCACAGTTGACAACAAGAATTGAGATCCAAGTTATCCATCAAAGTGAGGATCCATGTGATGTACTGTAGAATGTCTAGCTAGTAGAATGCAAAAGGTTTTGGATACAAAGGCCACCTAGATATGACATGGGTCGACTTTGTTTAAATAATATTCTATCTCTGTCCAAAATAGAATGTCATTCTTTAATTTCTGGACCAGAGGTAAAATGATATTCTTTTTTAAAAAATGGAGTTAGTAAATGCATTCATATATAATTCATTCTTGGACCTTACTACAACCCGTGTGCCCAGGCGTAGAAAGCTACGCCCGCACGCCTCCTCTTTCGTCCGAACGCTTCCTTCTTCCTCGTGTGCACCTTCTCTTCTTCCCCTCGCGCTCCCCCGTTGCCACCTCACCCCCGCCCAGCTCCGGTGACATCCACGTTGCCTCCGCCGCCACCCTCGACCATGCCCAACCCTAACCTAAGCTTCTGCTCCAGATCCGGCGCGAGGGCCCCCGCCTCCACCACCTCCCGGGCTCCAGCAGTGCTCCGCACCGCCGCCATGCTAATCCCAAGGTTCTCCTCTAGATCCGGAGCGACTACCCCCCCCCTCCACCACCTCCCAGGCTCCGACGGCACGCGCCGCCGCCTCCACCACCACTACCATGCTAATCCCAAGGTTCTCCTCTAGATCCGGCGTGAGTGCCCCTGCCTCCAACACCTCCCAGGCTCCGGTGATGAGCCGCCACCTCTGCCACCACCGCCATGCTAATCCCAAGCTTCTCCCCATCTTCTCCGATGGACGCCCTCACCGCCGGCATCGCCCAACCTACCACTCCCACCGCTTGGCGGGTGGCGCCCCTGCCGCCCAGCCCTCCGCCGCCGTCTCGACCACCACCACTGTCGGTCCGGCATCCTCCCCAGAAGATTCCTTCTAAGCCCGGAGAACATGGAAATCCCCGAAACCCCAAACCTTAACGTCACGGCCTTCTTCTCTTCTTCTTTGGCGGCGGCAGCAGGTGAGTTCGTCTGCAATTTGTTTTGGCTTCCACTGTTCTCCCACTCACCCGCGCATCGGACGCCCCAAACCCCAAACCCAGACAACATCGGACGGCCCAGACGGTGTGCGTGCCACACGACGCGAGCGTGCGCACTCGTAATGAAGCATTTGGGTTCATTCTTTTGTAAGGCAAGCATCCATCTACTTCCATTCCATGCTTCTTTAGGAGTACACAAAACATTACCCTAGTAAATTTTTGTGAGAAATTAAACAGCAATGCACACTAAAAATTACTACCTCTGCGCTTCTGTGAGAAGTGCACTTATTATTTTGCAACAGATTTAATACCCATTAAAATGGCATCTTGGAAACGTTCTGAGTCAATTTCACAACCTTAATGCTATCAGGCTAATTTGGAATTTAGATATCTCGGTGCATCCTTTGGCATATAAACGCAGACCGCTATTAATTAGCATTAGCTTTAGTATCTAAATACATATTTCTTCACACACACACATGAGCATTATATATACATCCATGTATCCATCTCATGCTGCATCGATCAGTCAGTCTGCCACCATGGATATGATCCATACCATGGTATCCATCTCAAGATATTATTTTTTAAATTGGAGTTAGCAAATGCATTCATATATAATTCACTCTTTTGTAAGCTAGGCAAGGATCCATCTACTGCCATTCCATGCTTCTTTAGGAGTACACAAAACATTATCCTAGTAAATTTTGGTGAGAAAACAGCACACTAACGAACTGTTTGCTTCATGAACTGTAACGTAAATGGCAACGGTAATGATTCGCACTCGAGAGTGCCAGCGGTGACAAGTTTGAATAGGCTGGTATCAGTCCCAGCGTGATATCTGATTATGGCTGGACTTAAACAAACATAATTTAACCGTCGTCTATTACCCATCACGTTACAAATATGTCAACCAAACAGTTTGTAAAATTACTACCTCTGCGCTTCAGTGAGAAGTGCATTTATTACCGTGTATTCTGCAACAGATTTATTTAAACCCCATTAAAAATGGCATCTTGGAAACGTTCTGATTCAGTCAGAGTCCATAGGCATCAATTTCATAACCTTAATGCAATCAGGCCAATTTGGATATTACTCCCTCCGTCACATAAAAAAGAGTCCCCCTATAGGACTCGTGCTGGTCAAACTTTCTTAAATTTGGTTAGATTTGTAGAAAATGTTAGCAGTATGAAAATATATTCAAAGGTCTATCTAATAATACTAATTATGTACCATAAATATTAACATTTTGTTATATATATTTGATCAAAGTTAAAGATAGTTAACTTCTTAGGAAACGAAAATAACTCTTCTTATGGGACGGAGGGAGTAGATATCTCAGTGTATATTTGGCATATAAACGCAAACCTCTATTAATTAGCATTAGCTTTAATTAGTATCTAAATACATATTTCTTCACACACACTAACACTCGGGGCGTTGTTATATACTCCATCCGTTCCTAAATATCTGTCGTTTTCGCTTCCCGAGAAACAACTTTGATTAAATATATATAAAAAATATTAATATTTATGGTACATAATTAATATCATTAGACAGATATTTGAATCTAATTTTTTAATAAATTTATTTAGAGATATAAATGTTGCACGTAATTTCTATAAATCGAGTCAAACTTTTTGCCATGAAAACCACCTGCGACAGTTAATTGAGGACAAAGGGGGAGTGTATACATCCATGCATGTATCCATCTCATGCTGCATGCATCGATCAGTCAGTCTGTTCGCTTGTCTTATAATTCATATTTTTCAGCTTGTTTTTTTAGGTAGAACAGTGTTTTTCTCACACGACAAATCAGCCAGAACAGTGTTTCGGCTTGTTTTTTCAGCGAAGCGAACGGGGTCATAAACGTAAACCACTATTAATTAGCATTAGCTTTAACATCGAAATACACATTTCTTCACACACACACGGGCACTATATATACATCCATGATTCCAAATCACCAAATGTATCCATCTCCTGCTGCATCGATCGACCAGAGTATCTGCTGCCATCATGGATATGATCCATACCATGGTGGCTGCAGCGGTCCTTGCGCTCAATCTCTTTGCAACTGCAGCCAGAGGCGCCGGTGCCGGCCCCCCACCGCCGCCGCACGACATATCCTCCTGCCTCACCTCCAACGGCGTCAGCAACTTCTCCCTCCCGTCGTCCCCAAGCTACACGCCGCTCCTCTGCTCCTCCATCAGGTACCTCCGCTTCGAGAACAATCCCAGCGTCGGCAAGCCGGCCGCCGTGGTGTTCCCGGCGTCCAAGCAGGAGCTCCAGCGCGCCGTCGTGTGCGCGCGCAACACCTCTTTGGCGATCCGCGTGCGCAGCGGCGGGCACAGCTACGAGGCTTCGTGGTGATTGACCTCGCCAACCTGAACCGTGTCCACGTTGACCCCGGCTCGGCCACGGTCTGGGCCGAGTCCGGCGCGACGCTCGGCGAGCTCTACTACGCGGTGGGGCGGTCCAACCGGACCCTCGCGTTCCCCGGCGGGACCTGCTCGACCGTCGGCCTTGGCGGCATCATCTCCGGCGGCGGCTTCGGGCTGCTGTCGCGGAAGTTCGGGCTCGCCGCCGACAACGTCTTGGACGCCACCCTCATCGACCCGAGCGGCAACACGCTGACCCGTGCGACCATGGACGGCGACGTGTTCTGGGCCATCCGCGGCGGCGGCGGCGGCAGCTTCGGCGTGGTCTACTCCTGGACGCTCCGGCTCGTCCCGGTCCCCGACAAGATCACCGTGTTCAGCGGCGAACGGACCGGCCCAGCCGACCTCATTGCCCCGCTGATCCACAAGTGGCAGTACGTTGGGCCGCACCTGCCCGACGAGTTCTACATCTCGACGAGGATCTACTTCCCGGGTAACCTGAACATGACGTTCACCGGCCAGTTCCTCGTGCCGAAGCAGCAGGCCTTGTCGGTGCTGAACCAGACCTACCCGGAGCTGGGCCTCGCTGAGTCGGAGCTATCCGAGGTGAGCTGGCTCGAGTCGGCGGCGAAGTTCGCCCAGCTCAAGTCCGTCGCTGAGCTCACGGACCGGCAGATCGGGGTGGGAGAGTACGCGAAGAGGAAGTCCGACTACTCGCAGGCGCCGATCTCGAAGGAACACATGGTGGAGATCGCCCGGTACATGTCCAGGGCGCCGACGACGGGGTCCGTCCAGCTGAACCCCTACGGCGCGGCCATGGCGCGGATTGGGAGCACCGAGACGCCGTTCCCGCACCGCGCCGGGTACCTGTACAGCATCCAGTACGCGATCGACTGGACGGCGGCGGACAACGGCCGCCGTGGCGGGGAGTTCATGGCGTGGCTGCGGGCGTTCTACGCGTTCATGGCGCCGCACGTGTCGAGCAACCCGCGAGGCGCCTACGTCAACTACGTGGACCTCGATTTGGGCACCGACAACTGGACGGAGCCCACGGGCATTGGAGCGTCCTACTCGTATAACGCTATGGTAGGTCAGAAGGCGGCGGCGTCCTGGGGCCAACGTTATTTTTTGCATAACTTTGATCGGCTGGTTCGCGCCAAGGCTAAGGTTGATCCAGAAAACGTGTTCAACAATGCACAGAGCATTCCTCCTAGTTTGTGAGAGAGGACACAAAATATGCAATGCAGTGACACGTAACTAAGAAGCTAACATAAAGGAATGGATCAATTTTGTTGTTTATGTTAGTTAAGTTTTCGTCTACAAATTTCAGATAGATTTTGCTGCAGTTCTTGTCTCCTGGTTTTCATGGCACTGAGCTGCTGCCATGTGCGCCGTTACTGCTGCCGGAGCACTCTTGCTCTCCTTTTTTTTTTGAAAAATTTCTTGCTCTCCTTCAGATCTTCTATTTCTTCGCCCCTATAACCTAGATCTCTCAAAAGTAACTTTAGGATAAGACACCTTTGATCCAACATATTGCCAAAACATCATCCTGATTTAGGAGAGGAGGTTTTCCCTTTCTTTAGAAGAGATGGCGATAGACTTATGGATATAGGGCCGTTCGCGTGCCCTTAAACCCGACTTGATCCGCTTATTTTTTTATCCGGAACAGTATTTTTCTCTCACAAATTCCTCCAGCATTTCTCCAAACCATCTAAATTCCTCCATAATTCAGACAAGCGAACAGGCCCATAGTGATAGGCGATGTGATAGCAGATTTGTTGCAGCTGTTATATTTCCTATTTAGGGCACGTTCGGTTCCAACGGAACCCAGTGCCGGAACCGATACGGCCAGGATTGTTGTTGTATTTTACACGTCCAACCATCACCAGGAAGCATTCCGGTCGGAAATGAGCCTAAACGAACGGGCCCTTAAGGGATAGAGAGAGTATAAGAAATCTGGTGAAGATGCTCTTACATTACCCACATGAATCTTACTACTACTAATTCACTTCTATATTTCAAGATCCTGAATTTTAAGAAAATTTTAGGCAACACTCTTGTACAACCACCTAGTACAAATAAATTGTTACTTTTATAATTTTTTATTTGTCTTTGTATCATAACACATCAAATTTTTATCTTTGTCTGACTATAGAAACAATTGTAAATCGTTAATTGTTTTTATGCCAACACAGATTAGATTTTATCGGGTTTATAGTTTTGTCTAACAGCCTTTTATTCTCGGAACCAAAAAATGCACATTATGCCTACATAAATTGCAACAAACTAAAGCTATAATTTTAGCATAAAATAAATGTAATAACATCACGAAGCTAAAATTCAGGCACTTGAATTTTAGCAAGTCCCTTACTAATTAGAGGCCCTCAATAGAGGTACCACGTTAATTCTCACTAGACGCGCTAGAAAAAAGATAAATCCTAGATTTTCTCACCATAATTAGAATCATCTAGACTTTAATTTGCTAGACTCTAATCATCATTGTGGATAATAACCATTGGATCTATTGTAATTCATATAAAGAAATTACTCATCTCTACCATTATGAAAGTACATAAAGTAACCCCCTAATTTTGCATCTAAATTAACCACCTCTGCTAATATAAAAAATAATTCAACATGACCCCATAATTTGTATATAAAATACCCACATCTATCATTTTGAGATATAATTCAAATTAACCCCTCATACTGTATATAAATTACCACCTTTGCTATTATGAAAGATAATTTAAAATAGCCGTCTAACTTTGTATCTATAAATTACCCGCATCTACCATTATAAAAGATAATTTAAAATACACCATAACGATTCTATAGATTGTCCATATTTGTAATTAAATACAAAGTAAAAAATTTGCATTCAACCTACTCCTATATGTCATTATGAAAGATAATACAAAGTATTACCTTTATATTTGTATCTACCTCAGCCATTATAAAAAATAAACAAAAATATATGTCACATCTACATGTAAATACTAATATATGCTATTACAAAAAATAAATCAACATCCATAAAGTACGAGACAAATTACAAACTTCACAACCATAAAATTACCATAATGTTATGTTTCACCATGTATACCAAGTGAACATATATACATCAGAATAAAATTTTGTTTTAATAATTATGAAGAACGGAAAATATTTAATTAACAAACCACATAGCAATAACATAACTCTGACAATTCACTTTAAATTATATTAATACTCCATGATAATCAATTTCATACGTGATTACTATAAATAAGTTTAGACATTTTAATTGAAACATTGTGTCATATCAATATTGCTAATTTGATTTTAAAACACTATGATATATAAAACAATACTACACTCATATAATCACGTTGTATAACCAATTCAACAAGTTTAGTTGGCAGGGTGCAATATAAGTTTCAACTTAAGTAACATGTGGAAAATAATAATACTAGGGTCTAAACTCTTTATAATAGAAAAATGAATAAAAGATAAAAAAACACTAGAGTTTCTACTTAACATGTGGAAAAATTGCACAACTCAATTAAAAGTCAAAATCTAAACTATGATTCATGAAGTCACAGAGAGAGATGATGCAACAAGAGTTTATATATCTTAAGATTAAATACATATCATGCTAAAAAAAGATAAATACTAGAATTCTAACTAAAAGTGCCTCCACATTAATCCTCACGAGACACGATAGAAAAAACAAAAGATAGATCATCCTAGAAGTTCTCACAAAAATCCGAAACACGTGACCATTAATTTGATATAACCTAATAATCACTATTGATGGTAATAATAGCTATTGGATCTATTATATTTTTTAAATAATTACCCACATTTGTTATTGCGTAAAAGAACATAAAGTAACCCATCACTCTATATTTAAACCACCCACATATGCATTAAGAAACATGATCTAAAGTAGATCTAAATTTGCATCTGATTACCCATGTACTCCTATTACAATAGTTAATCTATGTAACCCAATTTTCATCTCATTGTCAGAAAAAATAATTAACTTCTCATATCTACATCTTAAAATTATCAACGTCTTCTATTAAAAGAATTATTTAAATAACCATAGATCATGTATATGTTTCTACATTGCCACTTCTATCAATTTTAATATACTAAGATTTGATTAAAGTAAGGATACAAGTCGTGCTAGCATGCATGAGCGGTAAATATTTATGTTATATTTCATCACAAATAAAATATTCCCTTAACAACTCATATACTAATGATACTAACAAATTGTTTAAAACCATATTACTAACCACATACATTATAGGCTGTTAGTTTAGATATATTTATATGTTTTAACTAAATGTGTGACCCCTCTATATTGACAGTACAACCATAACTACACATTAATTTCTTGATAGGAAACTTCAATCATCTTGAGAAGTGCTGGAGATCATTATAAGACTCAAGTATTAAATTTCTCTTGAGGTTAGCCCTACTACCCCCATCCGAGATCTCACTTCATGCTCTATCACTTATCTTAAGTGACATGGTGCAGATTTTAAATGATTTCTTAGTATTTAATAACATACTACAGACTAAAATCCTTAGTTTTAAAAAGTGCAAAAAGGAGAGTAATAAAAGATACAATAAGCATAAGAGTTTTAATTTCAGGATAAGAACTATAGCAGTCACTAAGAATATTTTTTTAAAAAAATCAAAAATTTAGATTCATGACTTCATAAGATATGTGAGGCAACAAGGGCCATCGTAGTTAATGGCAAGGATTCAAACGAATTCCATATTTAATATATACAGAAGTGTCATGCAAAGTAAAAATATGAGTATGGATGAAAAATGTTTAAGTCAGTCCCTTGAAAAAAAAGTAATTAATAAGTTTATGATAAATGTATATAGACTACGAGGTATCTATTATGTCTATTTTATAGAAAGGAAATAAAGATAAAATATGTAATTTAATATAAAAGTACTTAGTCAAATATATTAAGTGATATATATCTCTTAACATTCTAGCCCGTGCGGAGCACGGGTTGATATACTAGTATTGTATAATTTGATGTGTTTTAAAATAAAGAACTTGAGTTAAACAATGTTATTAGCAAAATATTTCGGTCTTTGATGCAGGAGCTACTAATGCGAGAGAAGTGTCGTCATCTACTAAAGCTAATAACAAAACTAAATTAGGAGGGAAATCTCCTTTTAACTCCAAGAAGGAATTGTTTTGATGCATGTCCCATCTACGTAATCAGCATCCAACCCAGCAAGTGCACTTCTTTTCTCTTTTCTTTCAGGTTTCATCTTTAAACCAAAACTGCAAACAAAAAAAAAACTAGGCATATGCATTCAAATATGGGTTCAAATATCCTGGTCTGGTAGAAATGTTGGATATGCAAATCAGAACTTTTTTTCTGAACTCCACTGAATACGCACACGCACACGCCAGCCCTGGAGCAGAGAGCCGCAACCACTCAAATCAAAGAGATGATCCCCCATTTTCATGAGAGTGACCTCCTTGAGCCCTTGAGGCCCGGGCGTCACGGGCTGCACAGATCCAATATATTGAGGTCAAATCTTCCTTAAAACCTTGTTCACAAATAAATTTTCAGTTAGTAATACAATATTTTTGTTGCACGACTGCCTCTTCCGGCCACTCTATGAAAGGCAGAGAACATGAATGTTCTTGTGTTTTATTGTGTGGCTGATGATGCAGCAGCACTGCTCAAACAACCTCTCCCAAAATTTCAGCTCGCAATTTGCATGTCTGATCTGTGCCACTATCGATCTCTCCCAAGTTCAGATTTTTAGCAGCTCGTGTTTTGCTTCTGCATGTTCTGAACTCCACTGAACACAAACACGCTCGCACGAAAACTGGTCAGGAAGCTGCCACCACGGCTCAAACCCACTTCCATGAGAGCGACCTCCATGGCCTCACGATCGAGCTTTATGCTGATATGCAATTCCAATACTGGAGTCATTCATTCAGTGAAGTCTTCGTTGCACGCTTCATCAAGTCACTCTCACTCACTCTCAAGCTCACTCTCCCAGCTCTCTCCCCATGAGCTGCTCCATTGCAGCTCTCCTGGTCCTGGTTTCCATCATCTTCCTTTCACTCCATCGAAGCACATCGTGCTGTGCCGCTGGCGCCGACGATGGCGCATCACGAAGCCTCTCCTCCTGCCTCGTCTCCCATGGCGTCACCAACTTCGCCCTCCCGACGTCTCCGAGCTACGCCGCGATCCTCAACTCCTCCATCAGCAACCTCCGGTTCGCGCTCCCCGACGTCGGCAAGCCGGCCGCCGTGGTGCTCCCGGCGTCCAAGCAGGACCTCCAGCGCGCCGTCCTCTGCGCGCGGAACAGCTCGCTGGCGATCCGCGTGCGCAGCGGCGGGCACAGCTACGAGGGCCTGTCGTACACGACGGAGAACCGCGTGCCCTTCGTGGTGATCGACCTCGCCAACCTGAACCGCGTTCGCGTCGACGCGGGCTCGGCCACGGCGTGGGCCGAGTCCGGCGCGACGCTGGGCGAGCTGTACTACGCCGTGGGGCGGTCCAGCCGGTCCCTGGCATTCTCGGCCGGCTCCTGCTCGACCATCGGCCTGGGCGGCATCGTCTCCGGCGGCGGCTTCGGGCTGCTGTCGCGCAAGTTCGGGCTCGCCGCCGACAACGTGCTGGACGCGGTGCTCGTCGACGCGGACGGCAGGGCCCTCGACCGGACGACGATGGGCGCCGACGTGTTCTGGGCCATCCGAGGCGGCGGCGGCGGGAGCTGGGGCGTGGTGTACTCATGGAAGCTCCGGCTCGTCCCGGTCCCTCGCAACGTCACCGTCTTCTCGGTGGGCCGGTCCGGTCCGGTCGAGCTCGTCGCCGGGCTGATCCACAGGTGGCAGTTCGTGGCGCCCAGTCTCCCCGACGACTTCTACCTCTCCGTGTACCTCCCGACCGGCGACCTCGGGTCGTCGTCGTCGTCGGATGGCAGCGTCTCCGTCTCGTTCTCCGGCCAAGTGCTAGGACCAAAGCACCGTGCCCTGTCAGCGCTGCGTCAAAGCTTCCCAGAGCTCGGGCTGACCGAGTCAGAGGTCGCCGAAACGAGCTGGCTGGATGCGACCGCGCAGTTCGCCGGCCTCGACACGGCGGCCGACCTTCCGAACCGCCTGCTGGGGTCGAAGCAGTACTCCAAGGGCAAGTCCGACTACGTGCGGTCGCCGATCTCGCGGCGCGCCATGGCGGGCATCGTCCGGTACCTCTCCACGGGCCCGCCGCGGCAGGGGCAGGGGCAGGGGGGCGGGTACGTGATCCTGGACCCCTACGGCGGCGCCATGGCCCGGATCGGGAGCGGCGACACGCCGTGCCCCCACCGCGCCGGGACCCTGTACGGCGTGCAGTACCAGGTGTACTGGGACGACGACCTCGGTGGCCGCGCCGCCGCCGCCGGCGAGTACTGCGTGGGGTGGCTCCGGTCGCTCTACGCGTTCATGGCGCCCCACGTGTCCAAGGACCCCCGGGCCGCGTACGTCAACTACCTGGACCTCGACCTCGGCGCCGACAACTGGACAGCCCCCGCGGAAGGGTCGTCGGAGGCGGCGGTGGCGCGCGCGCGCTCCTCGTGGGGCGCCGCCTACTTCGGGGACAATTTCGACCGGTTGGTCAGGGCAAAGACGGCGGTGGACCCCGGCAATGTGTTCAACAATGCACAAAGCATTCCTCCTTTGTAAGCTGTACATAATTTGTCACGCAGGGGTGAACTTGTAAGCTGTACGTAGTTAACAATGTGGCCATGCCAAAAATAAAGTGCAAAATTTCTGCCTGATCTCTGGATTTTCAGTTGAGTCAGTTTTGAACATGTCACTGCTGTTGCTTGAACTACGTGAACATCTCTGGATTATATTTAGGAATATGGCAGCATAGGAAGATGTTGTGTCTTAGAGGCCATAGTAATATAACGACATTGGCAAAGCATACCTGCATAACGTGTTATGACTTCCATGGTTAATTACTCAAATAACTTTTTGAGTAGTTTATTTCTTCCTAGATTGATTGCATAGTTTTACGCAAACTCTATCCCGCGACTCGTCACGCTCTAACGCGACCCTGCTCCCAAGCTCTCCCTCTCTTCTTCCCCATTTCCGACATCTAAAAAAAAGAGTTTTGAGGAGGCAGGCAGGCCAGGCGGTGGGGACGAGAGAGACAGCGACGAGGTGGATGCGGCGGTGACGCCGACGGAGCGGGCAACTAGGCCAAGTTGGGGCTAGGACGAAGAATGGCCATGGCGGCGGGGAGAGGGGGAAGGAGGCCGCCACAGGCGCGATAGGGTTTCACCGGAGCTCTGCGGTCAGGGTAGTGCCCCCCCCCCCCACCACACACACAAAAAACATGTGACAAGAAGTATTTTTATTAGTATAATCTTATAATTTTTTATTTATATTTAGTGGAAGGATACAATAAATTATTGTCATATATACCTATTAATATCTTCTACTTCTTTCGTCCAATAAAAAGTGTAGTTCTCACTTTTTAAAAGTCAAATATTTTCAGCTTTGACCAAATATATAAGAAAATATTAATGTTTATGGTACATAATTAGTATCATTAGATATATCGTTAAATATATTTATATATTAAACTTATTTAGAGATATAAATATTACTAATATTTTCTATAGACCTAGTCAAACTTAAACCACACGAATTCTATAGCAACACTTTTTATGGGACGGAGGAAGTAGATAATAAAATCAAACAAAACACAACTAGATCATCCCTATGAACACATTCGAAAGACTAAACCGGTAGATCCCTGAAAGACTAAACCGGTAGATCTCCGAAAGACTAAGATTTATAAAGTCACCGTAGAGCCTTGTTGCTTCAATGGATATGTCGTCTACCACCGAAAGAATAGGTCCTTAGATTCTAGAATACATATAAAAAATAAGAGCGACCGTGTCTAGTCCATGAATTAACTAAGATGATCATTATGAAAAACATAATCGGTTGAGCGGCACTCAATTTTTACAGGTTGTTTTTTTCGGCCACCACCTCTGTATAATTTCTGGCTCCACCCTTAGTGAGAGAATCTAGAAGTAAACTAATCCATGTATCATAGCCCTGTGACGACGACTGATGTGGAATCTTGGAGGCTAAGCGTCTGACTTTGACGGTTTGACCCGTCGGCGTCTTTTCTGACCTTTATGTGAGCATGTGAGGAGTGTTCGGATCAGCTTGTCGTGGCAGCTGCGGTACTATTTCTCGGCTGCCAGCCACCGCAGCTGCTTCAACCAACTCGTGGAAATTGCAAAGGAAAAGGTCTATATAACCCCTAACTATTTAGAGTAGACTATTTTATCCCTCAAACTATAAAATCGGATTTTATATTCCCAAACTTTTCAAAACCGATCAAACAACACACCCAAACGGTTTTGGACGGTGGTTTTACTACAGTGACGGTGGTTTTGTCTTTTTTTATTATTTATTTTTGCTGAATCTTTGAAAAATCATAGTAAATCATAGAAAAATCATAAAATAGAAAATTCAATTACATTGGACTCCACATGAATAGATCTACACAGTGAACATATAATATGGTACTCTTTAGTACAAAGTTTTTGTTGTAGCTTTAGATCTATGCTTTTCTGTAATTAAATGAAATAATTCATAGCTGCAGCTTCTATGATCCAATTATGGTGAAATTTTTATGGTGGGGTAATTATTGTATGCATGAATTATAGTAAAAATTTCATACTCATTGATCACGTATAACTTAGTTATAGATAAAAGCATAGATTTTACAAGCATAAACCTAAATAAAATTATAACTAAGTTATACATGATTCAATGAGTACGAAATTTTTACTACAGTTCAAGCATACAATAATTAGCCCACCATAAAAATTTCACAACAATTGGATCGTAGAAACTGCAGCTATGAATTATTTTAATTAATTACAGAAAAGCAACGATATAAAGCTACAGCAAAAACTTTATACTAAAGCATACCATATTATATGTTCACTGTGTAGATCTACTCATGTGGAGTCAAAAAAAATGGACTTTCCATTGTATAAGTTTTCTGTGATTTACTATGATTTTTCAAAGATTCAGCGAAAATAAATAAAAAAGAAAAAGACAACCACCGTCCCGGCAGCAAAACCACCGTCCAAAACCGTTTTGGGGTTATTTGACCGGTTTTAGAAAGTTCAGATGGTAGAAAATCCGGTTTTATAGTTTGGGGTTGAAATAGTCTACCTTAAATAGTTGGAGGTTATGTAGACTTTTTCCTTGAAAAGGGAACACAGCTTCAGCCCCAATCTTAAGGTGGCCCACAGAAGGTTTTGTCGACACTCAAAACTGGCCCAGTTGCCTAATTGAGCCTTGATTTTGGGTGTGAACAGTTTGTGCCCTTTTTCGATGGGAAAAAGTTAATCTGAGCTCCTCAACTGTTGCGTGAGACCGATTTACGCCCCTCGATTAGAAAACTTTTCTTTTTATACTTTTTTAACTCTTGCAATAGTCTATTTTACCAATCTAAGCGGTTTTAGCTGACGTGGTGACGTCATGTCAGCAACAAGGTGGGTAAATCGGATTCTCACGATAGTTCAGGGAAATCAATTAGATTTTATAAAAAAATATAGGGATAATTTTCAAAAAAATATCCACATTATTTTCTAGAATAAATATGCATTAACAAATACTCAATTATGGTTTAATATTAAAAAAATTATTTTTACTTAGAAAAATATGAAACTAGTTATATATTTTTTCTAAAATCATGCTCCATCTTTTCACTCCTTGCTTAGAATTATCTGAATCTTATACGGTCATATAAAATTAGGAACTAAACTAAATATGAAACAGAGAATGAAAATGAAAACAAATTCTTGCAGACCTCAACATCAATCCACCAATATGGTGAGATCTGGCCGCCGCCAGACCTCAACGCCGGTGGAACCCCTACCCCTCGATCTCGCTTGGACTGTGGCTCAGATCTCAGCTGGTGTGCGGCAGCAGTGCTTGATGAAGTTGCGCTGAAGACGAAGGAGAAGACAGACAGCAACTGGCAAAACAACTCACGTTCTGGGCTCATGTTATGTGGCCCACCACCGTTTGGGCCTAAAATCATCGCGTATCTACATTCATATGCGTGATACAGACATTCTACAAACCTATCTGGCCAACAAGCAAATAGTAGCATGAAGTTGCCCATTCTCTACCCGTACCAGGAATAGGAACGATGCACTTGACACCAAATTTCTACTTACAAATTCGAAATCTCTACTATGCGACCCGTCGCGCTCTCCGCGACGGCGCGACCCACACCCTCTCCCACGCGAGCGCGGACTCTCCCTCTCCCACGCGCCTGGTACCGAGCTCCTCCCTCCCTCCCTCCCCTCCTCCTCCTCCTCCTCCTCCTCCGGCGGCGGCGGTGGCGGCGGCGGCGGCGCACCGGCAAGGTAGGCCTCCTCCTCCTTCTCCACGCGACCACACCCATGCCTCAGCCTTCTTCTCCAACTCCGGCTAGGGTTCCCCACCTTTCTTCACCAAATCCGGCGGGCTTAGAAGGGCCCGGCCGGCCGGTGGGAGGAAAGCCGGCCCCGCTTTGGGGAAGGAGGCTGGGCGGCTTAGGGGCCCTGGCGGTGCCCGCGGTGGCCAAGCCAGGGAGGGGCTGGGGCGCCATGGCCGGAGCTCGGAGCTCGCTGGCCATGGTGGATCTCTGGCGAGAGGGGGGAAGGGGAAGAAGGCAGCCGTCGCGGCGGCTAGGGCTCGCCGGAGCTCCGAGGAGCTAGGGCCCTAGCTCGTCGAAGCTCCGACGAGCCCTAGCGCGCCGCGGCGGGGCAGGGGCGAGTTCAGCGAGGTCGAGTATGACGGTGAGGCAGGGGGTGGCGGAGGACGAGCACAGGGAGGGAGACAGAGGCGGCAGACGAGGCGGACGCGAGGTAGACGATGGGGTCACGCGCTCCCGGAACGGGCGACCCGTCGCGCGTTAACTGCCTCCTTACAAATTATGTCGCACTATTATGAAATATGTCGGTCGCAAAAAATATTATGAAATATGTATTGAATGATAGCACATTTGGAGCAAAGATGACAAACAATCTGGCTTAGAACATGCTGCAAGACAAAAATTGGGAGCCCCGGGCTCTAAATAGCTAATAGAGAGCCCCAGCCAGCCCCCTAGTCAGCCCAACCATTTAGGTCCACGGTGCTGACACGCGCGCACAAGTGACGCACCGCTACAGACCCAGCAGATCGGATGCATAAAATCCCAGATCAAGCTGCGCAGAAAGGGCTTTATCACGATGTTGCATAGAAATTAGTCGTTGGATCAATTAAAATTAATTTGTTACCGCATAGAAACATCTCCACGAGCGGGACGTTTCGGCTGACACAACCTGACAAAGCTGATGCATGCATGCATGCATGTATCCAATATAATCACTTTTGTTTTTTCATTTTAATTTCTCAGTGAAACATCTGATTCAAAAACGGTTTTCACCATTGAACTCCTGATATTTTTATGCACAGTCCAAGATCCATTATGAATAATTTTTAAAAAAAATTTAAAATTCATAAATTTGCACCTTAAGATATAGAGTTTCATGCTTCCATCTAAGCATAGAATCTTGTGAGCGAGAGCATAGAAACATGAAGATGATCTCGTCCTCTCCAAAATTTGAAATTTGAATCAAGACACGTGATGGCTGATTGGATGCATAGAATCAATGGTCAAGATACGTACAAACGTTTTTTTTGCGCCGACGTTGCATAGAAATTAGTAATTGAATGAATAAAAGTTAATTATGTTACCGCGTAAAAAAAAATCTCCGCGAGATGGACATTCCACCTGACACAACCGTGATTGCCTCCATGAATTCCATGCTTCCCACTATCAGGGTGTATAATTAACATGGGAACAATACATAGAACATGGAGACCGCAAGCGTAAAACATGGAGACGATCTCGTCATCTCCAAAATTTGAAATTTGAATCATGGCACGTGATGGCCAATTGGATGCATAGAATCAATGGTCAAGATGCACAGAAAATTTTTTGGCGCCGACATTGCATAGAAATTAATGGCTGGATAAATAAAAATTAATTCTGTTACCGCGTAAAATTCTCCCCATGGGATGGACATTCCACCTGACACAACCACGATTGCCTCCACCAACATCATGCATAGAACATGGAGACCGCAAGCATGAAACATGGAGACGATCTCGTCTTCTCCAAAATTTGAAATTTGAATCATGGCATATGATGGATGATTGGTGCATAGAATCAATGGTCAAGATACGCAGAAAAGTTTTTGGCGCCGATGTTGCCTTGAAATTAGTGGTTGAATGGATAAAAATTAATTTTGTTACCGCATAAAAATCTCTGCACAAGATGGATATTCCACCTGACACAACCGTGATTGCCTCCACCAACGTCATGCTTCCCACTATAGGGATGTATAATTAACATGGGAACAATGCATACAACCCTGACAAAACCTTCCCCTCTGGGTATTATTGTTTTGAAAACCGTGACTTGCACCCACCCACACCATGCTTTTCCACTGGAGGGTGTATAACTAACATAGGACCAATGCATAGAATCCTCACAACCCCCCCCCTAGGTATTTTTGTTTCAAAAATAGTGATTGCACCAACCCACACAAATGCTTCCTTCTGGGGTGTTCAATTAATAGAGGAACAATGTATAGAAACCTGCAGAACCCTTCCCATGGGATGGGGCAATTATAACAAACATCGTAACAACCCCAACCCACACCATGCTTTCCACTACAAGATGTTTATTTAATAGAGGAACAATGCATAGAAACACACAAAAATCCGATAGTTTTGCTCACAACATGGTGTGGACTATTCATAATGGTCCCAACTCACAACATGCATAGAAACTCAGTCAACCAAAATATTGAAACCCAACTGAGGTTACATAGAAACCAATAGTTTTGCTCATGTCATCCAAGCATATAAACACAACATATGGAAAACTAACTTTTTACATTAATCCATCAACTACATCAAAGATCACACTACGCCACCGCCGCAAGCCAATGAAGTCGTGGACAGCCGCTGACATGTCCTATGTCTAAGCCACCATTGATCTCTCACACCAAACGGAGAGGAATCCTTCCAACCATCCTACATCACAACAAAGGCGTAGAAACATGTTTGAGCAGGCACAGAAACCTTATAGCAGCAAAGAAAGGCATAGAAGTATATTTTAGTACGCGCGAAAACCTTACAGTGGCAAGAAACGCATATAAACATGTTTTAGCAGGCGCAAAAATCTATTCATGAAACTAATGTCAGCTACATTAATGCAAAAATCATAGCGTTGGATGGGGAGTGAAAAAGGATGCAATGTATAGAAACGTGTTCCAACATTAAATATAAATGTGCTTCAACAATGTATAGAATTGTGTTCCAACAATGTACACAATTGTGTAGAAGTGTATAGATAACTGCTCAACAGTATTTAAAATTGTGTGCAAACAATGTATAAAATACATACCAAGTTACAGTTTAGCCATGTATAGAAAAGTATGCATGCAAGCATAATAACCAAAGGAAAGCAAAAAATAAATTTCTAGAACTAGTGACCAGCATCCCTGCAAGCAATCTAATTTACAATTTATATTCAAATCACAGACACACGGATGAGCAAATGTACCTACAAAACCAACAACCCTAAGTGCATAAAAAAGGAAGCCAATATGAGCAGATCAGTTCATCGAACACCAGCATGCTTCTACCTCAAACTGCACACATAGAAACCTTGCTGCTAGATTACCGAACTAGCAGCTGCCTACCAGCATAAAAAAATGAATAGCTAACTATCCAAATATTAAGATTTTAATTTCTATAAATCCAAAAAATAATAAGATTTCATTTTGGGAGACGTACCAAATCGTCCTAGTAAAAAACATTTTTATGCAGCAAAAAACATAATTCACGTGCATAAAAAATCCACCTATTCCTCTGTCCTACTGGACACCCCCACCCATCCTTGGAGCCACGAACAGCATCCCTGCAATCCACATCTAAGCAATTGAATCAAAGCAACCAGGTAAATCAGAGAAAATTGAAGATGTGTAGTACCAACTATGATATGCATAGAAACTCACTAATGCTCACTACTAACTTCTAACCCTTGCGCAACGACGAAAAAACGTTGCAATAGGCCCGATTTGGTTGCAAAAGGTAGATGTTGCAACTAAATCTCGTTCGTTGCCAATGGTTGCAAAAAGTCACGTTGCAATAAGGTATTTCAACCGTTGCTAGTTTGGCATTACAACTATTGGGGTTTCTTGCAACCATAGTTGTCCGTTGCCAAGCATGGCAATAGGATGTTGTCACAACGTTCACGGTTGTGGCAATATAAGCACTTGCCACGCCTGTCTTCGTAGTAAGAGGTGGTACATGCAACGATCGATAGCGTAGCAATAGAGACATTTGCCACGAACAACATCGTTGCAATAGTCCGTAATGCCACACTAGAATTTTGTTGTCTTAAGTGTTATTGCCACGGCCGCCATGGCATGGCAAATACACCATTTGCCACACAATTTATTCATTGCAAGAGATCATACCGTGAAACTAAACTAAGAATAAGTGCTACTGTCGAACACTGTCAGAGCAAGAGAGTTAATCAACGCAAGTTTCAAGTGTAGCATAGGATCACTAAATTAATAAGCTAATGCAAATTAAACTATGCAGGCAACTAATGATTTCTTGAAGAATGGTGACAGTAGCAAGAAAGTCTGAACTTTTGGTGAGATTGTGCTACAACTTACCTGCTTACCTGATGGGTGAGATGCTGCTTCTATCTCCCATCATTGCTCCCTGCCGAGATGACCAGAACATGCTGCAAATGGACTAATGTGCTGTTGAACAGAACAAGTTACACAACTGCTAAACTTAAGAACTACAACATATGCAGAGAATAAATTAGACAAGAGATTCAGGCAAGCACAAGTTGCATCAGCAAGCACTGAAGAGAAGTATCTGTACCTAATCTGAAAAGGATGCCCCGAATAAAAATGCAGTAGACCATTTCTGAAAGTTACAGTTTTTCAGAAACAACACAATAGAACAACATCTGTATTTGTTAATGCATAATGTGCCAACCTAATGTTGCATGTAACTTCTACTATAAATCATATAATCTCACAGTATAGCGCTATAACAGAAACTCACATTGATGCAAATATGTGGCAGAACCGCATAATCTAATGCCCTCCCAATAGTACTTGTCTTCTATTAGACACTAAGTACCCAAGAGTGCACTAAATCGTGCCGTTCCGTCGAGCACACCCCAAGGGAGAACTCGAAAATCCATATTTTTCCGTCAGGATCATAAATGAGAGAATAAAGCTTACAACATTCTTAACCATTTCTTACATCACTTTATTACAACATTAGAGTACTTAAACAAGTTGAATGTAATAGCGGAATTAAGACAGTTTTACATGTAAAAGAGTTTATACATTTTAGGTTCACATTTTTATCTTGCAGCAGATAACAACATATGATCAGAGTTACAACGGAAATAAAGATTAATGGTAAATCATTAACATAGTGAACATTTATAAACAAGATATGATGGCAGATCATAAAACTTTTCTTCTAAAAACTTTTAATGAGGGTTATAAATAAACACTACGGCTGTAGCGTGAAAGGAATCCTCTCTGAGCCCACCAGGAGGTTTCCACACACAAGATTCAGTTCTATGTATCCTCCGGTCACCTGTAACAGGGGAAATAAAACCCTGAGTACTCGATTGTACTCAGCAAGACTTACCCAACAGGAGAAAAATAAAAGACTCCAAGGATATACAAGTCTATCTGGCTTGTGGGTTATTGCATCTGCAGGAAGCCTTACTAAATGTACATCCTTATATTCAATTTTATTTGCAGTCACCATTAGTTCATTAACTATCTAATCTAGGTAGGCACCTATGCTACTTTCAAGCATGTGGTAAGCAATCAGCACTTCTTTATTTTCTTCCATGTTCCAGTTCTTACTACGGCTCTAGACCATAGCCAAGTCGTACCATCTCACAGAAATGGTGATTCGCGAATCAATGTATTTCAGCTGGGTACCCCAAAACACACGCCCCGCTTGTACCCCAGGCACAAACGGAACCAACTCATCCCACTCCTGTCAAGGGGTCTAGGTCCCCGTCCAAACTTGGACTCCAAGCCTCCAACACCTGAGGCCCGGTCTCAGTATAGTGCTTAGACCTCCACCTAATACCCACCCCTAAAAGTCGGTCCAGAAAGAGCCGAAACCCATGACAAGAGAGTGATAAGACTTCCCGCTCCCATAAGCAAGTATGTGCTCAGGATAATAAGTCTGTGACCAGACTATCATCCATAGCAACGGACGGTCCTTAATCGACATAGGCGGAACAAGTGCAACTAGAGCCTCGCTCGATTGACCAACCGAATCCAGATCCAAAGTACAATTCCGCCCAGTCCCCAATTATCATCCTGATATCTGTTCCATGTGATAGTTTATAATAATAACAATAATAATGTCTTTCTTATCTCTCGCGAGTGACATGTAATCACTCGACTTCTACCGGGTCCTATAGCAGAGCAATCTACACGATCCTGCCATACTAGTAAGACTCATAGGATATATATATATATATATATATATATATATATATATATATGCACGAGTGGGTTTCATTCGACTCCTTAAAACTTAATGCATAAACATAAAATTTAGTGCAAAATAATAGGGGTTATGCACCGGGGCTTGCCTGGGTGAGATTTAACCAAGGATTAGCATTCCATCATGGTGACCCGATCATCAAGGCACCATCATTTCTGCTACTCCAGATGACTCCGGAAGCCGTCATTGTTGCTATTATACACGTGGATGCAACGCAGCAACGTAATTAACCAACAGCAACCGCAACTCTTAAAATACGTTGACGCCTCTCAAGCTAACGAGCTAGCTCTATGACTAATGTACTAGGATACATATCCACGTTGTCGAGTAAGACGTCGTTTCCCGAAAAATGTTTTAGTTTTACAATCCCAAGGTGTTTTGGCATTTGATCGATTAAACATATATATATTTGAACTGGAACTCATTTAGCTACCTTAGCAAACTGATTACTATGGAGCTACAAAAATTACGGTGAGCAGCTAATAGTGTTAGAAATTTTTATGTGAAAGTTTCAGAGACAACACTATCACCAATTTATCACAATAATTCTTACAAGTTTATGTCTTAACCAAGTTAAGCATCCCAAATTACTTAAATAGCTCATGAAAATACTATGAACTATGTAAACAAGATATACTGGCAGATAGAGCATGATTTTAGGAACTTAACAAAATTGTTTTCACAATTTTTGGACAGATACATTAATTGCTATTGAATCTACAAGTTTCTAGCAACAAAGAAAAAGGAAAAACAATTAGGAAATACATTTTAAAAGGCAATGGACCGGCGCCAACCATTCGGCCCAGCGACCCAGCTTGGCCCAATGCGGGACGCGGGCGCGCGCAGCAGACCGGCCCAGCAACGGCCCAAGGCGGGTAGTCCGCGCGCAGCTCTTTTGCAAAAGAGATCCAGATCTTTTCCAAAACTATGTCGCCATTTGTTTACTATTTCCCTCTCTCTCTGACTAATTCATTTCACCCCCTGGCTTTTTCCTAATTTCCCCATGCACGTCCCCGAAGCAGGACGCACGGCGGCGTGACGAGCAAGGGCACCGAGCGGTCACGCCGGCCATCTAGGGTTCGCGCGGACTTACCTAGAGAGTCGATCACAATCCCTGACCTAAGCGGCTACGCTGGGTGGCGGTGGAGAGCTAGGAGGCGCTCTAGCGAATGCTGCAGCGGTAGGCAGTGGTGTACGGCGACGGCGCAGCTGTTCCAGCGAACTAGAGCAGCTACCAGCCTATATAGTTAACGATTGAGCAGCAGGGGCTTACTGCAAACCTGGCCATGGTGATGGTTCGACCGGGGATGCACTGAGCAAGGCTGGCCATGTACGCGTGGCGAGCTCGGCGATGAGCCACGGCGGACACGGCCGCGTCAGCGGCGTCGAGGAGGCGGTAGTTGTTCCGCTGGCGCACGCAGGGTGGAGAGGGAGTCAAGATGAGGCCATTGGTGCAGCTGGTTGAGCCCGAAAGGCAACTGGAGCGGGTTGCCACCCACAGCGGCCGAACATGTCCTTAACGGCTTGGCGGCGGGGAAACTCCAAAATTGGAGCTCGACCGGGCGTCATTCAAGGCGGGGTGGGGACGGGTAGCTGGGCGGGTTAATGGCGAGGCCGTGGACGCGTTGAATCGACCCAAGATGACCTCTCCTACTGGACTGTGGATGGCGTCGTGATAGCGGAAACTACAGGGGAGGGAAAAAAGGGGGTCGGTCTGCTCTTGGCGTGACGCTCATAAAGGAGAGGGCGATTTGGGGGTGGTACGGCTGTCATGGCGAGGTTATGCGCACGTGGGAGCCACGACTGCGAGCACAGCCAAGTGCCAGTGTCGCGGGTGCACCATGTGCGCACGGCAGGAGGGGCAGCGCTGTCGGGCTAGGCCAGCAGCAGCACAGAGTCACAAGGGGGAAGCACGAATGTGGCGGCAAGGCAGCAACACAGCTCAAGGCAAAGGGGGCAGCGGGTGGGGCAGCCGTGCGGTAGGGCGACAGCGGCGGCCGAGGGGGGTGCCGAGGCCATTGACCTGCAGCAGGCGCCGCAGCAAGAGATGGCCATGCCACGGCCACGCCGCGGCCAGGCTGAGGGCGGCCCCCACCATTCTGTGGCCACGCGCGCGCGCGGCCAAGTGCAGCCACGGCGCGCACCGAAACGCGGTGACCGCGCACTCCAGGCCGAACGGCCAGACAACGTGCTATGCATGAATTTTAAAGCGTCAAAACCAACCGCTTGCAGCCCAATTGAGATTAAAACCCGAGCTCAAGATTTTAGTAGACCCTAAGGGATTCTCGGCCGAACAACGAGCACGGCCGAAGCGTGAGCATTGAGGGAGATAGAGAGGTGCCAACGGGTTTGTCACGCTGAGCGGTAGTTCATGAACGAAGCGCCCACGACATGATCTAGCGCGTTCTAACGAAGTTTGGGAAATTTTTAAGAGGGCAACGTGACACCCTACCCTAGTACAACATATACTATGCTCAAGTACCCACTTAGAGGCAACCAACAATACAAAAATATGAAGCTAGTGTTTAAACATTTTAGTTAGAATTTAATTGCCAAAATAGCATTGTCTACAATCCTTTTCAGACTTAGAAAAAAAGGGCAAGGGTTCATAAACAACCATTAAAACTTTTGCCATAATTTTTAAAATGTCTAAACCTTATTAACTTCCACCAAGTATTTCATGCAATAGTTCATACTCCATACCAACCCACAGGAACAGATTATTTAAGCACTTTTTAATTATTTTGCTCGATATAATTCGCTAAAAATGGTACTTTAAACAATAGTTCAAGTGTTTGCCGACTTAACAAAAAGGCTTATCTTAATTTCATATTTGATCTTTGAGCTCTCCAGAACACTAATTAACAACATATGTTTTCAAGAATTAAAGTTACATTTTCCACTACAGCACTTGGTCACCATCTTCACATAAACACTATACACAAGTCATATTTTATTTTATTTACAGAAATTGTTTTTCGTACCAAACAATTAAGTACTTATTTTATTATTTTTGTTAGAATTTCCATAGTATTTTTACGCACGGAGTAAATTAACTTAGATTTTATTTGATTTCCCTCGACCATAAAGGTAGGTCGCACATGGGTTGTTTATCATTTCATGCGTGATTTTAAATTTTTCAATTTGAGAACTTGTTTTGCTAATTTCCCTAAGATCTTAACCTAGGTGCTAAGCAAGCTCGTAACACCAGAGGTGTTACAAAATACTAGAAAATTGAAGATACAAGCATAGAAAATAACTATGGTGGTGCTGGTGGATGCCGAGCATGGGGAGTTGCATCAGCAGCTGCAGGTGGACGACACTGCCGGTGTGGTGGAGGTGTGCATAAAAACTTATGCACATAAGTATAGGAATACAAAATCAACAAACAAACATTAGTAGCTCTTCATAGATGCATAAAAAATCAAAATCAAGCGCACAGAAATCCTTCTTGCATGCGTTGGTAGCTCTTCATTTCCTGCAAACCGCCTATTCAAACAAGGCATAAAAAGTTTCAATCAAAACTAGATAGAAAATTCATTGCACATCCATATCTGCACGTACATGGCCACCAGGAGATCCTTAGCAATCAGTGATGCCGCATCACCTGCAGCCAACAATAATGTATAGAATGTGCTCCGATAATGTATAGAAATGTGCTCCGGTAATGCATAGAAATTTGTTCCAACAATGTATAAAAAAAAGCATGAATAACAGCACAGGATCTAGCCGGCCCTGTGCTGCATAAGCACCAACATCCAACAAAATCAACACCATCTGGACAGCAACGAAATTAGCACCTGCGGATGCAAACCAATAATCATTCTTCGAAGACAGAACCCCAGCAGGGCATTTCTTCGAGCACCAATAGGGCAACAGTTACTCACCAAATAAAAGTCCAAGGATAGAGATTGAGGTGGGGAGTACACGGCGTGGTCCAAAGGTCCGAGCATGCAGCTCCTTCCCCGTCGTGCGTCGTGGCCGGTCGTGCGCCGCGCAGGGCAGGCCAGCACAGCCGCGCCTGGCTGAGCGGGCGGGCTAAACAAAAAACAGTAAACAGTAAACCATGGTGTGTGACGATTTCTCTAGACTCTTTCTATGATTATCAAACAAAAAACATACTGACTTCGTAGCCACGTGTGTGCTAATCTCCTCTAGGTAGCAATAGATTTATCTACCAAGGCAAATACTCTTGCTCTTGCTCTACACTTCAAATCACTCCTAAGTGCTTATTGTGTTTGAGATTTAGAAATACAGCTATAAACGCCCTTATTTTTTTCTGTCTCAGTATTGATCAACAAAATCACTCCTAGAGTTTTTGTTTCCAGGGCCATTGCACCAGCAACCACATTGCGATATGAGGGCGAGGAGGTGTTGGATTCAGGTTCGTAATGAGAGGCTGGGGCTGCAAACCATGGCACCTAAGTGGACATTTTAAAAGGTGCCAACAGGAGTTGTGGTAGGTTTGTCTATGTCCCTTAATTTTGACCGCAAACATGCACTTTTATCTTCACTGATATAGAGCAACTTTCAAACTACATATGAATCCCTTTTATTAGGCAGAAGGAGTAAAAGTTATCCTGTTACAGATGAAACATGTTGGCTCTGCTTTTTTAGTGTGCCTCTTAGAACAGAGTGTTAGAAGCGAAGAAAATTAACCGTTTACCTTGTTTTTTTTCCCTTTGCTTCCAAGGTGGATGGACGACCATCATCTTTGGAATAACCCAAACTTCACTCAGAACTGGAAAGAAACAAGATATGCCCTTGGTTTCAGTAGCAGATGAAACACACCCCACGTGAGCACCATCCGGTAAACTCGGTGTTCCAGGACACTATTTCCACCCCGCAAACTTCAAACCCTACTCATCTACATCAGATTTCGACTAACCCTTGCATAGGTTGGTGAATACAGGATTACAATCCTCGACAGACGTCGCATACCAGAGGCCACTGTCCATCTAACGCTCCTCCAACTCCTCGCCAACAGCACCTGCATTTATTGCAGCCTCAGTTTATAACTGTAAAATTAGTTTCTGAATGTGCGGTACTTGCTTATTCAGGTAAATATTACAACTCCATTCCATTTTTTTCGTTTATTGCTACTTAGTTCACTTTTGTGTGCCTATGCATGGTGCACTTGAAACAACCACATGCTTACCCTTAATTTGTGCTATAAGAATATTGTTTGTCCTGTTTAATATACCCTTTCATTGGAAGTTATTATTATAAGAACAGAAATTGTTCGACAATGTATCTGACAGGCTGATCTTCCCTTATTTGTCTTTGTTTCTTAATTTTTTCCCCAAAGTGCTTACCTCTTTTTTTACCTCCTTCCTCCTTTCCTTTCCCTTTCCTTATTCTGCCGGTTGCCTCTGGAAATTGCATGTTTTGTTTACCAGGATTTTCTAAATTGATGTATTAGTCCGTCTACTCACAATTTGCTGTGTTCTCGTCACCATTTCTTATTGTTATTTCGAACCCCAAAAAAGGAATGCCTGTGCTACTACCTTTTTAAAAGACTCTTGGCATTTCCTTCTCTTACTTCCTAATCAGAAAAACAATAAATAAGCCATGTAAATTGATTTCCTTTTGTGTTTTAATTCTCCATGCATATTTTGTTTCCATTCCATAGCCCTGACCCTCACCTATGAGGTGTTGTTCGCTCCCCTTCTCCTAGTACTAATGTATATATCCCAAATGTGATGTTTGACAACTCTATCATATGACCATCCTTTTATTTGATCTGTTATGTTATCTCTAGATTCTACCAAATTAAGATAAAAGATCTTTACAGGATCGCTACGAGGGAGGGACCAGTCATCAGTGATGATTACAGACATAGAGATGTCTCCTATATGTTTGTCGATGAAACAGCCTTAGGTACATCTTCGGATTGTTCTCCTGTGGTCTATTTGCTTCAGCTTGGTTAAATTAATTTTTATGCAAGGATTTTGGGCAAGATTGATGAACCTTACCTGCTGTTTAACGAGTAAAGAAATTCATTGATTGTTTTCCATCTATTCTTCTTATACAAGTGTTTTTTGAACCAGTACTGTATATATTGATTTAGTATGTCATTTGGAACACGCTATTGCAGTGCCACACCTTTCTTGAGCATGCATGAAATTAATTTTGGTGTGCTATGCAAAGACCAGAAAATCATTGATCTTTGATAGATTATTAATTTGCATACCAATCACCAAAAAATGGCTATGTGTTTCAATACCAGATAGCAAATTTAATGCGTCTGAATCATCTTTACACTGTACTTTTGATGTCTATGTGTTGTGTCCTCATGTGCTTACAGGCTTAGACCAGCCTGGTGTTCACATAAAGTCACTTAGTTTCCTCATTACCTTTGTTGTCCCGTGCTATTAAACTCCTCACTTCTGTACCCAGCGTATTGTTTCTGTATGTGTGTGTGTGTGTGTGTATATACTTCTTTTCCAGGTTCTTATTTAGCAGGTTTTGGTCTCTTTGTCAACGTGTCATGGCTACAATTTCTTATATGTCATACCTGCAATACATCATTACTATTTGCTTAACATATTGAGCTCACTTTATATCACATATTACACCAATGCTCAGAACTTTAAATTGACGAGAAGCAACCTCTGATATGAACTGAAGTACTAGAAGGGCAACACATTGAGATCCCACATCTATCTAGACATCCATTAACATCAGCTATGTTAGACTTATCAATTATGTTTGTCTTGAGCTAATACAATATGCATGGATAATATCCCTCTACCTTCGTGATCTCCCGAATGAATTTATATTGGCTGCGTTCGCTGGTCTGGTTTTACCAGACCAGCCGGCTGCTCCTCCTCACAACAACCAGCCAGTTTCAGTCAAGTTTCAGAATAGCGAACGGGGCCATTATCTTTAATAATACCACTATTTGCCTCTCTTTATGGATTTATTCATATTAAACATCATATTGAATCGCAAATAGTCCGACGCTCGCAGGATGTACTACTGTATAATTATGTCAGAACCACCATTGCTGCTTAGCGTGCAGCCTGATGTATAAACCTAGCAGATGTGCGCTCTTAGCACGTATAGAACACCGCCCTATGGTACTGGCTTAGAACATTGCCGCTCTTAAGAAATCCCTATGTGTAATATATGCAGATGTACCTTCCTCATATTACAATGTTTGATATTTATTGTGTCAATGCTCCGATCTTGAAAAATATATGCACACGATCAGATTTGCGATTGTATTTCCAACTAAGTGTCATCGCACGTGAGGGCGCGCGCCACGCACTACTTACTACGAATCCTGCACCAAAAGAAGGCCAGGCAGCGTGGCCACGTTGCCCGCTTTTCCCGACCATCGGATTGGCCGCGCGGACGGCCCAGATCGTGCGAGCCCCGGTCTTTTTGCAAAAAAAAACCTCAAACTTTAGTCGAATCAACCTGCAGTCCAGGCCTCCTCTCAGGTTTTTTTTTCAAAAAAGCCCTTGAACTTTACCGAAATCAACCCTCAATCCAGGCCTTTTAAATGGGCCGGCCTGCCTCCCGCTCGGGCCTGTATATCGCCGGACCTGGGCTTACTGGGTCGAATTCGGCCCGACGACGTTTTTCTATTTTCCTGAGAATTTATTATTTATCTAAAACGGTTGATTTTTTTGTAAAGAACATAATAAAACAAATAAAAATAAAAACAATGCCAAACCAAGTTTGTTGAACTCTACACAACTAGCACCGCACTGTAAACACATAACATCACATGTTTTAGTGTAATTTTTTGCTATTAATGTGGATCTAGATTTCTCTAGAGTTTTCTATAAATAATTAATAGAGTTAGTTTCTTTATTCAAATTGCTATGAAATTTTTACAGTAGCTTACCCATACCACGCATAAAATAAATCGATTGAGTGATTTTACCGGCTTTACGATCCTATACACACACACACACGTTCACCTACACATAAATATTACCCCACGTATCAAATAACATTCTATCAATTATAGTAATATAGCGCAAAAAAAACAAGCATAGTTAACGAACCCTGGTGCAACAAGTTCACCGAACCTAAACAGGTGCGCATAGCTCAGTTTGTAAATTTAAATAATACTTTCTCTGTTGCATCTTTGTTACATGCTCCCATTCTTGAATAATTTGGTCAATCAGAGTTCAATACTAGGAACTGCTGCATACAATATATAATCAGCTGCAATCTATTGGAATGACCACTTCCCCTAACATTGGCCTTTTCCGGAAATACAACAAGCAAACCAATACTTACCCAAGTTCTTTTTAAATAAATTATTAATTAGTTAAATCTATTACACTAAAATGGTCTCATACTGGCCGGCGCGGCAACGCCGCGTGCCTTTTCTAGTTACTACTATATGATTTGAAAGTGGTCTTTGGACTCCAACCAGAAAAAGGTATTTTTGTAAGCTAGAAAACAACTGCTTTATTGCACAGACGTTCCTTCTGTAAAATAAAAAGGGTTTTGCCATACATCATTTCAGTAGTTTGGTGATGGGAATTGACCTGAGACTCTAGCGAGGCCTCCAAAATCCAAATGGGCCCACACACATTTGGATCTGCCTCAATGGTCGAGTGGGCCACAAAGAGACGGTGATCTTGCAACTATTTGTACCCTGAGATTGCGCGCGGGTGGTCTGGGCCGTGGGTGCTTGTGTCACTGAACTTGGGCCGAATGCTGGTCCCGCGGGTCCTACGTTGTTACACTGTACTTTCCCCTAGAAGACGATACAAAGCCTTGCTCATAAAAATCCAAAACAAAGAATACAAAATCCGCTGTACCATTGTACCTTAGAGACACAAACAAAAACTATATATTTTTTTCTTCTTTATATATGGTTCGAACTTGGCGAGGTGCCGACGTCTAGACATTCAGCAAGTTCAGCTTATAGCGAACTGAGCGTTGAGACCTATCTACTAGGGTATGTTTGAATCCATAGGGATTTTAAGAATCTGAATCTGAATTTAAAAAAATATCAAAAGTCTATCTAAGCACTCTAGGATTCTAGAGAATTCTAACACACAAGCGCAGAATTCTTCCAAAAAACACCTGAGATAATTTTTATCCAGAATCCGGATTTTAGAATCCCGTCCAAACTAAGATTATTTGAATCCCTTACTTGCTTACATGTTTTTTCAAATCTATTCGTCCAATTATGGATGTCCTATATATACGAATATTGAAACATACGTTATGATCGGCGCAATCCACTATCTACGATTGCAAATGTACGTACGTATGATCTTTTGTGGTAGATTAAGGTGCAACCAAAGAAACCCACAGTGGCTCTTGGTAAGCCCTCCACCCTCAAATGACCTATTCGCTGGTTGGTTTCTGGACTAATAAGCCCGGCTAATACTGGTTTGTTGTAAAAATAAAACACTATTGATTGACTAATAAACCCTGACTGAAACCAATAAAGGAACAGACTGAGTATTCTGCGCCTAGCTAGCTTGCCTCTGCATGCTACCAGAAGTTGTTGGATCATGGATCGATGCTGAACAAATGTAGGGCGCAACTAACCAACCAACAAAAGCGTAGGAGTTTCAACAGTTTGAATGTGTGGACCACAGTTTCATCAAATGCAGTACCAAAATGAGGTTAGCCATACGGCGTCGTATCGAACACACGTTAATTGAGTGCCACGTGAGATATATTTGCTGACGTAGGTGCGGTGATGAATTCTGTCGAGTGTCGATTAGGGTGTATGTTTTGCTCGGTCAAAAGGCACGAGGCAGATAGTGGTCTACCGTCTACGCTGGCTGCCTGGGACGTTATCGTCGGTCGAATCATGTGACAGCGACCGAAGTTTAGCACCATGACAGTTTCCCTCTCTAAAATTTACTTCCCGCCCTATCAAATATTTAAACACATATATGAAGTATTAAATATAGACTAAAAAATAAGTAATTACACAGTTTACGACTAACTTGCGAGATGAATCTTTTAAGCCTAATTAATCCATGATTTGACAATATGTTGCTACAATAACACATGTGTTAATGATAGATTAATTAGGCTTAATAAATTTATCTTACGGTTATCGACAGATTCCGTAATTTATTTTTTATCAATATCCGACACCCACGTGACACCTCAAAACTTTCCTTTTTAACGAGGCCCAAACACCGTTGAGACGCGAGCACGGAGCACCCTTCCACATCAACACTTACTTCTGCCCACTGATGTAGCATGGCGACAAGCCTCCAAATAAAGCGACGCCAATGGTCCATTCTGGCACTGAATCGCGAGATCAGGGAGAGAGAGAGAGAGGATATCTCATCGCAAAGGAGAAAAGCTTAAAGGTGGGCGATGGAAGAGGCTTGTAGAAGACGCCCGCCTGCGCCTGCCTTGCCCATGTCTCGTCTGGTTCTACCTGCACGTCGTCGTCGTCGCTTTCCCCGCGGGCTGCTGCTGCTGCCTTTTTCGTACTTGCTTTTATTTGCGATGGCGATGGCGATGGCGATGGCTCCCGCTAGCTTTTCAGCTGCGCCTGCATCCATCCATCCATCACATGACATGAGTCGACTGGGAAATGGGAGGAGATGAGCATCACACTGCACGACGGAAGGAGAAGAAGCAAAGCAGCAGCACGAAACGGGGTACGATGAGAACGTGGTGGGGGGAGTAGGGTTACGGTGCAGTGGGGCGCGCACCTCTGAAAAGCTACGCGATGGAGATGGAGATGGAGAAGACGTCGAGGATCGGAATCGATCGATTTGGGGAGAATGTAAAGGTGTGGACGATGGATGCATCGGAGCACGAACACGCCCAGCTGCCCAGCAGCAGCAGCGCCTCTCGTTCACCGCATGCAATGGCGACGTAGGGCATGCCGGCATGACCCCAGGCGAGGTCGAGCCTGCTCGGAATGCTGAAGAAAAGGTAAAGGTTCCGTTGCTTATTAGGCAAGACTACAAACGCTGGGACCTCCGACGACCCGGCGGTTTCGTCTACGACCAGCCGGCACCGCGCCTCGAGGTCCGCGCATGTGCTGTGCACGCAACACAACCGGAACCTACTCCTAAGCAGCAGCAGCGCCCTGCGCCCCCAACGGATCCGGTCTCCAAAGCCGACCGGGAACGGCGGTCCGCAGCAGGCGCCACACCGTACCCTCAGTGCGCACTTGGCCGGCACCACACCAGGCCACATCTATCGCTTTGTTGCCCCGTGCTCGGCGCGCCTCCGATCCGCCGTGTCGATTCGTCCGTCCCGCCAAAAAGCCTCCCGATCGATCGATCTGCCTTTGCTGCCCTGCCTCCGATCCTCCACTTGGAACCCACCGTAACGTAACGTCTCCAACAAAGGCAGGGCAACCGAGATTGGCTTGCTCCTTTTCAATTTTGACACTTGCAGTGCAGAGATTAATTACTACGACATGTAACTTTAATTTCGAGCAACCGTGCAGATCAAATCGCCTAATTATTACTACTGGTTCCAAGATGCTTTTGTGACGACGCCAGTGAGCCAAATGAAGATCTTTGATTGCTGGTTTTTCACTGTACCATCTATTCTATCAATGCAGCGACAACGATGCGCACAATGGCACGAGGAGCTCGAGCAAAAGATTTAAGGCCCGGGCCTCCCACACATGCTTCTTTTGATAACCATCACTGCGCATCACACGGTATATCACAAGCAAACAAATGCCACGCATGGCGTCCATGCTGCTAATAACAATTGTGCCAAAAAGAATGTGGGGACGAAAAGATCGAGAGAGCTACATAGGCTTAAATAAAGCTGGGAATTAATTAAAATAAAGGAGGGATCCAGAGGCCTGATGATGACGATGATATGTCAACATCAGCATCCTAGATTAACAACGGTTAACTGTATGTTCTTCCTCTCCGTTAAAAAAAATGTAAATCTCACTTTTCCAAAAATCAATTGTTCTCAAGTTGTTAGATTTATTTATATATAATAATATCAATGAAATAAAAACTAGGTGGGGAACCTATCCCCCGTTGACATTTTAAAAAAATAATATCCATATTTGTATCTTTAAATTGATTTATTATGAAAAATCCATGATTAATCGAACGATATTTATTACTTAATATGAAGATCGGTATTCTTTTATATATCTGTCAAACTTGAAATTTATTGACTCCTCAAAAAGCAAAATTTAATTACATTCTTTGTTTTTTGATGAAAGGCAAGGGAGTGGGGGCAAACAGTCCCCACCTGATTGAATTACCATTGATGCTGAGGGTTACCCCGTGGAGGGTCAAGGACCCTAAAACGTTTTAGCTTGGAGCCAATATTACAAGACTGAAAATTAGAAAGGGGAGGAACATTACATCCAACTGAGGGGCTCCAGAAACTGAATAGTTCTTGGTTGCCTCTAGGCAGTCTACATAGCCACTGACGAAGGTGTTTCACAAATGTGGGCCACGCTCTGGGCACCAAGGTGTGTAAGGGTCTATTTGGGAGAGCTCCAAGTGCTCTGTATCCACCAAAAACAGCTAGAAATCTGATTCTTTATCCAAACACTTTGGCTCCACAGATGGGTCTAACGTGCGGGCCTAGGGTGTCAGTGAAACAAAGGGCTAGCTCCCATTGATGAGTTGTTGTTGGGTTGGCCTAGGAGATCCACCGTGGAGCTCTCCCAAACAAATTTCTCAGACATTACTTCACCTTTGAGCTACTCCAAGGTGGATCTGGAGCACCAGATCTGAATTTCCAGACTTGGAGCTCTCTCAAACAGATCCTAGAGCACAGGGTTTCCCATTTCCATGTTCAGTGTGACAATGTCTATACTAATTATCTTGTTCTTGGGATGATTGTATTTGCATTTTTCATGAACGTTTTTATGATGCCAAAGTGGGTTAGTGGAAGCATGCAATGCAAGTTTTGTTAGGCTATCTTCAACAGGAGACTCATTGCGGAACCCAAACCCAAAATGGGTCTCCAACATAATACATATAGCCTTCAACGGAGTACCTATATGGAAGACCCATTTTGAATGTCAGGAGAGGCATAAATCAAATCTGAGTATCCTTTCTCTTGGAGACCCATTTGCAGAAATGGTTGTCTTTTGGGTCTTGTTGTTGGAGAAGATCAAAAATAGGTATTGAACCCTTTGCCTGTAGCGCTACCCAAAGAACGAATAAGGGCCTGTTTGGTTCGCCCAGTAGCTACTAAATTTAGTAGCTTTTAGTCACTTTAGTAACTTTTTAACCAAACGCTATGACTAAAAGCTACTAAAAATGCTTTAGTCCTCTCTAGTAACTCTGGAGTTACTAAAAGTGATTAAATCATTTAGTAGCTACTAAAGTTTAGTAGCTTGAACCAAATAGGCCTTAAGTCTTGTATTTTGGGTCACGGTTGTTGGAGACAGTCACATACATATACTACCTTGTAGCACCGCCGGTGCATGTTATTATCGTGTTATGGCACGCCAACCAATGTCACGGCCGGCTTTTTTTGCTGGTAATAATTGGGTCAAGAAAGAAAGCCAGCCCGGAATAGGAAAGGAGAGGATGCTTGCTTGAATATAGGTAAAAGCTAGGAGACCCGGCCGGCCACCAATGGATCATCTGTCGGGATAAGTGTAACTTCGTCTACCACGTACTAATAAATAATGCTACCTGCTAGAGCATGCTAGCTTATTGCTAGTCTGAATTATCGTGTTCTTCATTTATACTCGATTTCTAATCCTCAATCGCTATGCGACCACGTTGATGTCTTGCAAATTTGGGTCACGTTTTGGTACCTTTATTCGGAGCCTCGAAAATTTGTCCAGCGAATTTGAGGAGCAGTTGAAGAAATGGTTGGGTTCTGAGGTATTGGCAGATATATTAATATTAATTCCTTGCGCAATTAAATTTGACAGTGCGCGAGCAACTTAGTCCTTATTTGGATACTTACGAGATTGGAAGCTGGATTTTTAAAGCTAGATTATAGAAGCTATGTTGATAGGATGTTTGGATCCACATATTGCAAAAGCTAGGCCTGTTCGCTTGGTCGTAAACGATCGTAAATTTCCAGTCAGAACAGTATTTTTCTCTCACACCAAAACAGCCAGCAGTAATAATCCACGATCGTATACGATCGTACGAGCACTAGCTGAACAGGCTTTGGATTGGTTGCTTGCCAGTGTAAAATTACCATATCACCCTCATTCTTTGATTTTTTTTCTAGGGCCATTGTGTGAATTTGAGGGGCAGAATTGTAAGTTTAATCTAGAAGCGAATTGTGAAATTTGGAGTCTCCTAGATTGTAGAAGCTGGTTAAAAGCTAGATCTGTTTGGACCCTAATTTGCTGAAATCCAAACAGGGCCTTAATTTGGTAAATAAAATCTGGCAGTGTTATGCTGTATACCCGCAGCTGACAGGCACACTGGCGGAGCCAAGGGGGGGCTGGCAGGGGCCCCCCCCAAACGTTTCACAACAACAAAAAAATAGTAGTATGACTTAATATTTTTTATTTATATTAAGAGAGAGATTATATAAAATTCTTGTCATATATAACTATTAATATCTTCTAGATAATATAATTATACAAAATACAACTAGATAATAAAATTATCGCAATGAAAAAGACCGAGCTAGGCCCCCCTAAGTATAATTCCTGACGACCGGCCCCCCTAAGTTCCCTAAGTATAAATCCTAGCTCCGCCACTGGACAGGCATGCTAGCGTGCTGTGGTGACAGTGTGCATGGGCATGGGCGTGGGCGTGGAACAAGTGGACGGAAGACCAAGACGGCACCGTCGATAGATCCCAAAAGAGAAAGGCCACTTGTCCGCTCTCACCGCCCACTCACGTGTTGACAAGTCACGGCAACAGCCAACGCTTCCGAGTCCCGACTCATCTTTTGCCATGTCAATTTCAGGCCGTGTTTAGTTGGCGAAATTTGAGAATTTGGCTACTATAGTATTTTGTTTTTATTTGGTAATTAGTGTTCAATCATGGACCGTTCGTCTCGCGATTTCCAACTAAACTGTGTAATTAGTTTTTTTTTTCCGTCTACATTTAATACTCCATACACGTATCGTAAGATTCGATGTGATGGCTACTGTAGCACTTTTTGAAAAAGTTTTTTTTTTTAACTAAACGTGGCCTCAGGGCAACAGCCAGCCACGTTTCTTCTTGAAACTGACAGGACATGCGGTCTGTATTGAAAATAAAACACTCGCCGCTGCTGACAGCTTCGTTATTAACAAAACCTAATAACTCCAGTCTACGACTGTTTTTGTCTGCTAGTAGCAGCAAAGCAAACACCGTTCCAGATACAGCACCGAAAGAATGCGGTAGGTGAGTTGGCTAGCAGCCAATGCATTAGCGCGTGTGATTTTAATTTCCAAACCTTCTAGTAGCTACAATAGGTACCAGTGTTCTCGGCTAAGGATGGCAACGGGCACAGATTATTCGCATGCCCGCGGGTAAAAACCCAGTAGGGCGAGGGTACGGGTGCAACTTTGTGCCCGCAGGTGTGGGTGAGGGTTTATAGTTGAACCCAATGGGTAAAAACTCTTGGGCATAGAAAACTTGTACCCGTGGCCGCTTTACCCGCAAACCTGCTCCAACGTGGTGACATGTTGGTCCCCTCTTACTATATATAAAGGAAGCAACTTAGCTTTATAATTTTCTCCCTCGTATCTATTTATATATAAGAGAACCATTTTTATGTTGGTACAATGTTAGGTAGTTTTGATTTCCATACTTAAATTCCTTTGTATATCTATGCATGTACAATTGTTCTGCGGGTTCGTGGGTGTACCCACGGGAATTTTGTGCCCGCGAGTGACGGGTTCGGGTGTAGACTTCTACCCGTAGCGGGTTGCGGGCGCGGGTGCAGGTTTGAGATTCAACCCGTGAGTGTGGGTCTATATGTCTTTCACCCACGGGTAATGTGCCCGTTGCCATCTATAACTTGGCCATTTCAAAAGCACTTATATGGCCTATGTTTTCGACCACTGGCAGGTTCAGACAGATGAAAATGGAGACCGGCGCTGCGTTCCGCGTAGGAAATCAAGTACAACTACGACATCCTACACTCACAGACATAAAAGTTTTTTCATTATATACAAGAAGAGGGTATATATATGCATAGTACAGACAATTCTCAACATTGTCCAAAATGCAAAAAGGAAACACCAACACACAGCAGACGAAAAAAAAACCTGAGGTCGTTGCCACGTACTCCCTCCTTCGAGGAAAGAATGCAACTATAGGATTCGTGCTAGTTAAACAAGTTTAAGTTTGACTAAGTTTATAGTAAATAGTATTAATGTTTATGTCTCCAAATAAATTTATTACGAAAATATATCATATAACGAATTCAATGATACTTATTTTGTATCACGAGTGTTAGTATTTTTTATATAAATTTAGTCAAAGTTCAAGCTGTTTGACTCCTCAAAAAATACAAATTACATTTTTTTTATGGACGGAGGGAGTACTTGCAAGTTTCCCACACTCAAACGTTATGACTTTATTATTTCCTGGCGCTGATATATGAAGAGGGTTCAAAAGAAACCTCAAAATGAAAAGGAGGATCCTTTATAAAAGCCAAAGAAAAATAAAAGTGGAGAGCGCACTGATCACCTGTCAAAATCAGCAGTGTGCTGAACAGAGCTCCTGATTAACTTGGACTCCTTACTACAGTACTATCCACCAAAGCACGGTTACATTACAAATATTCGTCCCTACACACTACTATGCTTACTGCGACAACGTTGACAGTTCAAGAGGTCGAGGATATTTGTGTGACAATTTTCTAATCCCTGAACCCCAAGGAGCCATTCAAATTTGTCTTTGCCCCTAGGAGACGGTTTCAGACACATACACAGTTCATACGAAATCTATGTATATCATAGGTTCCCGCAATCAATAAATCTGTATATGGATCATGAGCAAGTGATCCAGCATAGCTCCAATCCACAAGTGTTCTTTTTTTTTGGGTCTTTAAATTCTGGCGCTATTGTTTAGTACATAAATAATTGGGTTGAAAGGAAACGCAAGGAAAGAAAACCTGAAAATGAAAAGGAGAATGTTTAAAGCAGGGCCCGGAGACGGAGACCCCACTGATCCTCATCTGTCATGATCAAGTGTCATATGCTAGGAATTTAGGCAATTTCATGTTAAAATTAATTCATAAAAATAATAACAAATTTATGATGATAAATATGTGCACGTGTGTGATTTTACTACTACTCAAATTAGCAGCAAATATGTTGATGAACATTATACTGATCATGACGGAAAAGAGATTGAACTTAACCAATTTGAGAATAGAGATGTACCATGCGGAGGGACCCATGCTCAAGGCACCGGTGGCTCCAGACCCACTCATGATGAGTTGCTGGAAGTCGCGGACCACAGTCGGTGTAGGAAGATGTACGTAGTGCCGTCCCTCGAACGTCCACCGGGAAGTAGACGAAGCCGATCCGAGGAAGAAAAGACACCACCAGGATGGAGATGAAGACGTTCCAATGAAGAAGAAGACGGCAAGCAGTCACGGAGACGCTCCTCAAAAACCTGATCGTCCGCACACACCCAAGCAGGTGTCCCGATGCGAACGCCGGTTCCGGAGGCCTGCTCTCCTAAAGCTCCGTGCGCGTGAAGGATGGGATAGGGAGTACTCGAATGCAACTCGACCGGGGGATGGAGTGGTATGGCTCGTGAGGCAACAGGAACACGGAAGGGAAGGTAATGCTAGAGAGATGAGGGAGACGAATCAATCGAAGTGATTACAAGTAATTACCACCGTAGTGGATGGTAACTGACTCGTAAGGAACTTCTCTTTAATCGTGTCTGTATCCCTTCTTCTTCCTTAGCTAGCCTAAGCGGCAAAACCAACCCACACCCGTGCTCGCCACGCCACGCCTCAGCTTGGCTTGGCGGCGGCGGCGGCGCGCGCGCGCGTGTGGCACGCCTTTAGACTCTTTCAACTTCTCTATAGGTACACACGTGTGTATCCCATTTAAGTTGAGTCAACAATCAGTCAAAATCTCATATGTGACTAAAACTATATTGTACCACAATATTTAATATGGGTCTAGAATTAATTGATTTATTAAATAAAATATGGGTCTAAACCCATATAATATTCAACAATCCCCACCAAATTCTAGGGCACATAAGAAATGCTCTCAGTTTTCTCTGTCGTTTGATATACCAGTGTTTCGATGGAGACTGTTAAGTTAAACTTCCACCTAGAGCAAAGGTTACACCTACTCACAACTATACAATGGACTACGCCTTGAATTGACAGTTTTGTGTGAGATAAGTTTCACCTAGGCCCTTTACTGATACTAGGTTGCAAAAAGCATCCCCTCTAGTTGGAGCACATAAGTCATACTCCTGGCCCATTCATGAGTATCTAGAGACTACCCAAATCTCATAGACTGTGACTAGCAGTCGAACTCACATAGGTGTGTTTCTCAAAAGATGTTCTGTAGGACAACATCTTTGCTTCAACAAGCCAC
This sequence comes from Miscanthus lutarioriparius, assembly GCA_904845875.1. Taxonomy (NCBI): domain Eukaryota; kingdom Viridiplantae; phylum Streptophyta; class Magnoliopsida; order Poales; family Poaceae; genus Miscanthus; species Miscanthus lutarioriparius. The sequence continues at coordinate 112,779,053 of CAJGYO010000007.1, read as the reverse complement.
TTTAAAACACATTAAGGTATAAAACCAACCTGCCTTACAGAAAGGAAAGAAGTGCATCTGACGTGGGTTTAGTTAAGGGTCTTTCCTCACAGTCTACCCCTGGCTTGTTTCACCATCCTACATCATGGGATCTCCGATCACATAGAACAGGTTACCACCATGATAGAGTTCATGTGGGTCTCAAGCCCATTTCACTCGATGCACTATCTATCACATTACGTGGTAGTCCTTTAGCGAATTGATCTGCCAGATTTTTAGATGTGTGGACATAGTCCAACGCTATCACTCCAGAGTTTCTCAATTTTCTGACAGATTTTAATCTCTGCTTAACATGCCTTGTGGACTTTATGTTATCCTTAGAACTGTTTACTTTAGTTATCATAGTTTGGTTGTCACAGTTCATAGAAATAGCCGGTATATGTTTCTCTACAACCAGTAAATCCATAAGGAGTTCATGAAGCCACTCGGCCTCAGCGCCAGTGGTGTCTAATACTGTGAGTTCTGCTTCCATAGTTGACTTTGTTAAAATAGTCTGCTTGCAAGACTTCTAGGAAACAACGCCACCTCCAAGCAAGAACACATATCCGCTTGTGGCATAAAGCTCATCAGCGTCAGATATCCAGTTTGCATCATAGAAACCCTCTAGTACCTTCGGGTACCCGGTATAGTGAATGCCATAGCTCATAGTACCTTTCAGATAGCGCAATACTCTCTCAAGAGCACACAAATGATTATCTCCCGGATTTGACACAAACTGGCTTAGTTTGCTCACAGCAAACAAAATATCAGGCCTTGTGGCGCTAGCCAGATACATAAGCGAACCAATGATTTTGGGAGTATCTCAATTGATCCCTTCCTATTCTTTAATTTTTCCTTAATAGCACACTAGGGTCATAAGGCGTAGAAGCAGGTTGACAGTCACTAAACCCAAAGCGACTCAATACCTTTTCCACGTAGTGGGATTGTGAAAGTGTAACCCCACCATTGCCTTCTCTTATCAGCTTCTCCCAAGTCTTTCATCTCAAAATTATTAGACAATAGGTCTTTAACCTCCTTAATTACATTAAGGCTGGTTCCAAAGATTAGTATGTCATCAACATATAAACACAAGATCACTCCTTTGCCCCCACCATACCGATAATATACACATGTGTCAGCTTCATTTACAACAAAGCCAACATATGTCAAAGTTTTGTCAAACTTCGCATGCCACTGCTTAGGAGCTTGTTTCAGGCCATATAAGGACTTCAACAATTTACACACCATGCCTTCTCGACCATTTGCTATAAATCCATCTGGCTGATCCATATAGATCTCCTCCTCTAACTCTCTGTTTAGGAAAGACATCTTTACATTTATCTGATTAATGATAAGACCATGAGAGGCAGCCAAAGAAAGTAACACTCGAATTGTGGTCAATCGAGCAACAGGTGAATAAGTATCGAATAAATCTTCACCTTCTTTCTAGGTATAACCCTTGGCAACAAGCCTTGCCTTGTACCTCTCAATTGTACCATCAGGCCTAAGCTTTTTCTTGAACACCCATTTGCATTCTATTGCTTTACATCCATAAGGACGTTTAACAATTTCCTAAGTTCCATTAGACATAATTGAATCCATCGCACTTCGTACTGCTTCCTTCCATAAGTCAGCATCAGGAGAGGAATATGCCTCTTCAATGATTATTGGTAAGTCATTCACAAGGTACACATTGTAATCATCACTAAAAGACTTTGCAGTCCATTGTCTCTTACTCTTTCGAGTGACTACAATGTCATCCTCCTTAGGATTGTGCACATGGGGTTCCTAAGAATGTTCTATCGGAATAAATTGCTCATGGAGAATTATAGATTCATGACTAGTTGTGCTAGGTGTATTTTTTATAGGAAAATCACTTTCAAAAAATGTAGCGTCTCTGGACTCCATGATAGTACCAACATGCATGTTAGGTACCCCAGAATTTATAATTAAGAATCTATATCCAACATTGTGAATAGCATAACCAAGGAAAACACAATCAATAGTTTTAGGTCCAAGTTTGCGCTTTTTGTTAATTGGCACATTCAGTTTGGCCAAACAAGTGCGCAAATATGAGAAATTTAATATTTTCTTTTTCCATTCCTCAAATGGTGTGATTTCTTTATTCTTTGTAGGAACTCTATTCAGGACATGACATATTGTCAAAATAGCCTCACCCCACCATTCCTTAGATAGACCCGCTGCCTCCAACATGGCGTTAACCAACTCAGTTAGAGTGCGGTTCTTTCTTTCGGCAATCCCATTGAACTGTGGTGAATATGGCGGTGTCCTCTCATGAATAATTCCATGTTCTACACAGAAATTAGAAAATTCACTTGATAAGTATTCTCCACCACGATCAGACCTTAACCGTTTAACTTTTCTCTCAAGTTGATTCTCTACTTCAACTTTATAGATCTTAAAGTAATGCACCACTTCATCTTTTGATTTTAACAAGTACACATAGCAAAATCTAGTGCAATCGTCTATAAAAGTCCTGAAGTATCTTTTGCCACATTTAGTCAACTCTCCATTCAACTCACATAGATCGGAATGGACTAGTTCTAATGGCGCCAAGTTCCTCATCTCTGCAGCCTTATGAGGCTTACGAGATAGCTTAGATTGCACACACACATGGCACTTAGAACCTTTGACCAAATTAATTTTTGGGATTAAATTTAGATTTGCGTGCCGCAATAGACTACCAAAATTAACATGACAAAGACGTGAATGCCAAATATTTGACTCATCAGGGATAACAGCATTATTCACAATTTTATTACACACATCATCATGCAAGGATAAGGGGAACAAGCCTCCGCAACCATAACCTTTTCCAATAAAAGTTTCATACTTTGACAGTACACATTTATTAGACTCGAAGATAATTTTATAACCATCTCGACAACATTGAGAGCCACTAACTAGATTCTTTTTTATGGAGGGGACATGCTGCATGTTCTTTAGCAGCACCGTCTTTCCCGAAGTGAACTTCAGAATGACCGTACCAACACCAAGAACACGCACATGGGACATGTTCCCCATCAGTAAGGCTCCAGTCCCGCCGACCTAATAAGAAGAAAACAAAGAGGCATCAGCACACACATGAATATTAGCCCCAGTGTCCATCCACCACTCAGGCGAATGACAAACTGAAAGAATAGTAGGTAAAGAATTACCATACGCAGATGTTCCTCCTTCAGCCTCGCTAACAACCATGTTTGCAGATTTCTTCTCTTGCTTAAATTTGCAATCTAGGCATGAACTTGCCCAATGCTCATCACTCCCACAAACAAAGCAACCACCATCTTTGTTGTTCTTTTTTTCTTAAAAATGGTTGTTTGTTTAGGCTTCGAGTTGTTCTCTTGCATGTTGTTGACGGTCGATAACGTTCATCATAAACCATCAACATAACTTGTATAAATGCATAAAAATGATCACCAATATAGGTTTAGGGTTTTAAACTGATAAATTCTATGAGTTTTGGTGAATCTAGGTTTTCAGCTGGGTTTATCCAGAAAACCATCAAGGTGGACCTATTCGTCAAAGTAAATCATGCTTAACCGCGGCGTAAACAACTCTAGAAGGTTCCAGAGGACACCAGAGGACATCACACCGAAGATGACCGTGAGGGGCTGCCAAGTGGGGTTGGCTGGACCCACTCCTAGGTTGGCTAGCCTATGGGCCCCACCTATTAGCCTCCCCTTTGAATGTCGGTTCTCCATCACCTCCTAGATTACATCTACGCCGTTCTTTTAAGTAGGTTTGATCTGAGGGTCCAGAATTGACGCTACCCCCTATATATAGCAGCCCCTCCCCCCTCCCTAGAGCCATCCTGAAATCCTAATTCATATCTCTCATTCAGATCAAGACACACTAGGAGAAATAGGTCTAGAACTTTCCAATGTAGTAGAATAGTAGTTCAGGAGTGAGGGTCGAGTTGGGCTCATACTCAAGTTCCGGATCTAATCTTGGAGGCTCGATAAAGCCTTGTATCTTCACTTCTACATCTTGTAAGACTTATTATCAATTCATTATATTCTTATCTACATGGCTATGCTTACTTTTAATATGTATCTTGCTTAGTTGAGGTTATCATTACTTTTGTGTGTGGGTTCATAGAGCGCTTTGCCTGCTAGTTTACCATGGTTAGGCTAAGTAGCCGAGCCTCATGTAAGCATGGTGCTTATAGGATGCTCTACCTATGAGTACATCCTATTCTCTGGTTGTGTGGTAGCAGTGGGAGGTGACAGCCCCGTCTATCCTTTGTAGTCCACACCGAATTGAGCAGGTTCTTAAATTGTATGACCGTAGTCGCGTTAGTAGAGTTATCCTTTTGCGGTACTCTACTATCTAAGCGGCGTCCCAAAGTGCACAAGATTAGAGTTAGTGTTAACTAAAGTTGGGTATATATATATACTATGATCCTGTAATAGGAATATTATAGGAATCTACCTCACCCATTATTCTTTTGAGTTAACTAGTTTACAATATCTTAGTGGTCTATCCCCTGAGTGTCATTATGCTTAATTCCTATCATTACCTTTACCCCTTGCTCTAGCTATGATGGTATGTTTACTGATAGATACTCCTTTGATATATAATAATCTTTACTCCATTGTTTCGATATGGTAAAATATAAATAATGATACCAGGAATACTCCTTGTAAAATGCTACAATGGTATTCTGTGTGCTTACAGAATCCTTCATATTCTATTTGTGTTAATAAATACCAACAAGCATTTTTGGCGCCGTTGCCGGGGACACAATTAGCGTAAAGATTTAGATCATTAACATACCACTAGCTTTAGTAGGATTACCCCTGTTCTATTGAATTGTGGAATAAGACAGGACAACAGACGCCGTTTCGACCTTTCGGCAAGCTTCCACAAGAAAAGAAGAACGACATTGAAGAACTCAGGGTGCCTGAACATTCAAGATCTATTAACACTGGAACCCTGCCATCTCACATGTTTGTACAAACATATATATATTCTTTAACCATGTGTAGATTAGAGAAATGACGAATATAGATGCTGCACTACTCATAAATTCCATCATGTGAGTCATGGTAAGTATGATCAAGAAAGGTGAGATAGTCTTGCTCATAGACATTAAACTTGATGAGTAGTTATCTTTTAACAATTTGCATTCCAATGCATGTTTACTTTAAATAATCCATGCATCCACTACGTTAAGTTTAACTTTTCTCATATCAAATCCACAGCATGTTTAGTTCCTTACACACATTCATATTGTTTGCAATTAAAAAGAAAAAAAATATATATGGACACATGAAGGTCCAAGTGTAAAAAAATATCTCACCATGATCATGCTCTTTCATCTCTATTTGAATAAATCTCTATAGTGCTTTCATGCTACCTTTGTTTGCCATAGTAAATTTTGGTTTGGAAGTACTCGACATACTTTTAAAGGCTTTTTAAATTAAGCGTGGTGCTTAGGTTAAAATGGCTTCCTTAATCGAATTAGATATGGAGTTTAGTTTGGTTATTGAACTAAAAATTGCTTGGTAGACACTAGTTATTTTGTTGGACTAACCTCTGTAGAAAATTTTCAAATTCAATTTGGGAAAGTCCCGAGATGAACTCACACCAGAGATGAAGTAAGGCTCATGATGAACTCCAAATAACTTTGTGCAAAGAAGACACAGCTCATCCTTCATGGAAGGAAGAATTGTGGGTATCAAGGTTTATTCACTCATCCTTTGTTGCAAGTTATCTTTGCCTTGAACCATGCTAGAATACAGCAAACACATAAAACATGATAAATAAAATCTATGCTAAAGTAATCATAAAACTATCCTTTCATTAGCATAGAGAAAAATCACACAAATTATGGATAACAACCCGTATTTCAAATTTATTGTATTTCCTTGGGTATGTGTCTATTGATATTTTGCAGGAAAGAATGAATATAAGCTGTGCCTGTCCATGGTTTGGTATGAATCTACTAACCCAAACCAAACCACCACTTCAGCTATGGAACAAAGAGAAATGAGATGAGTGCCACAAAAAGGATCTACAATAGAAGTACTCACTCATAGAAAGTGGATGAACAAATCAACAGACCACAAGTAACATCAAAGGCAACCTAGCATTGAGCCTTTCCAGGACTCAAGCTAGGAGGCTGATGAGAAGCAGTGTGCAACTCACCTCATATCAGCCAATCTGATGCCTGCTTTCATCACCTTCGAAAAGACCAACTCGCACATCGATGGCAAGGATTAGGATGACAAATGCCACTACATCAATGCATGCATCCTCGTATGAACAAACATCAGTAATCAATGGAGGTCTATCGACGGTGTCTCGTAAGGCCGTGACCATGGTCATGAGACAACATCCCTAAGTAATTGAGATGAAACTTTCATACAAGTACCAATGAGGTTCCTTCTTTGACCATAAAGATGGCTGGCGAATCACTGACAAACAAAGAAGAAGAACTCTTCGCCACGCTGCTAGATAATCAAGGAGGAACTTGAGTTTGCATCTCCAATGAACACCAACTCGTCAACCAAGAATCAACATAAATCGAAGAAGGGTTGACGGGAGAAGATCATGCAAATGTCCAAAAGCTGCAAAGAAAAGCTTAATACAAGAAAAAGTCATGCTCAATGGACTACGAGCTCTCGCCCATAGGTAAATCGGATAAGCCTCCTTCAGGTATGTTTGTCGCTAATCATTTCAATAAAAAGAAGGAAAACATAAGGTATATCCAACCAAGCATTATGCAACATAGAATCACATTCATAGGAGAATTTTATCATCCAAACATAGAATCACATTCAAGTATGGGGGATGAAGTTCTTCAAAACATCTTATGCCATGTTGCTAGGTTGTCTTGGTCATCCCTACCTTTATGATGAGCTCAACTTGTTAAATCTCTAACAAGTAAAAATTTAAATAATCATGCTCCTTTGGTTCACCATACACATTCTTATTTCTACTTGGATAAATCTCTTAAGCCTTTCAAGCTTCCTTGTTCTGTTATAAGTATGCTTTGGAATACTATTATTGAATCAAAACATACTTGTATAAAATTCGGTTGTATATATGGACTAGCCATTATAGGAAATTGTTTAAATTTTATTGAGAATGTTATTCGTAGAAACAAACCAAGGTGAGGAATTCTTCAAAACAATTTCACACATCTTTGCCTTAACCTTGTTGAAAATTTGAAGTAGTGGTGAACAATAAAGGCACATTATTTAAAACATGGGATAAAGATTTTATGCTAACTAAAATGTTAAAGCCAACTTTGTTATAGCATAGAGGATGACCTTCAGCTCTATGACAACACTATCCTTGCTTTGAATTATTTGTATACTCCTTCGGGTATGTGTTGTCCACTAATCCTTTGCAGAGAAGAAACAATGAGTAGAGCAGAAGGTCCAAACAGAATGACAAAATCCACAAAAGAAAGAACAAAAAGATGGCATGACAAAAGAATGAGAAAGGAGTGCGACATAGTGAAAGAACCTAGGGTGCCGCCTAGAGGGGGGATGAATATGCGTTTCTAAAAATTAACACCTTTAAAAGCGAAAATGATTTAGTAATGAGAGTTTCCAAAATGGAAACTCCAAATCAGAGTAATACCACCCCTCACAAGTTAGCCACAGAGTATATAAAAGATACTAAATAAGTTTAGGGAGCCAAACATCTGCAACCAAAGAGTTCAATCAAAATGCAATTAAGTTTGGCACAGGAATCAATACCGGACGTGTCCGGTAGGTATATCGTGTCCGATATACACGGTTTTAGTGGAATAGCCCCAAACTTGCTCCTTTCTATTTCTATCTTCAAACCAAACTACAGATACCTACTAGAGATGACAAGATACACAGAGAACCTGCACAAGAGCTGGAGCAACACAAATATCAAAAGAAATGCTAATTGAGACACGATATTTGTTTTACCAAAGTTCAGACTCATTTGAGTCCTACTCTCCGTTGAGGGGGCTACGGGCGACCCGGTGAAGGTTAGCCCTAGAGGGTACCATGAAGGTCACTCTAGTCGGAGTCTTTTCCAACTCCTTTTCCTCCTTCCACTAGTTGATTTCGAGGCGGCGGAATCGACCGTTATAGACTTTCCGAGGCACACCACAATCTCTCGGGTGCTCTCCAACGACGCCTAGCTGTCTAGGACCAAGGAGTACAAGAGTAACAAATGCAAATCACAAAATAGACAATATGCACAAGTGCTCAAGTGGTGGCTTGCTCTCAATTTTGAATTTCTCTCAACCCACTAATGGATTTGGCAATTTGGATCACACACTCACTAAGAGAGGGTTTGGGAGATTGGCAAAGCTCAAAAACATGTGGGTTCACCAGCAAAATCAGCAGCTTCTAAAGGTGGAGGCTTGGGGGTATTTATAGCCCCCTTAGAAAAACTAGCCGTTGCCATAATGGACACGTGCAAACCAGACATGTCCGGTATGACTTGCACTGCGCTAACGGTAACTGAGTTAAAGTACGCGACGTGTCGGAAGTCCCGACTCTTACTGGGACTTTCGACTGCAAAAACTCCTCACCAACCCAAGTCGGAACTCCCGACCCTCGGCTCGTTTGAAAACTAGCCCTTGGGCTCTGGCCTACTATACCGGACACGTCCGATATGACCAGGCAATCAACTCTCCAAGTCGGTTAGTTATCAGACACCCAACGCTTTCCGGGAGTTCCGACCCCCAGAACTCCTGACACATGTCAGGACTTCTGACACTCAACTCCTCCAAAACTATAGAGATGGGAAAGTACACACCCCAAATACCGGACATGTCCGGTATGCACGGGTACTGTGCAGAGAGTTAGAACCTCTTATCTCTCTCACTCAAACCTCACATAGGTTGGATTGAGCACTTATGAAATATTATCTATCAACATGATGCACCCCTCTTAATAATACGACATACCTATTAAACTCAAGATCAAAGGAAAAACAAATTTATACAACTTGAGTTGATCTCTTTCGAATTGATGTTGTCTCTTTCAATCTTCATCAAGTGAGGGTGCCAATATGTTGATATTGACCTTTTTCACTTGAGCATAACCATCTTGAACATGTGACTTCATTCCATTCATCAAATATGAATAACTCCAAATGCATCAAGTCACTTCCAACACTTTATCTAATATAGATTTGATCATCCACATCAATATGACCATCATAGCTTGATTAGTACCTCAACTAAATGCAAGTACTTCCTTCTTCACCCTAGCTAGGTTCTTTGGCCTCCAAGCCATCATTTGCCCTTCACCCTTGCTTAGTACCTCGAAGCCTTTCCCTGCTATCTTCACCATCTCAAGCCATCAAGTCACACCTTGTGTTGAATCATACAATGAATTCCATACAACACCATCAATCATTGATATCCCACCATAATTAAGCCTTTGCATGAATTCCATTTGCATTGTTGTCTTATGCTTGAACTAAATTGCTTATACAACAACACATCATTTTGGCTTCATTAAGCATCTGTGAGATAACCAATTTTCTGTTTCATACTTAGAGAAAATGTTAGATCTTTAATCATGTTATCATTCAATCATCCAAAACCCACTAAAGGGTTAGATGCACTTTCACATAGGAGACAAGATGCTCATGAAGAGCTCAAGCAAGGAAAGCTTCAAGCAGGAAGATAAGACTACCACAAGTCATCTACCCTTCATCACATGGTGTCATCACGCTCTAATAATGAAGGTAACATCTTAAGGTAAGTGGTCATGATTTTCCTCTTGATCTTGGTATGCACATAAAATGAAGACACAAACACGTTTGAGTTACAACTTTGCTTGATTCAACCTGATTAACTCAACATGTTTTATTCCTTAAGTTTGTTCATAGCACCACTATGGCAGAACCGCCCAGAATAACACACTTACGGAGGCGCTCATCTTCCACCAGACACTAAGCACCCCGAAAGCAAGCTACAACAGGCGGTATCCGTCGGGCACACCCCAAGGGAGAACCCAAAAGATCCACATTTTTCCCAAGGATCCAATAATGAGATCGAGTTACAATACTTAATCTATTACATACCTCCAGAGTTCTTAAAAATTACATTATTACATTTCCAAAGTCAGAGTGCAGAATATTAAACATAAACATCTATTGATAATGAACAAGGATCCGTCTGTGCCCACCAGAAGAATCCTTCACACAACGATACCCCTCAAGCATTACCTGCAATAGGGGTAAATAAACCTGCAGTACACAATGTACTCGCAAGACTTATCAGACTAGTGGGAATATTTTCCCGACTTCAAGGGATATGCAAAGCTTTATGGTTTGCTGGTTTCCTTTTTGCAGAAAAGAATACTAATAGTGAGTCTTTATTTATGTAATTATTAATAGCCATGATTAATTGATTAACTAGCCATTCTATGTAAGCACCTGTTCTACTTTCAAGTAAGAGTTGAGCAATCAGTTCTATTTCTTCACCTTTTATTTTTCAGTTCTTACTATGGTGCTAGACCTAAAATAAGTTGTACCGGATCACCCGGCGATTCACGAATCAATGCCCCCAGCTGGGTACCCTGAAAACACACGCCCCACTTGTCCCAGGCACAAGCAGGACCAACCCATCACCCTCCTGTCATGGGGTCCAGGACCCCGTCCAAACTTGGACTCCAAGCCCCCGCTCCTAAGTCCCAGACTTAGTGCGGTGCAAGGACCTCCACCATCCCTGCCTCCAATCAGTCAGTCCAGAAAGAGCTGGAACCCATGACAATAGAGCAACAAATCTTCCATGCGCCCATACCCAAGTATGTGCTTGGGATAATAAATCTATAACTTGCCTCGAGACTTATGCAACAGCCGGTCCTTAACCAAGACAGACAGGGAAAAACTGTAACCAAGCTAAGCCCTATTGGTCACAGGACACAACCTCTTACACCCACCAGTACCCAAACCATATCCCTGCCCGGTCATCACTTTTCCTTTCCACCATTTTATCATGAGTGATCATATTTATCACCTATTGTGAGTAACGACAGCTTACTCATGCTACCGCAATCCTGAGCATATCAGCTACTCGATCTATACTAGTAGGACTCATAGGTAGATATATTTATGCATATGGTTTCCATAAAATGCCTATAACGTAAATGCACATCATATATATATTTAGTGATCATTAAAAATACGGGTTATGCACCGGGGCTTGCCTTGGGCAGGCGGTGGGTCAACAAAGTCAGCACCAAAAGGCTCCGGGGCTCCCTACTACACAAGGATCTCCTCCTCGTACTCCTCAATGACCTCCTCATAGTCCTGTTCGTCCATGGGCACGAACTCTACCAACTCGTGATCTACATACATGAAATGATGATGCAACACTTAGTAATACGGCAACAGCAGCTCTTAAAATAAAATACATCTATCAAGCTACTAAGCTAGTCCTACCGACTAAGGTGCTAAGTTACCTACTGTTTCCACTAACAAGTATGAATCATGACATATATTACCTTAGCAACTAAAGGTATTCTTACTCTTAATATCGATTTACTCTATATATGATAAAACAAGGGGTACTAGCTACCCTATTTATCAACCTACTCTAGGGCTACAAAAATTACAGTGAATACATAATAATCTAATGATCTTACTATAAAAATTTCATGGCTAAAGCTATCATCAATTTGCCACAAAAATTCATACAAATATTAAGCTAAGTAATACTAAGCTTTCTAAATCGAATTTATGAACCTATCATTATCACAGCTAACTGTAAACTAACTACACCAACAGATAGATGGCATTTTGGTAAACCTAGTAAAATTTGTCTCACTATTTTTGGATACCTACAACATTTACTATCATTTTTCAAAGTTTAGCTCAAAACTAAATTGAATAAATATTTGTTAAGTCACTAGAAAATGAAAAACCGATTCCTACCCACGCGGCCCGCGAGCGAGCGGTTTGGCCCACTCCAGCACAATGCCCACGCGCGCGATGCATGATGCGGCCCACATAGGGGCGTGGCCTAACCGAGCGACGACGGCCCGTGACTGGGAGGCCCGCACGCCCCAGTCATCATGCAAAAACACCCCCGGCCTACCCGGTAATCGCGCGAACACTAATAGCACTATTTTGCCAGTCTGCTATCTTACACCTACGCCCCTCCCTCTTTTCTCCTTTACCACGGCCATACCCTCGGGCCCTCCCGTGCGCGCACCAGCACGGCGGTGCTGACACCGGTGGTTACGCCGGCGAGACCAGCCCATCCCCGCCCTATCTACGGAGCCGATACCTTACTAGGCTTGAACACGAAGCACTGCACGAAGGAAGCGTGAGCTGGGACGCCACAGCGAGGCCAGACCACGGTGGCGGAGCTCCTGCACTGAAAACGGCGATGTTCCGGTGAGTACAACAACGCCGAGGCAAATAGGATAGCGAGTGAGCTCCAGGCACTCACCACGGACCTAGAAGAGGTGGCGGTTCGACCGGAGGTGGCCCGAGCCAAGCGTGTGGCGTGCGCGTTGGGCAGCAGGCGTGGCGACACCGAGTGCCGGCACGGTGATCACGCCTAGACGCTGCAACCGTGTCATGCATGCTTTTTAAAGCTTCTCAAAAATCCAACTCGATGATCCAGTAGCTAAACTAACTATTTAACACTCGAGATGGGATGTCAAGCTACTAAAACAAGCCATAAAACCATGTTACTACTTAAACCGATTCTCCTATAAAAATTCCCAAACTTCGCTTCGTCGATCCATTCTTCGACTTATGAAAATGACTAAGTCTTTGTTCGGATTCACGTCAACTTTGATTTTCAAGCTATTAAATAAGCTATCTGGCGAATCCCATTCTCGACTGCAAGTATTTCATTGCCACCTACGAAGTTTGGACTACAAACTTTATTAAAGTGCCAGGTATGCATTCTATAGCATTTTCGTTCAATAAAAATTCATCTAGAACCCTAAGTGACACAATGCGACATGAAATATAACATTCGTTTCGTGTTTTTTATGAATGTTTCAAGTTACGTATATTGCTTTACACACTATATTACACACATTTACACATAAGTATGATGCTCTTGCAGTGTTTTAGCAAAAGACTGTACAATATAACACCGAGGGTGTTACAAATCTACCGCCCTAAAACAAAATCTCGACCCGTGATTTCATGTGCCTAGTGTGGGAAGAAGATAGGAAATACATTTCAACGTACAACTACTCGTCAAAACCAGAGAAAAGGTGGGGGTAATGCTTCAATATGTAGCTCTCTTGTTCCCACGTGGCCTCCTCCTCTGAGTGGTTTTGCCACTGCACCTTGTAGAACTTCACCCCATTGTTTCTGGTTACTCTTTCCTTTTCATCCAGGATTTTGATAGGGTGCTCCATATAAGTCAAATCAGCCTAGAGTTGAAGTCCTTTAATTTCTACAACTTCATTAGGAACCCACAAACATTTCTTCAATTGCGATACATGAAACACATTGTGTACCATAGATAAAATATCGGGAAGCTAGAGACGATACGCAACTGGGCCACACTGTGCCAAAACCTTGTAAGGACCCATATATCGAGGGGCCAGCTTGCCATGGATACCAAACCGATGCACCCCTCTCATAGGAGACACCTTGAGATACACATAATCTCCAACTACAAACTGCAAGGGTCTTCTTTGGTTGTTTGTATAAGCTTTCTGTCGGCTCTAAGCTGCCTTCAAGTGACTCTGAATAATGCTTACTTGCTCTCGAACCTCTTTGATGAAATCAGGCCCAAAATATCCACGGTGTCCCTCTTCAACCCAGTTAAGTGGTGTCCCACATTTCTTTCCAACACTAAGCTAGTCCTATCGACTAAGGTGCTAAGTTACCTACTGTTACCACTAACAAGTATGAAGCATGACATATATTATCTTAGCAACTAAAGGTATTCTTACTCTTAATATCGATTTACTCTATATATGATAAAACAAGGGGTACTAGCTACCCTATTTATCAACCTACTCTAAGGCTACAAAAATTACAGTGAGTACATAATAATCTAATGATCTTACTATAAAAATTTCATGGCTAAAGCTATCATCAATTTGCCACAAAAATTCCTACAAATATTAAGCTAAGTAATACTAAGCTTTCTAAATCAAATTTATGAACCTATCATTATCATAGCTAACTGTAAACTAACTACACCAACAGATAGATGGCATTTTTGTGAACCTAGTAAAATTTGTCTCACTATTTTTGGATACCTACAACATTTACTATTATTTTTCAAAGTTCAGCTCAAAACTAAATTGAATAAATATTTGTTAAGTCACTGGAAAATGAAAATCCGATTCCTACCCGCGTGGCCCGTGAGCGAGCGACTCGGCCCACTCCAGCACAACGCCCGCGCGCACGATGCACGGCGTGGCCCACATAGGGGTGTGGCAGCGAGGTCGGACCACAGTGGCGGAGCTCCTGCACTAAAAACGGCGACGTTTCGGTGAGCTACAACAACGCTGAGACAAATAGGACAACAAGTGAGCTCCAGGCACTCACCACAGACCCAGAAGAGGTGGTGGTTTGACCGGAGGTCGCCCGAGCCAAGCTGTCCGCGTGAGCACGAACGATGCGGTGGCGCACGGCGGTGGCAAGGCTGCGTCAGGGGAGGCTAGGCGGTGGTAGCGTTGAGGCAAAGGTGCATAGGGTGATGAGCCAGTGGAGGCGAAGTTAGCGGTGCAACGAATTGACATGAGCTGCACTGGATAGGGAGTTTGCCTACGATGCATGCCACGACGGTCTTAATGATTCGGTGAGAGGAAAACTCTCAATTGAAGCATGGCACAGTGAGGCTCACTGCAAGGTGGGGTCGGGCGATTGGCTGACTACATGAAGGAGTTGCGGACAGGGTTAATTGGACTGAGGTGGCTCCACCAGGCCAAATTTAGAGGATCGGGTCCAGCGACCACGGCGCTAGAGGAACAGGGAAAGACAGACATGGCATGGCTCGCCGCTGCCATGGCAGGATGTGGCTGTCACTTAAGTTCACAAACACGCACAGGCTACAGGACGATGGGGAAACGGCCAACGCATTCAGGACAGTGGGCCGCATGACCATAATTCGCAAACTATCGATGGCGGCTCGGCCCTACGTGCCTCAGCGGATGGCGCCGGTCTGAGGAGGCTGCAGCGCAACGTCGTCGAGCGCTGATGTGACAGTAAGGCTGGCAAGACAAGGCGATGTGCGGGCAATGCCAAATGTGGCCACGCGCGCACGGTATCGCCAGGTGATGGTAATGGCTGAGCCAGAGCAGTGGGCCCGCGACACCGGCGGTGGTGGCCGAGCGGCTAGGTCGTCGGGCGCGGCATGTGCGTGCGTGTGCGTGCGTGGCATGCCAGGGCACAGCAATAGTGGCGTGGCCTGCAGTGCGGAGCCAGCGGTAGGACTAGCCAGCGCGGTGGCCCAAGTGCGGTGTGCGCGTTGGGCAGCAGGCATGGCGACGCCGAGTGCCGACACGGTGATCGTGCCTAGACACTGCAACCGTGTCATACACGCTTTTTAAAGCTGCTAAAAATCCAACTTGATGATCCAGTAGCTAAATTAACTATTTAACGCTCGAGATGGGATGTCAAGCTACTAAAACAAGCCCTAAAACCATGTTACTACTTAAACTGATTCTCCTATAAAAATTCCCAAACTTCGCTTTGTCGATCCATTCTCCGACTTAAGAAAATGACTAAGTCTTTGTTCGGATTCGCGTCAACTTCGATTTCCAAGCTATTAAATAAGCTATCTAGCGAATCCCATTCTCGGCCGCAAGTATTTCATCGCCACCTACGAAGTTTGGACTACAAACTTTATTAAAGTGCCGGGTATGCGTTCTATAGCATTTTCATTCAATAAAAATTCGTCTAGAACCCTAAGTGACGTATATTGCTTTACACACTATATTACACACACTTACACATAAGTATGATGCTCATGCAGTGTTTTAGCAAAATACTGTACAGTGTAATACCGAGGGTGTTACAACCACTTTCTTGATCGCATAGTCTTAACCAAATGAGCTAAAATGTTGCATGTCTTATCTTTAGAAGATAATAGTCATAATCATGTAAAGTTTGATGCATTATAAAGATGGACAATCCATCCATAGGTTAAGCAACTCCACTCTTTTTGTCATCCTTCTGATCTTATCACCTATGTTATAAGAATAAATAATGCACATAACATTAACTCTATCATTCTTCAATTTGCCTAAGGCCAGAGAAGAGTAAATAAAAATTTGGTTTTGTTGGTGTTTTCCCACCAACAGAGCCCATGCACTTATCTTTACCTTGCTTTTATGAGCAGAACACACTTTAAGCAAAGTGTGGGGGAGTTGATCCCTAAAATTCTACAAGAGAAAGTTCTGAATAGGCAATAATGCTGCACACAAGAATGTTGTCAGTTTCTACTACTGATGGTTGACTTTAAAACGCTGAACAAGGAGGAGGAACAAGTTAAGACAGGAGGATGCATGCCTATCTCTAGCTAAGGGTATCATGACTCTTAGGAAGCCTACCACCGCTTTGAGAACAGACTCACAATCATTGAAGAGACAAATGCTGCCATACAAGGTACGTTATATAATCATACACAATGGCAGGGAAGCATGGGACACGAGATGGCCAGCCTCTAGCAACAACAACAACAACAACAAAATCAAAATTGGGAGGCTCTGTTCTAGCACCTCCACATTCGACCACCTCGTTGAGCAACCATGACAACAACCAGCTTGGGGGAGAAGGCATCCCCATGTATCTAGATAAGTATTTCTTTTCCTTTTATTATTCTTAGTTTGTTTTATATATATTAAAAAAAGATGAATAACTAAAAACAAAATAAAAAGTTATCTTTATAGAAATATATTTAGTTATAACATGTGAACTAAAAATGAAAATAAAATAAAGAGTGTGTATCTAGTTTGCTTTAAGTTTCATTTATAAGAGATGAACAAATAGGACTCTGAATAATCTTTTAAAATGGAAATCATGAATAGTTGCACTGTTGTAATTTCTTTTGAGTACTACTTTTCAGCCTTGAATTCTCCTGAGTTTTGGATAAGATTGTTTTGATATAAGTATTTACTCTGACCTTGAAACTCGTGGGTAGCATATGCTTGATCTAAGTCTAAGTAATTAACGGATAGGGAAATTTTGCTACCGGACATGCCAAGTGACCCCTCTTTGCTAGCGGGCATGCAAAATTTGACGATTTGCTGGTGGACACTCCGGTTCCTTACAAATTTGCTGGTGGACACCGGATCGAATAAAATATTCATTTCCGGGCTTTCGAGGAGAGAGAAGCACGGGAAATGTCCTTTCTGCCCCTGGCTGTTTCTTCTACCTTGGTCTCCTTCCTCTGGCCGCAACGCGGTCCTCGTCAGCGAGCCGCGGCCGCCGCTATTCCCGGCCGGAAGAGGCTTCCCGGCCGTGGTGGCGCACACATGCCCGCGCCGCGGCGGAGCTGCTGCTCGCGCACGCCGGCGAGGCCATGGCGGAACCGCAGCTCGGGCGCGTGCCCACGAGCCGTCTTGCGGACGGGCTGCTCAGCCGCGGCTGGGCGAGGCCGTGGCGGAGCGGTCGGCGCGCCCACACGACGAGGCGGGCTGAGCTGCTGCTCTTGCGCTTGCGGCGGCGAGGCCGTGGCGGGGGCGGCTCTCACGCTGCTTTCGCATGCTCACCCGCGAGGTCAGCGGCAGCTGCCGCCTCGCGCGTGCTCCGGCAAGGCCATGGCGGAGCGGTTGCTCGGTAGCGTGCCCACGAGGCCGCGGCGGACCGGCTGCTTTCGCTGGCGTCGGGCGAGGCCGTGGCGGAGCGGGTGTTCATGGCGCCCACGAGGCCGTGGCGGAGCGGCTGCGCGCATCGCGCCCGCGAGGCCGCGGCAGTAGCCGCTGCCGCTGGCGCTTCCGACGAGGCCATGGCGGGCGGTTGCTGCCTGCAGCGCCAGCGTGGCCGCAGCTGAGCTGCTGCCGTCAGCAAGTCTTGCGGTGAGGCCATGGCGGAGCCGCAGCTGCGACGCTGCGTGCCCGTGAGGCCATGCGGACGGCTGCTCGCCGCGCCGGTGAGGGCTGGCGGAGCTGCTTTGCTCGCGTCGCTGCCGCGAGGCCACGGGCGGAGTCTGTTGCTTTCGTCGCCCATGAGGACGCGGGCGGAACTGCTACTCGCTGGGCGTGCACCACGAGGCCACGACGGACCGGTTGGTCGCAAGCGGCGAGGCCGTGGGCGGAGCGGTTGCTCGCGAGGCGCTGCCCGCGAGGCCACTGCATGGAGCTGCTTTGGAGGTGGTCCGCAAGGCCACGAACCTTTGGCGGCTCGGCCGACGAGGACCGTGTCGCGCCGGAGGAAGGAGACCAAGGTAGAAGAAGCAATTAGGGGCGAAAGGACATTTCCCGTGCTTCTCTCTCCTCGAAAGCCCGGAAATGAATATTTTATTCAGTCCGGTGTCCACCAGCAAATTTGTAAGGAACCAGAGTATCCACTAGCAAATCGTCAAATTTTGCATGCCCGCTAGCAAAGAGGGGTCACTTGGCATGTCCGGTAGCAAAATTTCCCTAACGGATATGATATGAGAAGCTCTGAGCTGCTATTTATCTTGTTCCAAGTGACACTAAAATTCTAGAGATTTATCTTTGGAAAACTCAAATGCTATATGATGAGTTCCTGTATGACAAAGCTTAAATTCCCACCAGATTTTCACTACATGTTATTTAGGCTAGGAAAACTTCCACATCACGTACACACCACATATACCTGCTGCTTCTATACTGGGGGTAGGCGAAAAACATGTCATTCCATCTAGATCGACCCAAAATGTTTTACTCTTACACTAGGAGTAAACAACAAAAACATGCTTGATAGGTTTTCCATCCCTCAAATAAATGCTCCAAGTTCTTGTTGTTATATCTCAAAAGCTTTGTTGCAGAAAAGAGACAGGGGGCTATGCAAAAGTTATTTATAAAAAAAAAGAGAAAGAAAAAAGTTTAGAAAAAATGGACACAAAAGTGTTCGAGATATTGAAAATAAGGGGTACTTAGATGCCCGCCTGGAAAAAAAAGAAAGAGATGAATAAGATAGCCCCCGTTCTCTCGCAAAAAAATGTTTCCAAGTTTCAAAAGAAAGATATGTTTTCAAGGAGCAAAGTAGAATTAGCTTAGCCACCATATACATATATCCACCCACATGCACATCTTGATTTGATTGTATTACTCAAGTCTCTTTGGATCCGTCGTTTGACTTTACAATATAAGCATTGCAAGTATGCTCTAGCTTTCTCCCTACCTATGAACTCCACATAAGCCTTAGTGGTAGAAATAGAAAAAAAAGCATAACATCTTTATTGCCTTTGGTGAGGATCTACAAATATCACATATATTGAGAGACTTGAGAGAGTCATACAATGAAAGCTCTGAGTTTTATTTTGAAAACTTGTAAAAAACTCTAGAATAATGGTTGAACAAATAACTTGAGACATAGTGCTTGACTTGATCGTTCTGTACTTCAATTACTCATGACCAAAATGAAGGCTAAGAAGCCCCATGGTTGAAGGTAATACGAGTAAGTTTGAAAGTCAAATCAGTTTATTCTAATCTGAAGGAGAATTTTTTATTGAACGCATGTGTACTTTTGAGGCGTGAAAGCATTATAGCAACTCCTGATCCATTGTTTAGTTTAGCTTTGCTCAAGGACTAGCAAAGGTTAAGTGAGAGGGAGCTTGTTGACGGTCGATAACATTCATCATAAACTGTCAACATAACTTGTATAAATGCATAAAAATGATCACCAATATAGGTTTAGGGGTTTAAACTGACAAATTCCACAAGTTTTGGTGAATCTACGTTTTCAGCAGGGTTTATCCAGAAAACCATCAAGGTGGACCTATTCATGAAAGTAAATCACGCTTAACCACAGCATAAATAACTCCAGAAGGTTTCAGAGGACACCACACCGAAGATGACCGCAAGGGGCTACCAAGTGGGGCCGGCCGACCTCACCCCTAGGCTGGCCGGCCTATGGGCCCCACCTATCAGCCTTCCCTTCGAATGTCGGTTCTCCACTGCCTCCTAGATTGCATCTACGCTGTTCTTTTAAGTCGGTTTGATCCGAGGGTCCAGAATTGACGCTATGTGGCAGAACTATCTAATCTAATGCCCTCCCAAGAGTACTTATCCTCTATTAGACATTAAGTACCCAAGAGAGTGCACTAAATCATGCCGTTCCATCGAACCCACCCAAAGGGAGAGCTCAAAAATCCACATTTTTTATCAGGATCATAAATGAGAGGGTAAAGCTTACAACATCCTTAGCCATTTCTTACATCACTTTATTACAACATCAGGGTATTTAAACAAGTTGAATGCAACAACAGGATTAAAATAGTTTACATGTAAACGAGTTTATACATTTCAAGTTCACAAGTTTTATCTTGCAGCAGAAAATAAACATATAATCAGAGTTATAGCGGAAACAAAGATTAATTTTTATGACATGGTGAAGTATTAACATAGTAGACATTTATATACAAGAGATGCTAGCAGATTTTACATCTTTTCTAATAAAAACCTTTAATGAGGGTTATAAATAAACACTACGATCGTAGCATGAAACTAATCCTTTCTGACCCCACCAGAAGGTTTCCACACATAAGAGTCAGCTCTAGCATCCACCTGTCACCTACAACAGGGGGAATGAAACCCTGAGTACTCGATTATACTCAGCAAGACTTACCCGATAGGAGGAAAATAAAAGACTCCAAGACTATGCATGGCTTATTTGGCTTGTGGGTTATTGCATCTGCAGAAGCATTACTAAACTTGTATCCTTATATTCAATTTTATTAGCAGTCATCATTAGTTCATTAACTAGCCATTCCATGTAAGTACCTATGCTACTTTCAAGCAGGTGGTAAGCAATCAGAACCATTTTACCATCTTTCATATTCAAGTTCTTACTACGGTGCTAAACCATAGCTAAGTCGGCACTGTCTCAAAAGAAACGGCGATTCGCGAATCAATGTATCCTAGCTGGGTACCCCAAAACACACGCCTCGCTTGTACCCTAGGCACAAACAAGACCAACCCATTTCACTCCTATCAAGGGGTCTAGGTCCCCGTCCAAATGTGGAATCTAAGCCCCAACACTTGAGACTCAGTCTTAGTATGGTGCTTAGACCTCCACCTAATACCCATCCCCTAAAAGCTGGTCCAGAAAGAGCTAGAACCCATGACAAGAGAGTAACAAGTTTTCCTGCTCCCATAAACAAGTATGTGCTCAGGATAATAAGTCTATGACCTGATTACCATCTACAGCAACGGACGGTCCTCAATCGACATAGGCGGGACAAATGCAACTGGAGCCTCGCTCGGTTGCCTAACCAAGCCCAAATCCAAATCCAAAGCACAATCCCGCCCGGTCTCCAATTATCATCCAAATATATTCCATGTGATAGTTATACGATAATAAGAACAATAATATCTTTCCTATCTCTCGCGAGTGACATGTAATCACTCGACTTCTACCGGAATCCTTTAGCATAGCAATCTACACGATCCTAACATACTAGTAGGACTCATAGGATAAGGGTATATATATGCAAGTGGTTTTCATTCAACTCAAAACTTAATACACAAGCATAAAATAAAACTGCAGAATAATAGGGGTTATGTACCGAGGCTTGCCTAGGTAAGATATAACCAAAGGTTAGCACTCCATCGTGGTGACACGATCATCAAGGAACCATCTTTTCTGCTACTCCGATCGACTCCACCATGCATTGTTGTTCCTATTATGATATATGTGGATGCAATGCAGAGACGTAATTAATCAACGACAACCGTAACTCTTAAAAATATGATTACGCCTCTTAAGCTAACAAGCTAGCTCTAATGACTAACGTACTAGGCTACGTATCCACGTTATTGAATAAGGCGTTATTTCTCAACAAGTGTTTCAGTTATACAAACCCAAGGTGTTTCTTTATCCATTACATTGATTTAATATATATTCAAACTAGGACTCATTAGCTATCTTAGCAAGTAATTATTCGGGAGCTACAAAAAATTAGGGTGAACATCTAATAACATTAGGAATTTACTGTGAAATTTTTAGAGTCAACACTATCACCCATTTATCACAAAAGTTCCTACAAGTTTATATTTTAATAATATTAAGCATCTTAATTTAATTAGAGAACTCCTAAAAATATTATAAAACTATATGAACAAGATATACTAGCAGATAGATCATGATTTTAGGAACCTAACAAAATTAGTTTCATAATTTTTGGTCAACTACACAAATTCATATTGAATTTACAAGCTTGCCTTAGAAACTAAATTAGAAAAATGCTTTAGGAAAAGAAAAAGGCCAGCGGCAACTAATTCGGCCCAAAAACCCAGCACGGGGTGCGACTGCGCGCGCGTCCTTATGGCCCAGCATGGCCCAAGGCTGGGGGAGCCCGCGCGACCGACGCAATTTCAGAACAAATCTCGCCATTTAGACGAATTACGCGTCGCGACACCTCACTATTCCCTCAGTCTTAGGTTTTGCGAAAACACCCCCAAAGAAGCCGCCTTCTCGCTGAGTCAGTCCCCGACGCCCCCGCACATGACGGCACGGCCCCAACCTACATTGTGCACCTTTGCCAGTCAACAGAGCGAAGCACCAGCCAAACGAGCAAGCCGACGAGCACCGTGGAGCAAAAGCGAAACCCTGGGCAACGATTAGAAGTTAAACGGTGACTCTAGTGCACTGCTCACATCGGTGGACCAACTTCCATGGTGGCACATCTATTCCGATGAGTCTAAGAGCTTACGAGACGATACTGATTGCGAGGGAGCAGAAGGGGCTTACCATGAGGCCAGCCGCGCAACCGGTTGAGGAGGGGAAGGTTGGGAGAACCTTGGCCACGTGCGCCCGCACCACACGGCGGCACTCCGAGCATAGCACTGGCACGTCACCGTACCCACAGTGGGGACCCTGGCCAGAATGATGTGAGCACTAGCTAGAGGGGGTCAAGACAAGCCCAGAAACTCCATCAATTGAATCTTTACCTTCAGTTTGGCACTTACCCCCAACTCTACCAGCTCGGCGGCGCACCTGGCCGGCGGGAGCAAAATGCCGAATTGGCCAACTACAAGGCTTGTCTGCGCCTTGGTGTGGGTTGGTTTGCTAGTTAGCTTCCAATCCTAGCCGCTGGGGCACTAAATCGAGGTAGGATATCATGGACCGCGCGTTTTTAGCTTGCGAAGCGGTGCGACTCCTTCGGCGGCAAGGGCAAACGGGGCAGTGGCTTCTAGGCTCGGCCAACCTCGGCCGAGGATGCATTTAAAGAGCGAGAGCATCCGCATGGTGTAGCTCAGAGGGAGCATGTCGTAGGGTCCCAGGATGGGACGACTTGGTCTTAGCAGGGCACAGACGGCGGTAGCGGAACAATAGTCGTGCACTAGTTGGTCACGCAGGGAGGGCAGCAACACCGCATCAAGGGCAGCAACGCGACGGGACAGTGGATGCAGGCAGTGACTCAGCAGTAGGTGGATCGAGCGGTCGATACAGGGCAACATCGGCCATACGACGACTATCGCGGCATCGGCTAGGCCTACGCACGGCCTAGCCGGCAGCACGCACGTGATGGCCATGCAGCAGCAGCAGCCCTGTAGCTCAGTCCTGGCCCGTGGAGGTGACCGTGGCTAACCCTAGCCCGACGCACGGTCGGCAGCCAACAAAGCCGGCCATGGGGTATGACCAAGGCCAAGAACGGTCAAGCAATGGCAGCATGCGCGCGTGGTGACTGCAGACACCGGCTGAGCAACGATGAGCGGTGATGTGCATGGATTTTAAAGCGAAGCAAGGGCTGCTGATTAACTCTATAAGGTTCAACCAATTCCCTGAACCCAAAGTCGGTACTATCGACTAGCTAGCGGAGCAACTCACACGTCCAGAGGATGACCAAAGAGAAAGATAAAGATATGCCAAGATAGGTTGGTTGCGCCGAACACCGGTTTACGAATAGAGCGTCAACAGCATGGTTACAACATGTTCCAATGAAATTTGGGGAATTTTTAAGAGAGCAACGCGACACCCAATGCAACTACGACCTACCCCATGCCCAAGAGCCTACTTAGATGGAACCAACAATACAAGAATATGAAGCTAGTGTTTAAACATTTTAGTTAGAATTTGAATGTCAAAATAGCATTGTCTACTATCATTTCTAGACTTACAAAAGGACAAGGTCTGGTTATAACTAACAACCATTAACGCTTTCGTCATAATTTTTAATATGTCTAAACCTTATTAATTTCAACCAACAAACATTTCACACAATAGTCCATACTTCATACTAATCCATAGGAGCAAAATATTTAAGCACCATTTTAGCTATTTTCCTCAATATAATTCACCAAAATGGCATTTTAAACATAAGTTCAATTTCTTGCCGATTAAAATAAAAGTTCTAGTTTAAATTTCGGACTCGATGTTTGAGCTCCCAAAAAGCGCTAGTTAACAATATTCACTTCCCAAAAATTAAAGTTGCACTCTTATCTACACTATTTGCTCACCATTTTTACATAAACACTATACACATGTTATATGTTGTTTCTGTTTATAGAAAAAATTTTCGTTTCATGTGTGTTTTAACTCGTTAAAATTTGAAAACTTGTTCGGCTAGATTTCTCGAGGCCTTAACCTAGGTGCTAAGCAAGTTCGTAACACCAGAGGTGTTACATGCTACCCCCTATATATAGCAATCCCTACCCCCTTCCCTGGAGCCATCCTAAAACCCTAATTTATATCTCTCATTCAGATCAAGACACACCTAGAGAAATAGGTCTAAAACTTTCCAATATAGTAGATTAGTAGCTCGGGAGTGAGGGTCAAGTTGGGCTCATGCTCAAGCTCTGGATCTAGTCTTGGAGGCTCGACAAAGCCTTGTATCTTCACTTCTACATCTTATAAGACTTATTATCAATTCATTATATTTCTATCTACATGGTTATGCTTACTTTTAATATGTATCTTGCTTAGTTGAGGTTATCATTACTTTTGTGTGCAGATTTATAAAGCACTTAGCCTGCTAGTTTACCATAGTTGAACTAAGTAGTTGAGCCTCGTGTAAGCATGGTGCTTATACGATGCTCTACCTATGAGTACACCCTGTTCTCTAGTTGTGTGGTAGCACCGAGAGGTGATAGCCCCGTCTATCCTTTATAGTCCACACCGAATTGAGCAGGTTCTTAAATTATAGGACCGTAGTCGCGTCAGTAGTGTTATCCTTTTGCGGTGTTCTACTGTCTAAGCGACGTCCCGAAGTGCACAAGAGTAGAATTAGTTTTAACTAAAGTTGGGTATATATATATACTTTGATCCTGTAATAGGAATATCATAGGAATCTACCTCACCCATTATTCTTTTGAGTTAACTAGTTTACAATATCTTAGTGATCTATCCTCTGAGTGTCATTGTGCTTAATTCCTATCATTACCTTTACCCCTTGCTCTAGCTATGATGGTATGTTGACTGATAGATACTCCTTTGATATATAATAATCTTTACTCTATTGTTTTCCTGTGGTAAAATATAAATAACAATACCTGGAATACTTCTGATAAAATGCTACAATGGTATTCTGTGCGCTTGTGGAATCCTTCATATTCTATTTGCGTTAATAAATACCAACACTTCTTATTATTATTATTACGAGATGCATTTGAATTTTTTCTTCTGCACCATATTGGCACTAGAAGACTCAACGCCTTTCCCACGCGTGTCTTTTGCTCTCGCCCTCTCCTCAACATCATGAGACCCAATAAGCTTAGCCACGCTAAACACTTATCTCTTGTGTTTTAGAGAGGTAGCAAAATCTCTCCAAGAAGGTGGCAGCTTAGCGATTATACCGTCGCCCATAAACTTGTCGGGCAACACAGATGGGAACTATTTGAGTTCCTTAGCGAGTGCATGTATCTCATTAGCTTGTTCGACCACTGAATGGTTGGCAACCATCTTATAGTCAAACAACTGCTCCATGACGTACAGCTCGCTACCGGCGTCAGAAACACCAAACTTAGCATCAAGTGCATCCCATAATTCCTTGCCTGATGTATAACGGAGGTAGATGTCCTCATACTTGCTATGAAGTGCACTAATCATGGCGCCTCGAAATAGGTTATCAGCTACCTTGAACATTTCCTTCTCCTTAGGAGTAAATTGTTCAGGTTTTCCCTGTGCTGTGTGATAGCAGTTCATAGTAGTAAGCTACAGCACAATCTTAGCACGCCATGTCTTGTAATTTGTTATATCAAAATCATTTGGTTTCAAAACAACGGCAAAACCACTAACAGAAAATTGCCTAATATCAGTTTTTTGAATTGTTAGGAATTTAGGCAATTTCATGTTAAAATTAATCCAGAAAAATAATAACAAATTTGAGATGACAAATATGTGCACGTGTGTGATGTTACTACTACTCAAATTAGCAACAAATATATTGATGAACATCATACTGATCATGGCGAAAAAGAGATTGAACTTAACCAACTTGAGAATAGAGATGTACCCTATGGAGAGACCCATGCTCAAGGCACCGGTGGCTCCAGACCCACTCATGGTGAGTTGCTCGAAGTCACGGATCACAGTCGGTGCAGGAAGATGTATGTAGTGCCGTCCCTCGAACATCCACCGGGAAGTAGACAAAGTTGATCCGAGGAAGAAAGGGCACACCACCAAGAAGGAGATGAAGACGTTCCGATGAAGAAGAAGAAGACGAGCAGTCGCGGAGACACTCCCCAAAAACCTGATCACCCTCACACACCTGAGTAGGTGTCCCGATGTGAACGCCGGTTCTGGAGGTCTGCTCTCCCAAAGCTCCGTGCGCGCGAAGGATGGGACGGGGAGTACTCCAATGCAACTCGATCGGAGGAAGGAGTTGTATGGCTCGTGAGGCAACACGCAGTGCCGTCCCTCGAACGTCCACCGGAAAGTAGACGAAGCCGGTCCGAGGAAGAAAGGGCACCACTAGGACGGATACGAAGATGTTCCGATGAAGAAGAAGAAGACGGTGAGCAGTCACGAAGACGCTCCCCAAAAACCTGATCGCCCGCACACACTCGAGCTGGTGTCCCGATGCAAACATCGGTTCCGGAGGCCTGCTTTCCCAAAGCTCCGTGCGCACGGAGGATGAGACGGGGAGTACTTGAATGAAACTCGACCGGAGGAAGGAGTGGTATGGCTCGTGAGGCAACAGGAACAGGGAAGGTAATGCCAGAGAGACGAGGGAGACGAATCAATCCAAGTGATTACGAGTAATCACCACCGTATCCTCTTTAATCGCGTTTGTATCCCTTCTTCTTTAGCCAGCCTAAGTGGCAAAACCAACCCACACCCGCATGCATCGCTTTTAGCCTCTTTCAACTTCTCTATAGGTACACACGTGTGTATCTCATTTAAGTTGAGTCAACAATCAGTCAAAATCTCATACGGGACTAAAATTATATTATACCACAGTATTTAATATGAACCTAGAATTAATTAATTTATTAAATAAAATATGGGTCTAAACCCATATAATATTCAACATCATATACCACTCTCCAGTCTCCACCAAGCACGCTTTGCTCTGAATGAACATTACACTCCAACACATGATTACTAAGATAACGACATTTGACAGAATCTGAAAAGCACTTGTAGTACCAACTAGCGAAATTTTAATATCGTGTTTTGAATCCGTCTTTAGAAGATGCCGTGCCAGCTACAGCACTCAAGACTCTGAAGTAGGTGGTGCCAGCACGAGACATCCCTACTTCCTAGCGTGTATAGTTTTCATTCAAACCCACTAGCGCTACTCGCATTATCCTCATGTCCTTGTCAATGGTTGAAACTAGGCCCTCAAGAATTTCATGTTCGAGAAAACAAGGGAAACGTGTCATCTTCGAGAGTTTCTTATTTTTTTCTCCTAAGACTATCTCCAACAGCAGCATAAAAAATACAAGACATATTCGTCATTTGAGTAGCGCTACAGGTAAAAGGTTCAATACTTATTCGGTATCTTCTCTAACAACAAGACCCAAAAGAGAATTATTTCTGTAAATGGGTTTCTAGGAGTGAGGATGCTCATATTTAGGTTGTGTCTCTCAGGCAACCTAAAATAGGTCTCCCGTATAGGTACTCTGTTGGAGGC
The DNA here is from genome assembly GCA_904845875.1 of Miscanthus lutarioriparius. Lineage (NCBI taxonomy): Eukaryota > Viridiplantae > Streptophyta > Magnoliopsida > Poales > Poaceae > Miscanthus > Miscanthus lutarioriparius. The sequence goes on along the minus strand of CAJGYO010000007.1, from coordinate 112,750,867 downwards.
TGATTTTAGATCTCTTACTACCCATTTTAGGTTTAGGTGCCCATATGGGTTCCTTGTTGGAGATGGTCTAAAAACATATAGTTTTATAACTTCTAGAAAAGTATTGGCAGAAAAAAGAAGGTCATCTCCAAGAGTTTTTAATTATCAACTCCTAAAACATAGAAGATAATTTTACATCATGAATCATATACTATTTCTAAATTATCGTAACCACTTTTATATATTCTTTCTCTCTCGTATATTTGCATTAGGAATCATTTTCTACTTCTTATTCTTTCCTACATCTTTCCACAGATTGACCGATACGCACGGGATACGCACCACCCGTACTACGCTCAAAGTTACGCGCGACGGGAGAGGATTTACCAAGTGTGTAAATTTTAGTAGCATGGATTAGGAGTTGTTGGAGAGATATTTTTTTCTCATCTTACTAAAAACCAATGATTGAGAAGGGAAATAGGGTAGTCTTGGAGAGGTTCTAATTTCCTAAAAAAAAAACCCTGAATAAATTGATACATTCCCTCCAAAATAAACATTTCCTTAAAACAATAAATTGCTTGTTTTTTTCGAAAAAAAAATGGCTGACAATGCTAGCTGCAATTCTGCGTAGAGTATGGGTATGGTTGAGAACGGCTCTATCTGTGACTCTCTGTCCACGGCTGGGCAAGGCGGCAAGCTGAACGCGCGAGGCAAAGGCCAGCTGATATTAGAGCAGCCGATCGGTGCCGGAGATTTCTGCACAGTGGCAGCACGTACTCGTAGGGGTGTGGAGCAACCGGCAACGCACCCACTGGGGGCCAAACGGCACAGAATTGCAAAGCTGTAGGACCTCTGCATTCCTGCAGTGCTGTGTACGATGGCCTCAACAGGATAACGCACACTGACACCGCCTCAACTCAAGTGAGCCCTCAACTCAAGTGAGTCCTTGTTTAGTTGGGTGAATTTGGATTTTGGAGTTACTGTAGCACGTTCATTTTTATTTGGCAAATAGTGTTCAAACATAGACTAATTAGACTCAAAACGTTCGTCTCGCAATTTCCCACCAAACTGTGCAATTAATTTTTATTTTCGTCTATATTTAATACTCCATGCACGGGCCGTAAACATTCGATATGACAGGTACTGTAGCAACTTTTTGGACTTTGAGGTCCAACTAAACACGGCGTGAGAGTACTTGTAGCTTCCCCAAATAAAATAAAGTTGGGCCTTGTTTGGAATCTAAGGGCGCGTTTGCGACCCTGGCCCGGAGGCTCGGCTATGCCCGTGGGCTGCAAGTTGCCATGTTTGTGGTCGATGGCCCGCAAGCGAGCCTGGCTTCGCAGAGCAACACTCGACCTCTCCTTTGGCTCTCTGGAAACGACCGAAACCCTCGTTTCTTGAACCCGAGCTTCGTCTGCGGCTGACTTGACTTGCAGGCGATTTTAGGCGGCGGCGGGGTGGCTCGTGAGCTCTGGCGGGAAGGGGAAGCGTCTTGTGGCGTCCCGCTCTCCGCTCCCTTTCTGGCCGCCCAGCGCCAAGACGGCGAAATGGCGGCGATTTCGTCGGCCTTTATATACGGGTTCCCACTCTCCACTCTCTTCTTCTTCCACTCGGTGCTTGCTCTTCCACCTCCCTCGTGAGAGACCGGCGGTGAGTTGTGGTGCGTGGCGGCGGCGGCGACCTCCGGCTAGTTGTGGGTTAGGTCACCGGTGCCGAGTTTCTTGCTTGGCGTCCTCGCTCCATTTCTTCTTTGGGACTCTGTGGCAGCGGTGTTCCTCTTCTTCTCCGTCCGCATCTGCTTCGTCTTTTTCCCGATCTGCATCCTCTACTTCCATATCTGCCTCCTCTCCGTTGTTTGGACCCCGAGTCAAGGTGAAATCGACCCCAATCTTCTTTTTTGTGGTGCTTCTTGAACCTATTAGGGTTTCTTGTTCGTTGCTGTTCATGATCTATTAGGGTTTCATACTTGTTATAACTACTTCATGCTCCTATTAGGGTTACTTGTACCTTGCTGTTCTTGATCTGTTGGGCTCGTGATCTGTTAGGGTTGTTGATCTGTTTTAGATTTGTATTGTACCTTCTTTGTTCATAATTGTTTGATGCACGTTGTTAGTGTTACTTGTACCTTCTTCGTTCTTGATCTCGTTAGGGATGTTGATCTCATTTCGATTACTATTGCTCTGAGTTTTTGTTCCATCATTGGTCGATGATGTTGTCCACATAATCTTTGGGAGGCATCACATACAAGATCTTGATAGTGCTTTTGTTGGCATGCATTCATTTCACATTCATGTTGATGCCTAGCGAGGTACATTATTTTGAAATCATGTTACATTTTACATGCTTGTAGATGGATCTGTCTTTGAGCCGTGACATGCTGTGTAGGAAGGCAGCTGCCTTGACTGTTGTTATGGTTACCTTTGTATCCACTAGGCTGAAAAGGAAAACCCCTGAACCTGAAACCCCAACATGCGATCCTATATACTTGGCCCTGCTTAGGGATGAAAATGAAAAGCATGACATGAGAACACCGAGAATGATATACAATTCTCTTGATTGAGTGTATTTCTATGATTAGGATGAAGAGAGTTGCTTTTTTAAGTTAGTGAGAACTTTTAGAGAGAGGAGTCTTGTCACCGATAGGGAGGGGTGTCGATGAGAAGAGCAAAGGTTGCCATGTTTTTACATATTGTAGGGCACAACCAAAGATTTAGGGTTGTCCACAGGTCCTTTAGGAGGTCCATCCAAGCTGTCTGCAAGCACTTCCATCAAGTGTTGTATCTTTGTGGGTGAGCTTAGGAATGAAATGATAAAGCCACTAGCACTACCACTCACCCAAAGATTCTTGGAAGCCATACATGGAATCCATATTTTAAGGTAATTGTATACCACAGGTTCATTAGTTACATTAGACTGTTGCAATGACCGACCCATGCTTTTAGGATGTCATTGGCTTTATAGATGGCACTCATTTCCTAGCAAGGGTTCCTAGGCGCATGCAACAAGCTTTTAGGGGTAGGAAAAAGGATCCCACCTAAAATGTGATGGTAGCTGTGAATTGTGATATGAAATTCACTTATGTCTGGTCGGGTCATTGAGGGCTACGCCCATGATGCAACTATTTTGGCGGAATCTTTGAGCTTGAGAGAAGATGGCTTGAGTTTGCTAGAAGGTAATTGCACACCAACACTAATTACATATTCCATGGCCTATTAACACACACTCTCACACATGAGATGTCTTGTGTAGGTAAAATGTTCTTGGTAGATGCTCTTTGGGTATGCATGCAAAATGGTTTCCTACCTCCCTCTGTGGGGTTAGGTATCATTTGTCTGAGTATGGCCCAAGGAACAGGCCCACCAATGCAAGGGAGCTCTACAACCTTAGGCACTCATCACTTAGAGTGACTGAGAGAGAGGGCTATAGGTGCTTGAAAGGCGGGTTTAGGATCTTGGACAACAAACCCTTCCACAAGTATAGGACACAAGTGAAGCTTTGTAGTTGCTGTGCCATTTTGCATAACTGGATCCTAGGTTTTGGCATTGATGAAGTAGTGCACGATGAGGAAGGTTTCACTACTTGCTGATCCAACCAACCTGCCTTTGACCCATCTGGACCAAGACTCTGTTGACATGGCTGAAATAAGGGATGCCATTTGCAATGCTATGTGGGAAGGAGGGAACAAACATTAGTTGATGTAATATGTTCTTGAATTTAGTTTCTGTACCCTACTATGGAACTCATGTGTGTGTCATGGTGATGTAATAATTTGGTGGACAAAGCTGAGACCAATTTTATGCTTCATTCATTCATTCTTGAAACATTACATTCTTCATGATCTGTCGATTGCGTGGTTAGTTCATACAAGCTGTTAATATTGTTGTCGATCTGTTCTTGACTAATTACATTGTTGATTTCATTACATGCCAGTCCTAGGATGGATTCAGTGCATTTGAGGGTGGGTTTGTTCTTTGGTACTTGGTGATGGAGCAAAGCACATCAATGGTGGTTACGCCGCCTGTTGTAGCTAGTCTTTGGTGCTAGTGTTGCTACCCCTCACATTGCGGTGGTCTTTGGTCTTTGGTCTTTGCTCCAGTGACAAACCATTGATGTTCTTTGCTCTGTAGCTGGGAATGAAATTTGTCTTGGGCAATGAGGTGGACCAACACCACCTCGGCTTTGTGCTAAGGAGGATGGCTGCCCTTGTTAGTGATGGTAGCAGGCACGAAAAAGGTTTTCAAGGACAAAGATGTGAATTATGTGGCCAAAGCCCTCAAGCGATTACTGTGTGGGAGGTTGTTAGCCCAACTCAAGTGTACAACCACTTGAGGAAGTGGAGCGAGAAAATGGGCTAGGGTGAGCAAGTTGAAGGACCTTAGTCTTTGCTCTTTGGGATGACCAGGCTCATGCTATCATGCTTGAGCAAGAGCACTACCTGGCCCTTTGCAAGGTAGCAGATTTGATCTCGTCTTTGCCTTGACTACCTACATTTGCCTTTCTTAAACTACATTTGCCCAACTCAGTAGGACCATCCTAAAGATGTAGAGTTTCTTAAGCGCCCTATTAGGTTCTACACTTGAGATGGAGGCTATCTTTGCTAATGCCATGGCCACGAGCAAGTTTGCACTTAGGTGCAGGTGAAGCCTTAGGCGAGAACCGGGCTAACTATGATGTTGGTGCCAAGGGCGATGGTCCTCCTTTGACCCACACCACAGTTCCCAGTGAGCAGTGGGAGGGATAGCAAAGGCCACTGAGGCTGCTTCCCTACCTCCTCAGTTGTTGGCCCAAAGAGGAAGAGAGGAACTTCTCGAGGAGGAGATGCTCATGTTGACTAACATGTCGGGATCTTTGTGAACAATGTGGCCAATGCTTTTAGGGAGGCTGGACCTGCCCATGTTGATGCCAATCTGTACCTTTTTGTGATGGAGATGCACAGCTTGGTGAGGAGGCACTTATTGTTGCCTACACCTTTCTCTGGACAACAAGGCCCAAGGCGGGGCTTTGTGAACATGAGTGATGCCCACAGGGCCCTTTGGCTTAGGACCTTTCTCGGCCAAAAACTACTATGTGTAGTTCCACACATGAAGGGCTAGAAGGCCAGGAGGGAGTTGACTCAGAGATGTATAGTTCCTCCACTCCCCCTCACCCCTCTCTCTTCTTTTGACAACAGGACCTTTTGTGCGATCTGCTTGTTCTTTTGACACACTGACCTTGATGGTATAGTTTGCCTAGGAGGGTGGCTAACAATAGGCAAGGATTTGGGAACATTTGAGCCCTTGGCTGTTGGGCTCAACTTGTTATTGTAAGAAACTTATTTGTAGTCTCTGTTGGCTACTATTTATTTGATAACTAGTTGCCTATTTTTGTTGTTTATGCCTCCGGTGGTAAAGTGGGATTTAAAGGCCTATGATGCATAAAACAAACTTGAGGTGGCTACCTTATTCTTGTTTTGATGGTTTTGTTGTTGTGCTTTCTTCTTTATTTGCCTATCCTTACATTTCTACTTTATGCTCGGTTGTACTCCACAGCAACAACATCCTCTTGTGTGATGGTGATGGCGGTGAGTGCAACTGTTGTTTATTTGTCTCTTTATTTGGTTCTTACAATTCTTGGTAGCCACCAATGACTAAACAAGGAAAATATCGGTGAGGCTAATTTTTTATCAAGTTGTCGATGATGTTCACCATCATTCAAACTGAATGGTCGATGAGAGGCATGTCATTCGGACCACTTACATGTTCTACATTTGGTTGGTTTGAGAGAATGCCCGCCTCCCCTGCTATGTGGTCTTTGAAGGAAGAAACACGGGATTTATTTTACATGGTATGAGTGTGCTAAGCAAGTGCTTAGGGAAGAAGGGCTATTTATCGGAAGTACAACAACTATGATGATGCTCTTAGAGATTTTAATGCAAGGGTACCTCAAGAACCCTTTTTGTTACTAATTCATGCCCCTCATGGGGATGCATCGACATCCCATGAAGCTGTATTTGGTCAAGGTTTTGAAATCTATCCTCATTTACCTAGGCTGCAAAAGGTTGTTGCAAAAATGTTGTCATCTTGATCTTGTTTATGGTTGTAGTTGGTACATCACTCAAAGTTGTTCATGTGCCACATTTGTTGTTTTAATTAGGCCGATGATGACACAATAGGATGAATGCATTAGGTGGCTACATGCTTCGTTAACTTGTTGCCCTTCTCGTCTTGCCAAACTGTTAAATGTTGTATTTTGGCCAATGATGACACAATGGATCGATGCATTAGTGGCTACATATCATTTCTTTGCCTCTTATCATTTTACGTGAACTTTTTCGTTTGTTGGCTTCAAAACTTGGTGACCCATGCTACATTCTTCTTTCTTGACTTTGATTATCCCATGTAGCGATAATGTTATGAATTGTTAAATTAGCATATCGAGGCCAACTATTTCATCTTTGAAACTTTGATTTGTTGTTGTAACGATTATGAAAGAGTAACCTCATTCTCCTTTCATTCATGTCCATTTCTATTTGTTGTTATGGGCTCGACCAAACCACGACCAAATGACAAACACTATCTCGGTGTGGTAGTTGGTGGCGGTTAGCCTTTCAAACCCATTTGCCTCTTCGATGACAAACACGACCTACTTTGAAGCAAGGGCTCCTTTGGGTACACAGCGCAAACAAAGTCATTGCACCACTTAGAGGCGAGCTGCCTTGACTTCTGGGCGATTAATTTGGCCATGGCCAGTACTGTGGTCATAAACACGCCCTAAGTTTTTTCACTCTCTCTCTATCACATCAAATCTTTGACACATGTATGGAGTATTAAATGTAGATAAAAAAATAACTAATTACACAGTTTGATTGTAAATTACGAGATGAATCTTTTGAGCCTAGTTAGGTCATGATTGGATAATAATTATCAAATACAAACGAAGGTGCTACAGTGTAAAATACTGATTCCTAACAGCTATCTAAACAAGGCCTTATCCAAATTTTAACAAGAACATCTCCAAAACATTCCCAAAATACTGAGGCCTAGTTTAGATTGAGGTTAGAAATCAGTATTTGGCACTGTAGCACTTTCGTTTGTATTTGATAATTATTGTCCAATCATAACCTAACTAGGCTCAAAAGATTCGTCTCGTAATTTACAATCAAATTTTTACTCTCTCTTCATCACATCAAATCTTTAGACACATGCATAGAGTATTAAATGTAGATAAAAAAATAACTAATTACACATTTTGATTGTAAATTACGAGACGAATCTTTTGAGCCTAGTTAAATTATAATTGGACAATAATTATCAAATTCAAACAAAAATACTACAATGTCAGATACTAATTCCTAACCCAATCTAAACCCGGCCGGAGAAAAATTCCTCAAAACGTAATACAAATCCCGAAAAAAGGGGAACGTTCGAAAAAGAGGGAACGTAAGATAGTGGGCCCAGTGGCAGCGGCCGTGGCAGAGTCGTAATACGGCGCTTGGCCGGGGGACCATCCAGTACACGCTGCTCCTACGCGGCCGCGCAGCCTGCTGGGGCGGGTGGGTATATGCGAGGAAATTCAGCCACGCGGTAAAGCGAGCCCCCCTCGCTTTCTTCAACAGCACGTCTCCTCCTCCTCCTCCTCCTCCTGCCGCGCTCCCTGTCCTGTGTGCCCTTCCTCCCATAAAATCCCCAATCCAATCCGACCACCAAACCCTAACCCCCCATTCCGCACTCCCTCCCTCCTCACCCCCGCGCGCTTACTTCGCCGCTAAGCATATCCCTCCCCGCCACGCCGCGATCCCGATGGCGAAGACTGCGGTCATGGAGCTCAGGACGCTGCCGCTCGGCTTCCGCTTCCACCCCACCGACGAGGAGCTCGTCACCCACTACCTCAAGGGCAAGATCACCGGCCAGATCAACTCCGAGGCCCAGGTCATCTCCGAGATCGACGTCTGCAAGTGCGAGCCGTGGGACCTCCCAGGTACTTGCTTGCCTCTGCTCGTCGTCCCCGTCGCTTGATCGCCCGTCTCTGCTCTCGATTTATTTTCTTCGTTCCTCGGATTTTTGTGGTCGGTGGGATTTCCGAGTTCTTCATGCGCTATTCGGTGCTTCGAGTTACGTCTGCAAATTTTTTTTTACCAGGATTCGCTTCCGGTTGGTGTCCGATTTGGGGGGTTTTGGTCAGATGTCGCCAGACTTTTGTTTCTTCGATTTGCACTCGCTGGACGGGAATCACACTATTTCGGTCAATCCGTTCCCGTTCTTGCGATTCTCCCTTCTCCGTGTTTCCGTCACCAGCTACCACGCGAACCTTCCTGCTGCGGGAGTCTGACGCCTTTGTGCTGAAAAAGCCGAGCAGATTACAATCCGCTGCTTCCTCTGTTCTGTCTGGGGGATTGCTTGCACTAGCGGTTCCTTAAGAAATACTAGTTCTGTGCTAGTTCGATGCGATTCCCTCGAACTCCGCTAAATCCTTTATTTAATACCGCGTCCCCCCTTTCCAAGATGCGATTTGATTTGGTGCGATGCAGCTGAACAAAATCCTTGCGTTGCACCGATTCATTTTGTTGATCCGCGTGTCGAGTCGAGCAAACTCCCGGGAAAGATTATTCCAAAATTCTTGATCCGGTGTACTGATGACGTGATTGTGTATATGCAGATAAGTCAATTATCCAGTCCGACGATCCCGAGTGGTTCTTCTTCGCTCCCAAGGACCGCAAGTACCCCAACGGCAGCAGGTCGAACAGGGCCACCGAGGCTGGATACTGGAAGGCCACTGGCAAGGACAGGATCATCAAGTCCAAGGGTGACAAGCGCAAGCAGCATACCATTGGTATGAAGAAGACCCTTGTCTTCCACCGCGGACGTGCCCCCAAGGGTGAGCGCACTGGGTGGATTATGCACGAGTACCGCACCACCGAGCCTGAGTTTGAGTCTGGCGAGCAGGTATGAAGCTATTATTTTCGGTGCAGCTTATGGTTGTCAAGTTTTGCAGTGTTAGTGTTTGTACATATGTGTGCTTTGTACCTTTATTAGTACTTAAGTTTGTCTGAGAAATATAACATAGTAGTCAGTTAACTGAAGAATGTGTCCCTAAACACTAGTTTGATTTCAGGTGGTTAAAAGAACTAAGGGCTAATCATCTTGGCAATTAGTTCTGTACAGTCTAAGCACATAGTAAATGATTTTTTTTTTGTATCTCATGGTAAATGTTTACTAAAATTGCCTGGCGCTTATGTATTTGATTCTTTCAGGGTGGTTATGTTCTTTATCGCCTCTTCCGGAAGCAAGAGGAGAAAACCGAGCGCCCCAGCCCAGAGGAAATGGATAGAAGTGGCTACTCACCTACTCCTTCTCGTTCTTCACCTGACAACCTAGAGGCGAATGAGGAAGCTAATACACCATTAAATAAGGAATCTCCAGAATCTGCTCTGCATGATCCGATTGAGCTGCCAAATTCTGTTGAAACCCATGTTGGGTCAATGACAAGGTGGTTGGCGGACAGAAATGATAACTTGGTGGCTACTGCACCGGATGTTTCCCATATACCTTCCCACGGACATGCTGCTGGTGTACCTAAGGTGAGCACAACAGAGTAAAGAGCCTTTTAACCTCTATCGGCATTCAACATTTGGCTGCACACTATCGACCCTCATAATTACAGTTTTATAACTGAATTTCTCCTAACAATTTCCCTCATCTTTATAATTACAAGCAGGTTGATCCTTCAGCTGGTGCTTCAGCCCACTTAGTTAATCCCCAGAATGGAAATGATGATTATAACAATTTTGTGTCCGGTTTCACCCCCATACTACCACTTGAAAATGCATTCTTCCCTGATATACAGCAAGGAGCTTTTGGTTTTGATGGCATCATGAATCCTCCTGATGCCCTGGATGCTTTCTTGAATCAAACACTTGTTGATCCTGATGAACATTCATCAACAACATCAAAAGTTCAGTATGATTCTGACATTCCAACAGAATTTGAGAACCCGTGGAATATGCAGGTACTTTTTCGATTCGTATTGAGTTTGCCATCTGATGTTTTGGTTATGGTTAATCCAGTAATCCTTATATTTTGCTATCTTTGCAGGTTGAGCCTCAAGATGATCACTGGTGGGCAAACATAGGTTTCGAGCCAGATGAGCCAAGCCCTCTGCTTCCTTTTGACACCACTGACCAAGACGTACTTTCGGTAGACTCCGGTGCCGATTCCTTCAATGAGCTGTTCAATAGCATGGAAGATCCGTCTGGAATTATGCTTAGGCCTCAACAGTTGGACTCCACTGTGCAACCAAGCCATGTGTTTGCTAACCAGGGCAATGCAGTAAGGAGGCTGCGGCTACAGGAGTGTAGGGAGATCATAACTAAATATGAGAGTGAAGATGAAGTATCATGTGTTGTAACTCCAGACTGTTTGAAAGAATCTGTTGAGGAGTCCACCGCAGAGAAGGATGTGGCTTCTGATGGGGATGAGGCTGAGTCAACAGGGATTGTTATTAGAAGCTGTCACCCTGCTCCAAGTTCAAGCTCTGAGATTTCATTCACTCAACAGGGAATTGCTGTGCAAAGGCTGCGGCTACAGTCAGGCCTTAACAAAGGCCCGTATCCTAGTAGTGATGATTCATCAAGCTGCATCATAGACGAATCAGAAAGTCAGCACAAAGCAGAGAAAGCAGAGGTGATTGTCCTTTTTGTTACTCAGAAGCTAAATTTAGAATTGTTTTGTGCTAGTGATGATCTGTACCTAGGATATTCCATAGATATACTAGTTCTGTTCGTATGCGGCTACTACTTCCTCCGTCCCAAATTATGAGACGTTTTGACATTTCTAGATTCATAGTTTTTACTACCTTCGTTCCAAATTATAAGTCGCTTTGACTTTTTGGTACATCCATTTTGCTATGCATCTAGTCTAGATAAATAATATGTGTCTAGATACATAGCAAAATGGATGAATAAAAAAAGTCAAAGCGACTTATAATTTGGAATGGAGGGAGTATGTATCTAGGAGTGTAGCAAAAGTTATGAATCTACAAAAGCCAAAATGACTTATAATTTGGAACAGAGGGAGTGTTATGCCGTGTTTTCTTCTGAAATCTTCATGGATCCTGGGTGATCTATTTTAACAAAACAAATGATACTATCTGACTTCTCTTTTCAATGTTCTATCAGATCGAAGAGGATGCAAGCACGAACCTTGCTGGAAGTGTTGATGATCTACGTGGCAATAGCCATGATGATGAGCAAAAGAACATCCCTGAACATGGTAATGGTAATAAAGCTTTGAAACTTTTGTATAGTGTCTCTTTGTGATAACTTCTGCTTTTGCTAAGCTAGTTTAATATGTTGTTGAACAGATGCTGAAACGGCTGTTCCAGAAGCCAAATCTGTTCTGAGGCTGCGGAAGACTTCTGAGGAAAGCAACAAGGATGTCAAGCAGGAGGAGGATTGTCTCGGGCCACACGTGAGAGCACCAATGCAGAGGGGAGGCTTCCAATCGTACATCATCTGGCTGGTTCTTGCGGTGGCTCTGCTGCTGCTTCTCTGTGTTGGGGCGTATGGATGGGTATGAAATGTATCCTGGTGCAGTGCAAGGCATGGCATTGTGCGCACATGGGTTCCTTGTATCAGCCTGGTGCGTGGTCTTTTGTACATAATAACCTGGGTTACGGCATGCGTCCAACAGCCGTAAGAAATCCCGGCATGCCAAGGCAGCTGAAAAAACAAAAAGAGAGGTAGCAAGTGAGAAGTGAGAAAAAGAAAAAAAAAGGGAGGAGGTTATTGTAGGTCTTAGTACATCGTAGTCTTCTTTTGCTGTTGCTGCAGATGTCTTGCTAATGTCTTAGCTGTTGTGTAGTTGTAACTCATGCCCTCGTCGGCCGGTTTTTTATTTCCTGATGTAATGTAGCAAGAGCAAGACCCTGTTAGATGGGTGCCCAGAAAGTCGATGTTTCTTTTTGTACATAGCTGTTTCAGAATTTTCGGTTCCTGAACCCTGTTACTGGTAGCTTGATGATCTGTTTTTTTTTTTTGCCTGTTCGCTGGTTGGTTTCTGGACTGATAAGTTCGGCTGATTTTGGTCTGTTGTGAGAGAAAAATACTGTTGGCTGACTGATAAGGCCTGGCTAAAACCAACAAGCGAACATGGTTGTGTCGCTACTGTGGTGAGTTCGAATTCGTTGTGACGACATGCCACAGCATGTCTGGGTACTAGAATTGTGAATGCGTTAAAAGGACGTATCCATTACAGAGGCATTCCACTTTATGCGTGGTCTAAGGAATGGTGTCAGTGGCAAGTCTTATCCTCGCCTGTGCAATGCGTGGAGACCGCGAACCCGGGACCGTCCTGTCACAGGCGGTAAGACTCTACTGCTTACACCAGGCCCGTTTTTCATAAATTTATAATAAATTTACCCTTCATAAATCTCTATCTCTACAACTAAAACATACGGATTGTTAATGTCTACCCGGCAGCACCAAAACCACCATGCGATCCATGACTACTTGGCGCAGAAAAGGAAATTTCGGCAAATCCCTCACCACGCAGGCAGACAATCACGCAGAAAAAAAATCCCACCCGTGCATGGAAGGAAAGAGCCAAATCAAGGGGAATTGCCCTTCAATCACGCGATCGTACACGTCCGACCCTGCATACACGCCTGACGGAAGCCTCGCGCAATCACTGCTGCCTCGCCCATCAACAGATGCCACGACTAATTAGGAAATGGATTGCCTTCCTTCTCTCGCTGACATCAATCACATCATTTTTTCTCCACAAGATCACACTAATTAGGAGATAGGAGATCACGACTAATTAGGAAACGGATTGTCTTCCTTTGATCTCATGCTGGCATCAATCACATCATTATTGCTCCTGAAGGCTGAAGCTCCGCTCACGTAGTTATCAATCGTGCCTCCGCTCGTCCACCCATCATTCCGATCGGCATCTACGCACCCAACACGACACCAGCCAACCATGTACCGAACACGAGCAGCGATATCACAGTCCCCACAATTCAAATTGAAGCTTACCCCGACAATAGGAAGCAACCGACGCGAGCATTCGTGAAACAACCCCGATTTCCACGAAGGGAAATCCACAGAGTCAAAGTGTAATAAGACCGTTGTAGATCATATTAACCAAATTCCAGTCGAATATCACATCCATACATCGATAATATCAGAGTACAATAGTGCGGAATTACATAATTTATTACATCGCCGCATTGGCAGAATCAAAAGTAGCATTAATTCAGAACAGCTTGAAGATAAGATCGCCAAACTCGAGCGTAGGAACGAACCCCTCAACCGTCAAACTCCTCGGAGCTATACTCCTCAGCAGAACCTGTGTGCCAAAATTTATCAGTACGATTTGTACTGGCCACTCCCAACCCTATGAGCATTGCTTTGTGAAAATTGGATGCAAGTTGGATATAATCAAGAGGAACCTATAAAGCTGGGGTTTCCTATGTATTAGCATATCAAGTTCATAATAATGGTTGGTTAAGTTTTTAACACCATTCTCACCCATTCCACCCCATTCCCATTCTAGAGCCAGGTTTCGATCCTGGGATCGACATACCACCATGTCCACACCATCACCATACCACACCCATTCCATCGCTCAGTCGACAGGCCAACTCCCTCTCGGCACTGTCTCAAGGCCCGTAGCCCCTGGCTACGTCCGAACACTCATCCCAGGGGGAGAAAAGAAAGACTCATCTCACTATCTAGTTTAAGCGAAACCCAGGAAAGGTCCATAGCCGACAAATCGGCATATGTATCGATCGATCAACCATACACTCTGCAGAGGTTTTACATAACCACAAGATCCGCCTTCCTCGCTGACCGTCGTCAACTAGGCTGATTCCGGCCGCTTGCTAGCCTAGGATAATGCCACTCTACCATTCAGCCCTGGTACACCCCAAGTCCGGTCCGGGGTGGCTGAAACTGTGAGTCATGAGCCGGGTCCACAAGGTCTCCATGAAGTCTCGGAAGGGTGTGGGGGGAATCCTCCGCACCCCGTACCTCCCTCGCACTGTCCGCTATCAACCTAGCAGTAGTGGCAATACCCTACCAAGTAGTCCAGCCATCCCGCACCATATAGAGCGAGTGGTACTTAAGGCTTCTCGGTGAATCTGAGTACTAGTAAGTCCTTAGGGATGACCAAGCCAGAATGTCTTCATCAGGGTTTTCATTTACCGTGCCACCACAGCACCTCCACCCTGGGCTCCTCCCATCACAGGTTCACACCTAGGGCCACCTTATATAACATTTACCCACCACAGGTATCCATTCCAGGGGTGCCCAGGTAGCACCCCACGGCAAGACTTACCCCAGGCTCGTCGTATACTCCAACTTGGTCGACACAACCCTCACCCTCCACGCACCCAAGTCACACACGCAGCAATCTCCCCATAGTCCAGTTAACACAAGTTTCCACCACGCATCAATATTGCGCAAGCGTAGTAGAAGTAACAAGCAATGAAATATACTAGCAAGCGTGTGACTAGCCTAACAGCAGGGTGAGCAGGGGTAAGGTTGCGTCAAGGTAAAGGCCATCAAGAAAGCATACTACCATGCAAGTCCTACCATAGTGTGATATGACAATAAAGTAAGCACTAGCATTTCTACTTTAGCCATGCGTAATAGGTGCTACGAGATTGGGTGGGATGTGGCACCTTCAGTGTAGTCGTCTCCGTACTCCTCATGGTACTCACGATCCTCGTCCGTCCGGTTTTCCTCCGAGTCTGCAAACGACCGCATTATAGTCACGTTAGCGACGTCTATAGAATAGCACAAAGAAGCAATGAAAATTCAAAAGAGCCAAATGCACTCAAACACGGGTCCATTGTGTAGAGCTCGATTTTAGATGAATTTTGGTTCTGGTTTCGTATTTTTCCGAGGTCGTATGAATTAGTTATGAATTTTTGAAGATTAATTCCATTTCTGAAAATGAAAAAGGCTGAATTAATCCTGGGCTGACACGTGTCACGCTATGATTGGTCCACGTGGCTTGCTGACGTCAGCATGACGTCAGCATCACGGTTTTGAGCTGACAGGTGGGGTCTAGCTGGCGTCAGCATGACGTCAGCATGACATCATCAATGTCATGCTCACTTACAGGTGGGGCCAGAGGCTATTGAGTCTCTGACAGGTGGGTCCGGTCAAAGTCAACGGCGAGTCAACGTCTTCAGTCAACGATCAGGGTCACTGACGTGTGGGGCCAAGGCTGCTGACGTCATCAGCTGATGTCAGCGTGACGTCACCTTGGCTGTGCTAGCTTCTGACATGTGGGTCCTACGTGACGTCATCATGACGTCAGCGTCTGACGTGTGGGTCCAAGGTGTCCGTGTCACTGACATGTGGGGCCAGGTCAACGGTCAGCGTTGACCAGTCAACGGTCAATACGGGCTGGGTCCTAGCTGGGCCGGTTGTTCTTCGGGTTGGGCCGGTCTGGGCCGGGCCGCGGCCGTACACGTGGCACGCTGTGACGCGGCCACGTCACGGTCGTGGGCTCTTTATTGGGCCGTGGTCCATGGCTGCGGTCTATGGTGGACTAAGTGGTGCTGGTCCATGGACCACAGACTGGTCTATGGTGGACTAAGTCCACCCGTCGCCTCCCAGGCGTGGTCCAGGTACTCCGGGTGCACGCGCAGGTGGCCGACGAGGGGGGGGTGTTCCCCTATTTTTTTCCCGCGGCGGCGCTCCTGCCGGCGGCGATCTTCATTGATGAGCCTCTGTGGCGAGGCTAGTGTCTGATTGGTGTGGGAAAAAGTTTCCCCAGGCCACGGCGACTGCAATAGCGATCAAGGTGGCGACCAGAGCTCCCCAAGGTGCTGGCCATGGCGAGCGGCGGCTCGGCAGGGCTCGCCGGTGGCGAGGTCGCGCACGCCGGCTCTCCGGTGGCTAGTGCTGGGCAGATGGGGCTTCTACGGTTGTCCCGTGGGTGAACGATGAAGGCGTCCAGGGCTCAAGCGGGGCTTCAGACTCCTAGGTGGCCTTTTCGGGCTCCAGCGGCCATGGCGACGCGGTGTCGACGGCAATGCTCACGCTGGTGCGCTATGGGCTCCGGTGGGGTGTCACGGTGGTCTCGGTGTGCGCGTGGGTGCATGTGTTCCAAGTGGCTGAGGCAAGGCACTAGCCTACGCGCTCCAGGCGTGGAGCGCCATGGCCGACGGTGAGGTCCGGTGGCAGAGAGAGTCCGGAAGAGGGGAAAAAGCTCACCGTGGGTGGCGTGGAAGACTGGATGGCGATGCCGTGTCGATGCGAGGCTGTGTAGCTCCGGTGTGGCCGTGCAGTGCCGTGCCGAGCCGCGTTAGTGACGAAGCGCCGACGCCGCCTTCGGCTCCGACGACCTCCTCCTCCACGGCGGCCTCGGCGCTTTCTTCCTCTCCTTCCTTCCCCCTTCTCCCTCCTCTCTCTTGGTTCCGGTGCGCAGCATATGGCCACCAAATGGCGGCGGGTGATGGACGATCGCTAGGGCTCTGGGGTGGGGCTCTTATAGCCGGTGCTCGAGCTCCACTATGGACGGTGAGGATCGCGCCGAAAGCGCATCAGCGGCTTATGGGCGTGGGTGGTTGGCATGGCGTTGGGCGTGGTGCTGCGCCAAGGGGGGCAAGGCCATGGCTCTCGGCGTGACCCCAGCCCGCTCTGCACTTTCATTGTCGTCCTCCTCGGTCGGTTTGTTGAAGTGTGGCGTGGGGAAGATGAGCGAGGATGGTCGACAGGCGGGTCTCATTGGCAATGATCACAAGGCGAAGGGAAGATGGGCGTCTTGGTGAACAATGCTTGCCGACGCTATGTGAACCCAAGTGGCGTGCCATTGGCGAAATTTGGTGGCTGCAATGGCCACCACAGTAACTGGGCTCGCTTCTTTGGGCTGCGTCTGTGTGTTTGAAATTTGGTCATTGGGCCGAGCGGGTTTGAGGGCTGAGGCCTTCTTCTCCCTTTTCTTCTTTTCTTTCTGTTTTTCATTTCCTTTCCATTGTTTAAATTCAAATTTGGTTTAGAATTCGAATTTAAAACTGAGGTAACTTGTTCATTGGAGTTTAGGGAATTTTGTTTAATAATAACTTTATGGAATTGTTAAGCATAACATAAAGCAATGAGAATCCAAATCACAATTTAAGTTAACATGTATGCAACATCTATCTGATAGAAATTAAATAACCATAATCCACATATGACATGCTATGCTTATGTGTTGACCTAGGTTGGGTTACTTCTAATGCAACTCCTGGGTTGGGTTACTTTACATGACACTCATCATCACATGGAAGTTTTTAGAAAAAATTTTGTAGTTGGTATTTTTGGTGTGTGGATTTTTGGGTTGTTACAATTCGGCTGCCTCCACCGTTCCGGTCTGCTAGCTAATTGGCTAGCCCTCCGTGAGGAACAAGGCCAGCATCATCTACATCTACGTAAGGTTGGTCCCTTTCTTGTGTATTCCCATGATATGTTACATGGTAGCCGAAGCTGGCGCCTTCATTGGCACCGTTCAGATCGGTGTCGGTGATAGCCTCTTGCTGTCTCGGGGCACTGCAGACATGCGCTTCGCTCTGGAGGAGGAATCGACAATGGCGCGAGCTCGTGCAATCAGAAAGCACTGGTGTTGCCACGCTCTGCTGTCCTGGTGGCCGCCGGGCTCGTCTTCCATACTATTCCAGTATGATCTTGTTTTCCTATTGTTGTGTTTACTATATAGCTGCACGTCTCATTTCTGATGCTTTCTTTTACACCATGGGGAAGAAGCCCTTGCATTGCATAAGCATTAGTCTGATGCGTGTCATACATCAGTCTCTGTGTTTTATTTAGACTGGTCATACATCTAAATTATATTTTTCTTTGAATATCCATAAGTTTGTGATGCTTAAGTTTCTTGTATACTTGTCTTGTCTAAAAGGAATAAAAGATGCAACCTATTCAAGCAACAAGTTTGCAAGATTGATTGTTTTTAGGGAACTCTTCATAGTTCATAACATCAATGGTGGTTGTTCATTTAATCATTATTAATGGATGACACACCTACACGTTTCTGCATACAAAATCCGACAATAGGTGTGTGAGATTTTGCATATAGAGCGAGGAACAAGCTTTTAAGTTTACGAGGTTTCATAGTGCTTTAGCAACATGAGTACCTCCACGGTGTAAAAGAACTACCACCAAACATCTGTATTTTCAATCTTTTTACCTTTTAATGATAAATTTATTGTCATGTTCGATCTTATCACTGACTCATTGTGTTTTTTCCATGGTAAGATCATTTGTTCTCTAAGATTGTAGATTTTCTTCCTAAAGCAACGAGTTAGCGATTTGTTCTCCCTAGGTGCTTGTAATCTTGGGTCGATCATCCGAATGCCCTTGAGCTCACAATCTGATCATCACGAGTAAGGGTTCGCCTTACGGGTCTTGGTCTTTCACATCTTATATGTGATTAAAACATGAATAACTATGAATAGGCCGATCAACTTGGGCGTTGGCTCGATTGGCTTTAAGATCTTGCAACAAAGCGCAATGCACGAGCATTGTTTATGGGCAGATCCTAAGTGAGGGCATGACTGCGGAAGATGTTACTATAATAAAGATAGGAGGGAGAAGGCGTCAATAGAGCGATGGCGAGGCAGGTAGATTGACCAAGATCCTTAATGGATAGTTGTATGCAAACGCGCGGTTGTTGTAGTATAAAACGACTGTTATAGCATAACTAGGTCCTTACAATATACATCAAAACTTCAATTACGTGCTAATTGTTTAAACTTTGTGAAGACTCGTGTAATAGTGACTATGGCTACAAAACAAAATGTTGCGAGCATCACACTCAAAATATCACTTTTTAGTAACGCTCTCTCCATATTGTTTTATAAAGCACACAACATTCAAACATTAACATCTTTGATCAATAACTTCAAATATTTTTTAACTATCAATTGCAATACAAACTTGATACGATTAGATTTATATCAAATGTACTATATATCCAATTATCAAAAGTTTATAAGCAGCTAAACAATATAATATAATAGATTGTGTCATGTCAAGCTATGGAGTACAAGCATAAACAATATAAGCTGAAACAGAGGTAGTAATACAACCCACGTTTAAATTAAAATTATTGTGGTTATTTTATTCCGTTACAACATACGGACATATACCTACTTTATAATAAATTTATAATAAATATTGCTGTTGCTTTGTTCACGTATGAGGATCCGACGAGGTTGCGGCTGAAGTTTCGTGGCTGTCAATCGCTTTCCAATACAGCTGTAGCTTCCTGTCGCTACACTGGTATTCTGGTGTGTGCTTTAATATTATGAGCGCGGTCTTGTGAGCCGCTTTATTTCTGAGCGCTGTCTTGTGAGCCGCTTTATTTTTGATTTTGGACTGTGCTAAAAGCTACTTCCTCTGTTTTTTAAATTATAAGACATTTTAGCATTTCTAGATTCATAACTTTTATTTTATATATATATATATATATATAGCAAAAGCTATGAATCTAAAAAAACCAAAACGCCTTATAATTTGGAACAAAGAGAGTAAATGTGTCAAAATCAAGTGAAAAATGCGGAGCAGATCAATGCCCAGAATGGGAATGCTCTGGTGGCTTGGTGAGAGAGGGCTAAGGTCCATCCTTCATATAGTCTTTGCTGCTAAAGCACTCCCAAAAGGGTACCTTTAAAATGGAAACCATTTTCATACCGGTGTATGGTGTGCATTTTGATAGGTTGTGGTTGATGTGCTCTTGGTGCTGGGTGGCTGCTTTGCTTTCTTGCCATCAAGCCTATTGGCACTTATGATCCAGAACATTGTAAAACGATGCGACCTTTTTTTTTGGTACTATCAACTGCATTGTGAGCTTTCACATGATAACTATACACTTCCGACGAAAGTAAGCGATCCCAACGCAAATGGGTGAAGCACAATTGGGATAGAGCCACCGGTTCACTGATCGAATTGGCATATCGCTGAATTAAGCGTCTTTATTATTGTTGTTTAAATAAAACGCAAAGACTAGAACAACAAGTAATAGCAAACTACCTTTTTTATGAAAAAAAAATCACAGCAAATATGTGTTACTTCCTCCATGCCAAAAAAAAACTCATGTTTTCATTTTGTCGTAACTCAAATTATCTTGAATTTAACCAAAATTATAGATATAATTACCAACCTTTATGACACCGAAAAATACGTTGAATGATGAATCTAAGGCTCTGTTTGGTAGGGCTTTTGTGGGATTGTCCACCAGCTTAATTAAAAGCCATGTCAAACTACGTAAGTTAAAATGACTTAAAAAGCCAAAATCAAGGAAAAAAACAATGAAGTTGAAACTGTTCTTTGACAAGAAGCTGAAGCAAAAAAAAAAAAGCGTTCTCTGAGTTCATTGTTTTAAAGAAGTCGAAACCCTTCCAAAGAGGTAATATAAATAGAGGTATTATAAATATTGGTAATATACTTATTTGGTAATATAAATATTGGTATTATTCTATAAACTTGATCAAACTTAATATAATTTGACTTAGAACAAAATTAGAGTGTTAATTTTTTTGGTACTATCAACTGCATTGTGAGCTTTCACATGATAACTATACACTTCGCACGAAAGTAAGCGATCCCAACGCAAATGGGTGAAGCACAATTGGGATAGAGCCACCGGTTCACTGATCGAATTGGCATATCGCTGAATTAAGTGTCTTTATTATTGTTGTTTAAATAAAACGCAAAGACTAGAACAACAAGTAATAGCAAACTACCTTTTTTATGAAAAAAAAATTCACAGCAAATATGTGTTACTTCCTCCCTGCCAAAAAAAACTCATGTTTTCATTTTGTCATAACTCAAATTATCTTGAATTTAACCAAAATTATAGATATAATTACCAACCTTTATGACACCAAAAAATACGTTGAATGATGAATCTAAGGCCCTGTTTGGTAGGGCTTTTGTGGGATTGTCCACCGGCTTAATTAAAAGCCATGTCAAACTATGTAAGTTAAAATGACTTAAAAAGCCAAAATCAAGGAAAAAAACAATAAAGTTGAAACTGTTCTTTGACAAGAAGCTGAAGAAAAAAAAAGCTTTCTCTGAGTTCATTGTTTTATAGAAGTCGAAACCCTTCCAAAGAGGTAATAAAAATAGTGGTATTATAAATATTGGTAATATACTTATTTGGTAATATAAATATTGGTATTATTCTATAAACTTGATCAAACTTAATATAATTTGACTTAGAACAAAATTAGAGTGTTAATTTTTTTGGTACTAGAATAGGCAATCGTGGAATTATATAAAAGAGGTGCATGCTACTAATGCAACCTGAAAAGTTGTTAATTTGGCATAAAGAACCAATTCGAAATTTATATAAACTTTAAGATGTGGCCCCTTTCGGCTTGCTGAATCTTGGCTGAAAACGCTGTTCTGGCTGAAATGTTGTGAAAAAAAAAACACATTAAAATTTGAAAAAAAAGTTCTAAGAACAATGGGATATGGAGTAAGCCGAACGGGCCCTTATTTGTAACGTGGGCATTTCTCTCAAATCTTATAGTTTTCGTGGGA
The DNA here is from genome assembly GCA_904845875.1 of Miscanthus lutarioriparius. Classification (NCBI taxonomy): domain Eukaryota; kingdom Viridiplantae; phylum Streptophyta; class Magnoliopsida; order Poales; family Poaceae; genus Miscanthus; species Miscanthus lutarioriparius. Next base: position 112,729,356 of record CAJGYO010000007.1, on the reverse strand, counting down.
AATTAAACATACTTTGTAAAAAAACTGTAAGATTTTTATAAAATCCTAGATTTTGTAAAATTCTGCATGATTTTTATGAAAATCGTGTGTTTCAAACGGCTCTAATCCATTATTCCATTTTGATTATTAAATGACCCCCGCACAACTGTACTGCCTTCCTTCTCGACGAAGCCATGCTTCTGGCTTCGGAAGGCGGAGACGGAGAGGCGGAAAGTCCAACACTGATGCCCCTTCACTTCCCCGAAATTACCACTAGGTCCTTCTACACGGCATTCACTCTCTTCCCCTTGTCCCCATTCCTATCTTGACCAACCTGACGCACCACCGGCCTCGCCGGCGATGGCCTCCTCCACCTCATCCGGCGCCGGCGCCGGCGCCATTCCCGCCGGCCCACCGTCCACGCTCTCCCCGAACGCGGCTCCCTACACCCTCCTCGCGCGTCAGGCTCGCACCCCTCCCGGACGCCTCCACGACGGTAATGACTTTCCTCCTCTCCCGTCCCCCAACCACTAGCGCCCATGGAGCTTCTGCCCCCCTGGACGGTGACTTTATTTTTCTAGGATTGTAGCTCTCGCGCTTCGCGGTTACTTTGCTGTATGGTTGGCATGTCGATTTGGTGCGGTGGCTTGGCGAAAGATTGGGCCTTTTCTGGGGTTCTTGTACTTTAACAAGGAAGGTTCGCAGGACGCAGGGATTGGCCCTAGGTTGAAGACTTGAAGTAGTACTATACTATCTGGCACCCAGCATTCGTTATCATTACCATCTTTCTTTTGTTCTGTAGTGTTATCCTTGCATATGGCTTTTAATTGAATCACCGGCACAATAATGTAGACGATTTTTGTTGGTTTTGTAGTACAGTTTAGTTTGATTCATGTGTTCCTATTTGTTACTTGCACATAGATAGCATTAATTGTGTCTTATGGATGTGTAGGTGATGCTTCTAGGTTGATTGATAATAACTTTGTGTTGAATGGAGAGGACAACATTTCTTGTTCGGTGCCACTGGCAGCACACTTTGGAATGAAGCAGAGTGACACTGTTTATTCAAGCAGCGGACATGGAACACGACAAGGTCAGCCAAGCTCCGCATGTGGAATTCCTCTCGGTGTCTATCCATCTCCAACGTCCTCAATTGGGATAGTTTCAGAGCCGTCAGTCACCATAGCTTCTGATTTCAAGCAGTACCTCGTTCCATCGACCTCAGGTAAGGGAAGCAGACAACCAAGGGTGACGATCAGAAGCCCTCCAAATAAAACTTCAGAAACTAACAACACCATTTTCGGTTCTGTTAGCAAATTGGCTACAGGGCAAAATGATGAGTCCAACAAAGGGACTGGGAAACATGTCTCCTTCAGCAGGAACTTAGAACTCGGTAATCCTGCTCATGGAAATGGCAATTCAAAGGGCACCTCGAAAGAGCTAAATCCTGAATTTTGTGTGAAGCCTCTTGTCCCATTTGCATGCGCTAGCCCATGTGTTACAATGGCTGATGATGTGAATCCTGATCCATCGGAGTGTTCTGTGGATTCACCTTGCTGGCGAGGGACAGCTTCTCGTCTCTCTCCATTTGATGGTCTTCCAACGTTAGTTGCCCAATCAGTGAAACAAGAATCAGTGGCTTTTGTTGCAGGGCAGGAACAAAGCTCTAGCACTGATTGCGAGGATCCAACTAAACTTCAGAATTTGGTCGCTAGCAAGAGTACACAAAACCGTTCCCAATCCCATGTTGAATTGGGTCTGTCCAAGGAACGTGGAGGCATTGGTACAAATCTTACACAATATTCCCATGGAAAGGAGCAGTTTGCGAAACATGGTGCAGCAAATTGCAATGCAGACAAACACTGTTTAGCAGTGATAGATGATTGCATAAAGCGATCTGGCCTAAACTCTGGTGCTCCTGATTTTGTTCCCTTATCTGTTAGGAAATCAAATACCGGCCATGGTGTGTCTCACACTCTTAAATCAAATCAAATTGTTCTATATGATTTCACCTGGTGCACCTTATCTCACATTAATTTTTTTTCCTTCTTTGGCTTATGCATGTATTTGGTCCAGCTACAGGTTCCTGTTCTTCATCTGGAGCGAACATATCAGGAACTCTGGAGGCGATCAAGAGTTTATCGGAGGTGCTATGCAATAATTTTTCTGATGAAATTGAGCTAGAGGAGCATGACCACTGCCTCCTCCAATCAGTAATTGAGAATCTTCAGAGTTGTCTTCATAAAGCAAGCAAGGTGCACCAGTTTTGCAATTTCCATAAATGTGAAATACATTCTGTTGATGGCAAATAATCGATGTGCATCTTTCAGTTTTCCTGGCCTCCTTTTTCCAGCTTGTTTATTTGAAATAAGAGGGTCACTACAACTGGACCCCCCCCTTTTTGCAACGCATATATGCGTTGCTAGAAATCTAAATAAGTGTTGCAAGTGTCTATACCAACGCTTTAGTATACGCTGCAAGAAGTGGCGTTGCAAGGGTCTACCGCAACACATAATTATGTGTTGGTAAGTAGTACAGATAAGTGTTGCAAACGAGCAACGCATATAATTGGTATACACCATCGCTTATATGCGTTGCAAGTCGTAAGAGAGGAATCACTTCTAGAACCATATTGGCTTTCCCAAATTATTTAGTCAAACACATCGATCTTAGTTTTTATGAGAATAGAAAGAACGAACAGTGGGACAACACAAAGAACAGTGAGACAGCACAAATATATATTCCAATTAATTTCATCCTTTTCGGTATACTAGGATATTACAGAACTTTCGTGTATATTGTCATGCCTCGGCAACACATATACGTGCAACTATAAAATATAAATTCTAGCTGCTACTTTTGGCCTTTCCCGCTAAATTTGTATGCTTCAGGTGATATCCAAACAAGAGAAATATTCAACCGACTCTTTGGACCTGCAGTGGCAATATACTCTATAAATAATACAGTGTATGATGATAATTATTACTTGTAACTATTCAACGACAAAGTAATGATAGTAGTCCAGTAGATTGAAACCACTGAAATTTAACTAGTTTCGGCCTGGTGCAAGCGGTAGAGTCTGACCGCCTGTGACCGGAAGGTCCCGGGTTCGAGTCGCGGTCTCCTCGCATTGCACAGGCGAGGGTAAGGCTTGCCACTGACACCCTTCCCCAGACCCCGCACAGAGCGGGAGCTCTCTGCACTGGGTACGCCCTATAAGGTACAGCGACTAATCCATTATACATGTCTATTTTCAAAACTAGTAAAACCAGAATTAATTTTGGCAAATAATGGAAAGCAGAGTTCCACTTTATGAGGATGACAACAACAGAGATTAGATTATGTTTGCTCTACTGGTTCAGATAGACTAAAGATGTTTTCTCTACAGTTTTAGATTGACAGCATAAGTAGGTGACTGCACATTTGAATATCCTAACAGAAGTTGAGTTAATGTGATTACTACAATTGTGGCTAGAGATCAATGATGTTTTCGGATCTTTTAAATTAAAGATACCTAGATACATTCATGGCAAAAGTAAGAACATAGCACTGTGCTTACATTCATTGTTCTGGAACTCTGGCTTCAGCAACTGTGTAGACAATGTAAAAGTTCAGAGGATCTACAAAGGAATTGTAGGAGCATTTACGCGTATGGAAATCAGTAATTAAATCAAGAAAAATAGTAAACACTACAGGATCTGTTAAGCACAAATGATTTTGGACACATCCTGATGCTGAAGACTTTAGAGGCCAAAAAAGAATACCTGATAAAAGCTGTCAGACTCCAAGGACATGATATCTGTAGCAAATAATTGCAATTAATTTTGTCAATCTGAAACAAAATTTCAGAAATACTGAAATCCATGCTAAAGAAAGTTAAACTATGTACCTATGACCTTGCGCAGAAACATTGAAGTTCACTTGGAATAATTCAATTTTTCTGTACTGACTATGCTCAGGATGCCAATGATCCCAGATATTCAGAGATAGTACCTAAGCTGCTGACACTTCAGCATTCAGTATGTTCTACAAAAAAAAAAAGTGATACATGCTTTCATTTACGATGGTGGTTATTAGAGTAATAGTGAGACAAGGATTAGCTGCAGTAAAAAAGATGAATAAGAATATAAAGAAAAAAAAATTACCTATTAGTTTCATGGTTCAATTGAAAGCTCACTTGCCTGATGACCATAGTTCTGGTAGTAGTACTACGCCCTGAATTGTTCTCCCATAACAAATGGCTTTAACTAATCAGATAATATCCTGAATTTCTGATGTCTCAAGTAATATCACTTATAACCATATGACAGAATCATACAATTTTCTAAAGAATAATATGACAACACTTAAAGAAATTTTGTGGTATCAATCCATCTACTGATTTGCATCCACATGGAAAAGCATGTGTAGAAGAGAAGGGTGAGCATGCCTCAGTCAGGCCCAGGCAGGATACTTGCAAGACGGTGGGAGAAGATGAACTGCAGTGACGCTAGTGCAGACCAGGGTCAGATCCTTGCCGAGACTGGGGTCCCATATTGTGAGAGAAGTGAGCCACTCTCGATCTGCCGGATGGATTCCCCAGAAATTACGTATCAGAGAGAGCTAGGGGAAGAACAAAATTAAGAAAAAATAGCCTTGGGGTAGGAGATTATCAGAAATCACTAATTAATCCAAACCACATCCAAAAGAAGACTGGAGGAGAAAATACCTAAGATAAAGCACCATCAATTTGAGTGGCTCCTTCCCTCTTGTTGCTGCTACCTGATTTGAGGAAGCCGCCACCAGATGGCTGGATTGATTCCGTGGAGAGGCTTCAATCTCCTTCAGATCACATCACAAAATTCCCCCATCTCGCTGGTACCCAATCTAATCAAGTTGACCACTAGATTAAAGAGGGGGCTGCAAGAGGAAGATGGAGATCGGGCGGGGAGAGAGAGCACCAACCAGAGGAACCGATTGTGGCGGGGAGAAGCCCTAGGCGCCACCTCTGAGCAGGGAGTTGGATCGGGCATTAGCGGAATGGGTGGGGAATGCTGGCCACGAAGCAACTTGCGAGGTGGGACGCGGGATGCAGATGAGCGGTTTAGTTTAAGGCAGGGAATGACTGCAACGCATGTATCTTTTCGTTGCAGCTCATGTGTTGCTAAATGGGTATTGGTGGCGTAGTGGGGTACGGTTAATCTAAACTATTCTGGTTTGTTCTGTATTTTGCTTTAATTTGGACTTCATTTTCCCTCTGGTGCTAAATGTTATTTATTCCATGTCCTCTTTGAAGGAATAACTGTGAATCTTTCTTAAACCCTATCTGTGTAAGATCAGTGAGCTATATGATTTCTGCTTCTGTGAGATTTTGCTTTCTTGAACTAGAAATAATGAAAATCCTAAAAAATTATCAGTGTTGCCACTTGTCATCAGCATTTAAAACTCGAAAGACTTGCAATTGAATTGTGTGATTTGATTCAGTGATGTAGTAAACCTTGTTTTGGCTCTTACTAGGTTCCTGTCATGGTCGCTTCTGACAAGTCCGGAGGACTAAAGGCTTGCTATGCTCAGAATGCAGTTTCAAAATCTGTCGCAGGAGACTACAATGGTAGTTACACTGCTGATAATGGAAAAGACATAATTATCTCTAATTTTGGTGATTCTAGTCGATTGGTTGGTGACTTAAGAAACAAGAGTGTGACAGGGTACCAGGTAACCTTTTCTACACATTGTAAGACAGTTTTGTTACTTTTAAACGTGCAGAGTATCTTGATGAATTTTGTCTCCCAGTAAGTACAAATTACGAGATATGTGGTGAAACTTCTGTTTGGCAACTTTTAGAATAATCATGTGAAACAATCTGCTGCTAGCATTTTCTCAGAAAATATCTTATAATTTGTTTCCTATTTCTTTTGTACCATTGTATTAAGATTCAGCAGGATCTGATTGCTGAAGTCACGTGGTATTACTTTCTCTTACCCTTTCTGACAAGCTACTGTTAATGATTTAGCAGTCTGCACTCAGCAATTTTCCAAAGGAGCTCTCATGGGAGGAGCGCTCACAGGCTCTTATCTATAAGAAATTGTGGTTTGATGCAGAACGTGCAAATTGTGCTTTGAAGTATCAACTGAAACAAACTCGTGTGGAAATTGACCTAGAGTCTAGCATGGCTCATATTGGTGGTGGTCCAAGAAACCATTCTTTCCATCTATGTGATATGGGTGTAGATCCAAGTAATTCCTATGGATCTGCCATAACTTGCCCACTGATGCTCAAGGGCCATCCTGGAGGAAGAAAGACTCATAACCTGCTTTCTGCTGCTGACCACATTCAGTCAGGAGACAACAGTGTTATATCAAGATCAAAAGGTTACATAGCTGTGCCAGAGAATATTGAGGATGAATATTTCTTGCCAGGCTCGGAAGAAACTGGTGTCCACCGCCATGTCCATCCTGGTCTACAAGTGAAACCAAGTAGGGCCCTCAAAAGGTTGAACACAAGCACATCAGATGGAATGTCATCATCCTCATATATCACTGGAAGGGATGACATTCTGCGTGGCAGCTGCGAGTTTGGATCTTCAGACTGGGAGCATGTGCTGAAGGAAGAAATCGGCTCAACCTAAAGGGCTGAAGGGATCTGGCTGGAAGTATATACTAGTAGTGTACATGTATGAGCAACCATGAACCTAGGAATTCGAGGCCTCTTGATTTTGCTTGACAAGGCTGATGAATGGGCACTGCTTGAAATGGTGCCGCTCTAGCCTACGGAAAACCCCTTATTTATCTTTTATTGGGAACAATGTCTATGAATCATAATAACTTGGATGACATTGCTAATTTTCTAGTATGCCAAATGCAGATGCTATTTTGGCACACGATTAAGAAGTCCGAGGTGCTATATTTCGATTTTGAGAGTTCATGGACCTAATATATTTAACTCTAAAGTAAATGTTGTCTATCAACTATATCGGACCTAATATATTTAACTCTAAAGTAAATGTTGTCTATCAACTATATCTAAGCATAGCATAAGTTTAAAGCATTAGCATGGACATAAGCCTAAGGGTGGAGCTCGATTTTCCACGAGTCCATTGCACAAATACTCTAAATCTAGAAGTCATGAACGTGGTCATAATGGAGAGCATTCGAATGATCAATACAAGTCAAAACTGTGCAGATTGGAACATGTTTTACCTAGAGCGAGGATACAACATACAACCCATATGACCCTTCGGTATCTAAGGAGTCTCTCATGCCTCATCCTTTATCATGCTCAATGAAATCACCCATGAACAGTTGAAATGGTCGGGGTACTAGCTTTCTAGCTGCCTCGCGCCCCAAGTCGCACCGAAATCTACGTAATTATCTAGTCATAACACAATACTAGACTTACCATCCCCATCCATGGCAAGTGGTTGGTACAATATTGTGTCCAAGTCTAAGACTTACTACAATAGATGCAACGGTCCTTAATCGGCCAAAGGAGTTACGTCATATGAGATCCTTAGTGAGCCTTGATCACATTCATTTTCTTGGTCAAGTTTTATCTCTTTTCTCCCTGTTTGTTCATTAGGTAAGGCCATCAACTCCTAACCTTGCGTAATCAATGAGAAACACATTATGTGCTCAAATTCTACCGGTGTAAGCAATCTAAGCATGTATTAGGTCCTAAATGGGGCTGCATGTACACTAGTAGTATGCCTTAGCATGACCACCCGGCCTTGTGTGTGGCATGTGGTGGCACTGATGGCGAGTCTACACAAAGAGCAAGATGGCTAGGTTCAGGATCTGTGGTGCATCCGGGGACTCACAATTTGCAACCTCCATTGCCAGCCCCACTTATAAGGGACATAGGGCACCATTAGCGAGACAGCAAAGCAAGAACCCTTGCAACTCCCTGTAACCACACATCTCTCTCCCCTGCTCGATTGTAACCCCGTCTCTCCAGAATGCTTGAAACATGAAATTGCTACTGGACGTAAGGTTCGAGGCCAAACCAGGATAAACCCTTTGTGTCTTGAGTGTTAGGCCATTGGAACTCATATATTGACATTCTATTTACTCATCGTAGTAACACCCACGACACACTATTGTCTGACGGACAGTCCATTCGACGCGTCGGATAATCTGTCCGGACATTGGTGACATTTACGGAGGGCCAATCAAGCGGGCTGATGTGGCATCGGATGGACTATCTCAGATGCGGCATTGCATGAGACGATTCGTCTGAACACCATAGGCCCTTCAACTAGGGTCTTTTGACTAGGTCATTAAGGATGGTCTTGCGACAACATCTCAGCTTTCTCATGGGCTCCAAGGTGTTGGGGTGGTTCCCCCATCGTGCGTTCCTCTAGGTACGTTCTCTGTCTTTATTGTAGATAATCCTCATTGATGGTTTTAGAGGTGGTCCACTTGAGTCACGTATGGGCATCTAGCTCCACTAACTTTATGGCCAAGAGAGGTCTCACATCGGAGATAAAGTAGGGATTCACTAATCCTAAGAAAAAAGGAGTATTGGCAAGAAAGGCTTGAGCATGGTTGGAAGTCGAGGATGAATAGAACACTTAAAAGAAAGCACAGACTTGGGGTTAACTCAATGGTGTTTAGAAGAAGACAACAAGCATTACACAATCCATGACAAATGATAAGCACGAACTAGATGATGATCAAGGTCTTGGTTAGTTTGAAGGTCATCAAGGGTACGGTAACTCAAATTAGAGAAGGGAATATGGTCGAATGGGAATGACACCACTCATGATAGGATAGCTTGTCGGTGTGGCTTTATAGAAGTCATGATAGTTCACCCCTGATGCCTGCATCCATCCATGGGCTTACTCATGTGGCTGTGGTCCACATGGAATCTCGGTTCTGTTACGACATGAAGGGATACTGCCATATCGTTGTATGAATGCCATCGACGAACATTTTATCGAGAGGGATGATTCAAGAGGATTTGGAAAAGGTTATGATCAAGACATCCAAGGACAATGATGTGTTGGTTATGCTCATGTCAAAGGCCTGGGATTCTTGGACTAACTTTAGAAAGAAGACGGATTTGCGGTTTAACAAGGATTTAACAAAAAGTTTTAAAAATGGTGGATTTTTGGGTTGTTATAGGATTCCTTGCTAAACTAAAGGTGCCCAACTGAACTAAATAATAACTTTATCAAATCTAGTATTTTTCTCAAAGAAAATGTACGCTTTGAGATCATCCACTAGTAACTAACTTTAACAATTGTGTACAAATAAACGAGCTTGCAGTTCATATGGCTGAAGTCTGTTGACCGGTTGTTAGACTACACAACGGAGTACAATGACAAAGTAAATCATATTCCCAATATCCATGTTATGCACTTGAAATAAATGTTTGTAAATTGTAAATGTATGAACGACGATCCAAAATGGAGAAGGTTGTACCACACAGATATAAAATGCTTTACTGAAACTTGATATATGCATAAAATCAATCTGAATTTGTTTCCACAAACAAGTTGAATTTACCCCTGTAACTGATAGAATGCTAAGAAATGTATGCTCTTTGAAGCATCCATAAAGTAGAGAAAGTTGATTGTTTAATTTTTGGTTGGAGAAGATGATAACATAAAGCAAGGATGATCCTATCCACTTGAACAAACTTACTGTTTTACTAATCTGCAACTTGTAGCCCTGTGTTGGTTTGTTAATTTTTTTTGGAGCAAGGATTACTTTGTTTAATTGTGTCAGCAGGTCGTGTTGCATTGTGTCCTAGTCCCTGAACAGCTAAACGTGTTGCCAAAGTATAAGCCAGAGCGAGATGCACTGAATTGGTCATTTGAGGTGGCGTGCGTTCATATTACGTACGGATTAGTACTTCCAGTTTTTTCCTGTCATGATGTCTTCATGAATCGACTTTATTTTTGTCATTTTGTGATTAAATGTTCATCCATTTATAAAAATTCATTGTGCCACCAACACACTTTATACCCTCCTAGCTTTTTTCCAGCCGTAGTCCGTAGGTGCCTTTCAAGTGGCTATATATAGAATCCAAAACGGCTCTACAAATTAAATCCACAATAAGTCATTCAACAACCTCGTCTTTTCCCAACTTATTGGAGTTTCTAATACGAGCAATAAGTTATGCTGCTCACCAATTGTGATTTATTAGGATATGACATCATGCCTTAATAAAAAAAAAGGTAAGGTCTATAGTCCTATGTACATGCCGACTTGGTATGCAATTGGTGGTTAAGATAAAGGTGCAATTCGTGACTGACTGGTCCCAATGCATGTAAACAAAGCATAGTGAAATAAAGTGTGATTGCATCACTCTCAAGGGTTGTTATGGCTTCTTATTCACACACAGGAATATGTTGCTGAACCAAAAAAAAAAGCAAAAGTTCACATGGGGACAACAATCTCATTTTTAAAATGCTATTGTTTTTTGTTGTTTAATATTTTTTTTTTGAAATGACAGCAAAAGCTTTGCCGTAGTTTTTATGAGAAGAATAAAAAGAAAATAAAAGTACTAGCTTGATTTTTTTACATGAAAACCGAGCCAAAAACTACACAACTAGAGGAGGTGCGCCTGCACCACACTCAAACTATGACACAAACAGCCGACTAAAAAGCTACTCAACTCCACTTGCTACTCACACGACTAAGCCAACTACTCCCTCTGTCCCAAAAAAGAGTCATTCTCGCTTCCAAAAAGTCAATAATTTTTAACTTTGACAAAATATATTTAACAAAAATATTAATATTTATGATACATAATTAGTACCATTAGGTAGATCGTTGAATATACTTTCATAATAAACTTATTTGGAGATATAAATGTTGCACGTATTTTCTACAAACTTAGTCAAAGTTGAGAAAGTTTGACCAACACGATTCCCATAGCGACTCTTTTTTAGGGACGGAGGTATGTTAAACACAACCCAGCTAACAACTCTATTTTATTGTTTAATATTGTATATGCTAGCTATTGAGCTCAACAAATCCCTAAAAAAATTCACTTTAGATCAGTAAAACAGTCTAGCTTCGATTCTCCGATTAAAAAAACAAGAACTTCACACTCGGGCGCACACACAAATATATTTAGTTTTCTGTATGCGATATGCATGCAAATTGCAGCCTAGAGCTATCTATAAAATGGCTGTATGTGCACCGTGGGTCTTGATGGTTTTCTAAAAATACGTTTGCAATGTCTCATAATAATATACATGTGGTATCTACACAATGGTATCTTGCAAAAGCATGCAACATTTTTCTGAGGTACAAAACACAAAACTTTTGCATGTGGGGTTAGAACATGTATTGTATATACACACACAAGATCAGATGTATACATACACATCGTGCATGTGTCACCATATATATGTGCAGATATACTAACAAAGTTTTAGAAGCTCTTCCTATGCACAAAAGGGACACTGATAATCTTCTTCACGTATTTGACAAAGAAGATACAAAAACACTGAGTTATTCTAACTAGAAGATAGTATATCCTTGTAATCACAGAAAAAAAAAACAAAACAAGATACATATCATAAATAAAGACTTATGGTGATACATTGAGATGTGGTTAATGGTTTCATCCAATTAATTGCCTCAAAATAGTAGTCCAATATGTAAACAATGCAAGGTGATCAAAATTTGTACTCAAACATCTAACACATTCAGGAAAAAAGGCAAAGGGACAGACATGAAATGAGTTGGAAATAAAGACTTACTCAACTTGTAGAATAAGTTTATGCTATGATTCACACAAGCATGGTCATGAAACATATATACGACAGTGTTAAAAACCATGGAAATATAATAGCTAATTCACCTCAATTCATCCGATGCACACAATTAATTGCTTAAATGACAGCTACATATAATGTGCATAAAATAAAACAAAAATCAAGGCCGGCCTTGAGTATAAGCGGGTCGTTAGGATCTACTCCCATAATTCAGTCGTGATTCGAAAACCTATGATTGTCTTCATAAATCTCACACGGCCAGCAGCTAGATACACAACTAAACCATAGTAAATAATTGCCCTCTTGCTCACAATCAACTGCACTAAGAGTAGTAATTATACTAAACAAGAACAAGAACAAGAACAAGAACAAGAACAAGGAACCAAAGAACAAGACCGAGAGCAAGGATCTAATCACCATTAATTACTTCATTCAATTACCTAAAATAAATCATCAATCCAATTGGAATCAAATAAACATGACTAGTTAAGATTCAATAAGGCACCACGTACTGTGTATCAATAGAAATTGCTAGCTCTCTACCTATGGTGTAATAAGGTTCCAGATCAGTAGATCATCATCTCTGCCCACCTACGTCCTTGCTACTAGCTGTCGCCGTCGCCGTCTCCGTCGACGTCGACATACTCCACTTCGGCGGAAGCCGGTGCCGCCGGTGCATCGTCGCTGCTGCACTCAACATTGAAGCCGAAGAGCCTGAAGCTCCTCGCCCCCGAGGGTCCCACGGTGTCATGACCGGCGATGGCGGGGGACGCCGTCTCCACGGCCATCGTTGCACCCCCATTCAAGGCTTGCACTCCGACAACTATCGGCCAAGGCGGCATGGTGGTGGCAGCGTCGCCGAAGCTGATATCGACATCGCGGCGGCGGCGGCGCTGGCAGTGGCGGTGCTCGATGAAGTAGCGGCCGCCGCCAGCGCCGCGGGAGAAGGTGACGGTGTCCCCCGCGGCAAGTCGCGCGGCGCGGACGAAGAGGCTCCACCCCTTGGTCATGACGTAGCTCTGGCTGCTCCCCCAGTAGGAGTACCGGAACTGCCACAGCGCGCCGCCGCGGTCCTGGAAGCACAGCAGCGTCCCGGCGCCGGCAGCCGGGAAGAACCGCTCCGCGTGCTGCTTCGGCACCACCAGCCGGTTGAGCTTGCCAACGTCGCTCGGGGTCAGCACCTTGTCGAACATGTGCTCCCGCTCCACCCTATGGCTTGGCTCGCCGCCGCCGCCGCCACCTTGTTGGTGGAGATCTTGACCTAGAGCTCGTTGCTGGTACAAGTTGTCTTCTTGGTCTTCTTGCACTTCTTGAGTGTCTTCTACCTGCAGTGTGCCCAAGCTCAGGTCCATGTACACGGGATCAATTGGCTGGGTTTCTCTCTTGCTCTAGCTCTATATAGCACAAGATCTAGGAAATGTTATGGGGGATTTTCTTGAATATCTAGGGCAGATGGAGCATGTGTGAGTATAATGCAACAGAAGAGCTAAGAGAGCTTGATCTTGTCTAGCTGGCTACCTGGCTATAGCTCATCACCGTCATATAATTTCTTGATGAGTAATGAGAGAGTAGAGGGGCATGGCTAGAGGAGGAATCAGCTTTGGTGAGAGATTCTTGAGTGACAGAAACAAGAGAGAAGCTTCTTGCAAAGAGGGGGAGGAGGGGCCTCTACTTGATACACTAATCAAATATGTTTAGGGGACAAGTGGGTTTGTCCTTTCTGCAATTGGCAGGGGCAGGCAAGGTATGACCAATATTAGTAAACAATCAGAAACTACTTAATTCGTTCGAAACCACTAAGTGCTGCCTGAATATATATCAACATCCATGCTGCGGCACGCAGTGGTTTATGGTTTGCAGCTTGTTGATGGGGCAGGTATGTCAACTAAAGGACCCCTCGTGGAAATTCAGCAGATGCAGTTTGCTGGCCCTGTGTAAACTTGTGCCTATATGATCTTTGATTTATATTATTTTCTTTTCTTTTCCTTTCTCTTTTGTGTGCTCTCTACTTCTCAAGTGAACTGGGTGGGATATATTGCCAGCAGTCTTAGAAAACTGGAATCAGGTTGTTTCACCACCTGCACTTACATCCCTTGGCCCATTCTCAACGGAGATCGAGTTTCATGGCGTTGTTTACAAGACTAACATATCATGTTAAATGAAATGAAACATGAATGAAAATATTCATCTTCAATGCACAGTTTTATTCTATAATTTCATAGACATTTAATTTCATGACTCATATAGAGTTGGTAATCATGCAAAGAGAGTTCATCTAGATAAAACTCACTTATCTCTCTTCTTAAAAACGTTGTCATGTCATCAAAAAACGTCTATGGGGCAGTTCGCTGGTCTGGTTTGACCAGCCAGCCGGCTGCTCCCCCTCTCAGTTTACTGTTCATCAAACTAGCCGAACATTGTTTTCCTCTCACAACAATTCAGCCGGAACAGTGTTTTTCAGCCAAGTTTCAGACCAGCGAACGGGGCCTATATGTGATGTGACCTATTAAATGCAAATTAGGCTATGAAATATTCATCCTCAATGCATAGTTTCATTCTATAATTTCATAGATATTTAATTTCATTACTCATATAGATTTCGTAATCATGCCAAGAGAGTTTCATCTAGATAAAACTCACTTCTCTCTCTTCTTAAAAACGTTGTCATGTCATAAAAACGCTTATGTGATGACCTATTAAATGCAAATCAGACTCACATGAAACTCTCTTTGAGAGTGGCCTTAGTATGTATAGATTATTAATTGAAACAATAAACAAATATGTTCACAAAAAAAGAAACAATAAACAAATACACACTTCGGTTATATTCATTATTCTGCTTGATAGAACAAGATAATTCTCGGGAACTTTGCAAAAGTTACAATGAACAATTCAATTTCCAAGGAATGAGGAGTAACAGTGCTCTCTCCGTTTCTAAAGAAATGCCATTTAAGTTTTATCTTAAGTTAAACAATCTTAATTTTGATCAAATTTATAGAGAAAATTATCAGCATTTGTGATGCCAAATACATGTACTGTGAAAATATATTTCGTGATAAGTTTAATGATGATACTTATTTGGTATCGTAAATATTGATAAATTTTTATATAAATTTCATCAAACTTAAGATGATTTGCTTTAGATAAAGCTAGAATAACATTATTTTTGGGACCGAGGGAGTACATCGGTATAACCCACTGTCTTCTCTTCCTTTTTCCGGTAAAATACTGATTTTTTGGACACCTAGACATGGTCCCCCTTATTCTTTAATGATGTTTTTTTTTTATTACAAGCTTTGGTTGTAATCAAGTGTAAATCAGCAGGTTTCCCAAGGTCAACAGCTGTACATAAGTAGGCAAAAATTGAGGACTAATATTTAAACTTGGTTGATCAAGTCGGCAAGTTGATCTTCTGCTGACGTCATCTACCTAGTGTATTGTGGCGTCAGCTTCCATGTGACGGTATATTATTATACAAATAGGTTGGTTTTAACTTCATATATAGCTATCTGGATAGTTCCAGTTGCAGAAAGAATAATCCTCAGATTCCAGCAAATACTTTCTGCATCCTTATTAACATGAGCAGAGCCGGAGACAGAACATATATATGAATTTAAGGGGGACAAATAAAATTTAAAATTTAGCACCAAGAAATTCCTTGCTAAAATATAAATATGCACAGTGGAATGTAGGTATGGAAATTGAGCGGATATTTCCCGCTCTATACACATTGTAAACTTAAACTTTCATTATGACCGGCATTGTTACATTACATTGGCGTCTTGGATCTATGCCCATTCTTCAAAACATAATATTGTTGCAATATTGTTACCAAATTGTGGGCAAGGAAGAGTATGCACATTGTCAAATTAAACTTTCAGCATGAATTTATTTTGAAATTACTAGAACATTTGTCATAAAGAATTGGTGTAGATCCATGGATTTCCTGTACATGACGATTGTACAAAGAAGAAGTAGGATGGGAGAGATCCGAACCAACTTTGTTCTGAAAAAAGAATTGATGTCCACAAGAAAACTTATGCAGTAGCCAAGCGGTGGTTGGACAACAGACCTGCAGGGCCAATCATCTTATCAGTGTGTTAGACTTGAGCAAGCGGTATGATCATAGGGCAACACTGCTTAAGTGACTAGGTCAATTCGATCTACGTAACGCCACAACCTTTTTACGAGTATGTTGGTAGAGGTTCACCGATTCAATTAGAACAAGTTTTTTTTTTCTTTTTGAAGGGAAAGAGAGATTTGGTCGCTTAGACAGGGTAATTGATACAATCATCATACTGATTTTTACTGCGTCTATCCTCAACCATAGTCAAACTCTTGGTAGTACCAAGTGCATGCTGCAAATTAAGGGCAAAAGAGTACTAGTAGTACCAGAGAAAATATATGCAGGTGTGACGATAGTAAGTTAATTACTCACTCAATTTAGACGGAGAATAACAAATGTAATTAAATTTACAGAAATATGTATTATTTCTTGTTCCATTTCCTTTTTTACTTTCAAATTGAGCTAAGATCGAGATGTCTAGTTTAGAAATGCCATGTCAAAAAAATCGATTTTTAAAATTTTTTCTTTAGAAAATTAAGAAATGCCTCAACCGATACTACATATGAAACATTATCCCTTGGTAACAGGCGGCAATTATATGTACGCGGGCTGATCTGTAACAGATTGCAAGTGGACGCGTGTCGAACATGTTCTTCCCACTACCACCCACGGCTACCTTTTCTCTTTGATCAGGCAAGTGGATAACATCACATGTTGGATTATTTTTGTGCGCATCCTCTCAGCATATTATATTAAACAGAAAAGCGAAAGAGCATTCCAGTTGGCAATAAGTGACATGCATGCCTGATGACCACGTATATACAATACATGAAAAAACACAGACAAACGCCTAGAATCTTACAATCTCAGATGTTCTCCATATTGATCTGAGTCAGTTTGAAATAATGCATTCTTTTAGCTAGGCCTTGTTTAGATCACCTCCAAATTCCAAGTTTTTTCACTCTCTTTCCATCACATCAATTTTTGGACGCATGCATGGAGCATTAAATGTAGGTAAAAAAAACTAATTACATAGTTTGGTTGTAAATCACGAGATGGATCTTTTGAGCCTAATTAATCCATGATCGGATAAAGTTTGTCAAATACAAATGAAACGTGCTACAGTGTCCAGGTTGCAAAAAATTGCAATCTAAACAAGGCCCTAGGCAAAAATGTCAGATCATCAGTCATGTTGGTTTTTAATTGTAACATGAATGTAACACCCCAGGTGTTTGTCACCAGTTAAGCAATGGGTTTGAGCTCAAACATGACATGTCAAGTGGTAATCAAGGTGTCAAGATCAAATCTACATGATGGAGCTTCAATTTAAACTTAGGCCACGCACATTTGCTTACATATGGACCCTTGTTAAGATTATGCAAGAGTAATGCTAAACATGCTTCTTCCATGTACATTACATCCACATGCATCCATCTAGACCCGTAGAAAAGTTTCATGAAGTTTGGAATCAAAAAGTCACATGAAATGATAAGTCATATCTTTGCATGAATTGCTTTATCAAGTGGATGGAAACCTATGAAGTCAACCAAACCTTGGTACCTTGCTCAAACAACTCTACTTGCACTCATGAACAAATGTTATGAAGGGTTCATGTTGAGCAGGTGGCCAGAAAATGCACCAATGGATCAAAAAGGATAATATAAGCTTCATCGTGATCCTATTTTGGTCAAAGTAGAACAGTAGGTTCTATACCAGTTTTGAGGTTGGACCTTAAATGAAAGTTGTAGTCCATATCATGTAGAACAAACTTGGTTTTTGGACTAAGAGCTAGATCAGCTTGGAAATAAGTCAAATCGAGGTCACAAGATCGAATTTGCTGTGGTTTTCAACACTTAGAATTATTCTAAGTCAGTTTCGCTAAGCAACGACGTTGACATTCCGCGTTCTCCGAAATTCGTTAAGCAACTTGAGTTGGTCCAAAAATAAAAGTTGAAGGTTATATTATGGAGAAGAGCATATAAAAAGATGGCACTCGTTGGACTTCGTTTTGAACATCAATTTTGGACTTTTGTTCATCGCTGTTAATGCGCTGACACTATCACTTTGGAGCCTAATTAACTGTTAATCCATTGCTTGAATGACTAGAGTGCCTTAATGAAAAATGTAGAGCATGTCGAGGTGAACAAACTTCGTTTTGGGCCCATGAACCAAATCGGCCCGTAGCTGGCCCAAACCTGCGCTCCACCATGCCCACACCGATACCCGCCAGCTGCTCGGTGGAATGCCTCAAAGGGGCGACGCGTGCCCAGTGCGTGGCGGCCATGCACGAGCAGCTCCCCCACCTCCAGGCCGTGTGCCCCCTTGCGCCCGATGCGGATGAGGAGAGCCCCGGCCGAGCTCTCCACTTGCTTCCTCACTCGCATGCACTCCTCTTTCGCCTCTCCCTCGCTCTACAGTGCTTGCGCGCGCGTGCTGGAGCACGGCCGCCATGGCCGGCTGGCCAAGCTTGCCGCCGCCGCGTTCTCGCCGCCCCGAGCTCCCTCGAGTCCTACCGTGTGCGCCAACACCTTCCCCGTCGTGCGCCGCCCCTTCGGCTCCCCTTTTCCGGCCACCGCAGCCGCCGTAGCGCCGTCGCCGCCGGAGCAGCCGCCGGCGCTCCGCCTGCTCGCGCGACCGGCAGGCCACAGGCCGCCTCGGGCCGAGCTGGGAAGCCCAGAGGGTGCGCATGGGCCCATGGTCCCTCCCCGCCACTTCCCCCGCCGGCGACGAGGCTCCTCTGGCCGGCAAACAGCGGGCTCCTGCGAAGCTCCTTCAAAAATCGCGAGCAGGGACCTTGGCTTCGAATTCGAGTTTTGGGAGGGGCCTTTCTATGAACCTGTAGACTCAGATGAATAGTGCCATTAAGGACCTATTTGCAGTAATTTGCTAAATCTTTGGAAATTCATAGTAATTCATAGGAAATTCGTAAAATAGCAAATGAGAACTTTTTGGAATCCTTATGAAATTCTCTATGCATTAGATCTATAATATGGCATGTTTTAGTTTCAATATTTTACGGTAAAAATAGATTTGTGCAGTAAGGTTCTAATGCTAGTTGAATTTGTTATTTTCCATAACTATAGATCTAGGGCTCCAAATGAAGTGAAATTTTTGTGGCATGCTACTCATGTGATGTTTGATGTGTGGTAAAAATTTCATGAGTATTGGATGAAGTATGAGTGATTTATTGGTTTATCTTGCTCTCACATGATTTCTTGTTTTAGCAACTTGTCTTTTTCATAGAGGTTGCTATACATATTCAAATGGAGTGAAATTTATACAGTAGACTATTGAGACGATATGTGAGGCACTGTAATTTTTGTAGGATTTATTATATACTTTTGGTATATGTTCATTAAGTCACCTTGTTATCTAAAATAAATTAAGAAATGCATTAAAGGAATTTATTTGGTCATGGACACTAGTTTTTCTGGTGTTCTTTAGTCATGTGTGACATGTTGGTAAAGTTGGTTTTGCCTAATTATGTGTTTGCAACATAAGTTAATATTTATTTTCTTGCAAATATGATTTCTGGACAGATCTGGGAACTTAGCAAAGTTCTTCATGATAATGTGCTTTGTTGTGAAACTTGTTTATATAAAAGTTGTAGATAATTCATGTATCTAGCTTCTGTTAAAATTTGGTGTCATTTGGCCAAGTAGTTTGTGAGTTATGCCTGTTTAAAGTTGGGTTTCAGAAATGGCTGCTCTCTGTCAATTGTGGACCAGTTTCTATAAATGTATAATTTCGACCTACTTAACTTGTGAATCATGCTATGATGGTTACAGATTAAATGTAGATAATTTCATAAGATTTCCAAAATGTCTTCTTGCAAGTCATTTGGAATTGTGTAACTCCAGTTATAGCGAAATCTTGTAGCTGCTGTTTGCATTCAGAAATTGGTAGATTCTAATTATAGTGTTTGCTTGTATATTGTTAAGTGTGACTTATGCCTTGAAGGATGACTGAGTTAGAGCACCTGAGATCTTGGGAAACTTGTGTCATGCTTGGTGTTGTCGTCTTCTTTGCCATCTTAGCATGATAGATTGTGTGATGTTTAAGTTAAGCATCGCAAAGTACTTAAGTGTGTTAGTGTAAACTATGCTTGTCTTGCTTGCTATTTTGTGATGCGTCTCATGGTACTATTCTTCATATTTATGCACTTGTATATTGCATCTCATCTAGGTACGCTAGATGCACCACGTGAAGGATGCGATGTTGGAGCCAAACCCGAAGATTTGGTTTGATGGATCTATCCCGAAGATGGAAGGACTAAGCAAGTGCTAGGACCTGAGATGTCACCAGAACGGTGCAACCTAACTGAACTGACTTGTGTCGGATCCCAGGCAAGCCCCGGAGCATATTAAGCCTCCTAATTTCCGAAATGCAGTTAAAGTATTATTATTACATATATATATATTGTTGCATTAAGTTTAGGTGTTGGATGCAAACACTTGCTGCATTGGTTATCCAATCCTTGTCCAGATATTGATACCCTGAATCCTATGTAGCTCAGGCTCGTGTAGTGCTTAGCCCTGCTTAAAAGCGGTAGAAGTCAGGTGATTTCCTGTCACCTGCGAGATATAGGAATATATATATGGCACGGTTGGCTATATTTGCTATCGTGGAAAAGAACCAGTCTTAATTTGAAATGAAGACCGGACGGAGGCTTGCCGGTTTGCAGTGACTCCGTCTGTGTCGCTTAAGGACTGAATCTTGGAGCCTTTCCTGTTCATGTTGAACGCATGCCTCTCTCTTAGTTGGCCGGGTCTGGAGACCGACCACAAAGCCGAGTAGCTCACCTCAGGCCGGGAGTCGATAAGTATAAAGTGCGCCTCGGAAGGGAGTCGTAGGCGTGAGTCCAAGGGCAAGTGATTTAAAAGTCCTGATCGTCCTGGCAGAAGGGTAATCCCTGAGAGTGCTGGCGCTGATCGAACCCACGAATTTGGTTCCTGAGTTGTCCCAAAGGTGACCCACGGCTACCCTTGCAAAGTATGTCAGGGTGAGAGTTAGGAATACCCCCTCAGCTGAGTTGTAATTCGATTCGAGTGACCGTCTCTCCCGGTTAGTGAGAACTTGACAGGCTTATCTCCAAAGTAGATACACTAAATAACATAATGGTTCAGAAATGATGATATGACGATGACAGCCTTATTATACCTGCTATGGTTAATATTGATTGCTCCTAATAAGTGAGTGCTCTAGTACAGGTGCTAATCTAGTGGACAGGTAAATGATGATAAGTTTGATGCTAAGTTTAAATTGGCCACTATATTCATAAGCTCTTTTATGCAACTGTGTCAAGCTAGCCCACCTCATAAGCCTTGCATGACCCTTGGTGTCATTTGTTTTGGTTTCCGACGGGTAAGTCTGGCTGAGTACATTCGAGTACTCAGGGTTTATCCCACCATGTTGCAGGTGAAGTTCTCGGCCTGTTGAAGATGGTGGCTAACCGCCGATGGGCTCGGTGATTCTATAGTTACTTCTCATCTATATGCTTTTATCGGATGATGTCACTTATGCTAGCAATGTATTTGGAACATATATTAATGTAATCTTTTGAAAGCTATATTGTTTTCACTAATCGGTTTCGAAACCCAAACTTGTACTATTATTTGTGAATTCATTTGTAATATTATTTTCCGCTGCAACCCTGCGTATGTGATGTGTATTTGCATAATCACGCGATCTTGGTTGTGATGTTGATTTACCGAGGTCTTTTGGGACACTCGGCGGACTACCGGGTTTATATAAGTGAAAGTATGTGTGTGTGTCAACGTGTTAGCGGAGACAGCCGTACTTGATCTTGTATAAATTGGGCGGTTCTGTTACAATGAATACTGCTAGCGGTTCAACAGACATAATATAGGAAACATAAATTTATTTAGTCAAATTGTATAGAAAATAGGTTCCTCCCAATATAATAATGGAGATGCAGGGGCAGGCATGTAGGAGATTAAATTAATGGGAGTCCATGAGAACATAACACAAGTTAAAATGGAAGTGAAACATTTACGTGAGTACTTTTTCTACACAACCTACTGGCAACAGCAAACATGACAATGTTCAAAAAAAAATGAAAGAACCTGGCAGGAGCGCTGCCTCTCAATTAAGGAAAGAAAGAGAGTTTGTGTACAGAAAGTGCCATCGGCACAAGAACCACCACACACGTCCTGGGGGATAAGCTACGAGGTCTAAGTCAGATTGTTAAAGACCCTAGAGCGTAGGTCGATGTCCTCTTTGGTTTTGGACGCCACCTGCCGGGCATCTATCACCAAATTTTGAAAAATCCTTCTGTTTCTTTCCTTCCATATGTTCCACATTGTGTAGATGACCACACCATTGAAGTGTCTTCATCTCTGCCTTGGGATCTTGGCCCTCTTCCCACCATGCCCTTATGTTAGATGGCTGCACATGAGGCCAAATTAAGTCCACATCGAAGTGTTCCCACCCCAGCACAAGGCGCCAGACTTCTATGGCTATAGGGCACAGCAGGAACAAGTGAAGGGCTGTTTCTAGTGGTCCATTGCACAGCACACAATGGTCTTGGTGTGGCCAGTTTCTTAGCTGTAAGTTGTCTGCCGTTAGGATCTTGTTTTGTATGAGAATCCAAGCGAAGACTTTGCATTTGTTTTCGGTATGTGCCTTCCAAATAAGATCCGGGCGGAATCTGCGGTAGGTTCCATGGAATTGTATGCGGTATGCCGATCGGGTCGAGTAAATGCCATCTGGTGACCACTTCCAAACAATGGAGTCCTGTATTCCAGGTTGCAGTTGGATGTTCTGTACCCTGAGCCACAGTGAGACAAATTCCTCTAAGTGAGTGGATGTTGTGATCTTGCCTCTGAGCAAGCGAATCCAACTGTTATTATGGAGCTCTTACTGGACCGTTCTATTTTTTCCTCTTGACAAGTTCGAAGAGGTGTGGTGTGAGGTTTTTGGGAGCTTCACCGTCCAGCCAACTATGATGCCAAAATTGTGCTTACGTACCGTCCCCGACCGTGGCGATGGTTGAGGCATTGAAGAGGAGTCTGTTCGTTGGTTTACAAGGCAAGTCCATAGCAGTTCAAGGCTTGGTGGGATCTGTCCAGTCCTGCCACAGCCAACGCAACCACAGCGCTCTCCCAAATTTCTCCAAGTCTGGGACCCCAAGGCTACCAAGCTCTTTTGGTTTTGACACTATCGGCCAGTTGACGAGGCAGTGACCTCCATTTGCATTCTCTTCGCCCTTCCAAAGGAATGGCCTGCAGATTCGGTCAATCTGTTTTTTGGTCCAGGCCGCAAGTGGGAAGACAGTGAGGTGGTAAGTAGGCATAGACGATAGGACTGAGGTGACCATCGTTAAGCGTCTTGCTTTGTTTAGCAACTTGCCTTTCCAACCCGGTAACCTCGGGCCGATTCGCTCTATGAGGGGTTGCACGTGTACTTTACGCAGTGGCCCTGGTCCCCGAAAAGGCCAAGAGAACATGATCAAGGTCGATATCTTCGCATCTAATTAGGTGGACGGAGCTTTTATCCATGTTTATGCACAGTCCCGACACCTTCCCGAATGCCTCGAGAATGATCTTGGCGGTGTCGATGTCCTCTTTTTTTTGGGTTTACGAAGATTGCCGCATCATCAGCATATATGGACGTTCTCCTCTTTGCCGCAACAAGAGGTAGCTGCGTGAGGACGTTGTGGCTGGTGGCAAGGTCCAACAATCGTTGCAATGGGTCCATGGCTAAGATGAAGA
Source organism: Miscanthus lutarioriparius (assembly GCA_904845875.1). Taxonomy (NCBI): domain Eukaryota; kingdom Viridiplantae; phylum Streptophyta; class Magnoliopsida; order Poales; family Poaceae; genus Miscanthus; species Miscanthus lutarioriparius. Next base: position 112,705,868 of record CAJGYO010000007.1, on the reverse strand, counting down.
GCATAGGTGATAGCGGATCACCCTGGCGCACTCCTCTGGCGTGGCGGAATTTTCCTCCAAGCACAACATTTAGCAGGGCTCTGGAGGCTGCTATGCGGAATAAAATGGAGACCCATTCACGTCAGCGAGGCCCAAACCCGAGAGTTTGCAGCACCTCAAGTAAGTAGCTCCAGTTGACCGTGTCGAAAGCTTTCTGGATGTCGAGCTTCATAAAAAGTGCCGGGGTTTTGGACCTGTGCAGGCGCTTCACAATGTTCTGGATGTAGAGGAAGTTATCATGTATGCTTCTTCTTTTTTATGAAGGCACTCTGACATTTTAGTCTGTAACCTGCCTTGCATTAGACTTCTTTGGGGGGAGGATGATGTTGGCTGAGTTAAGAAGGTCGAAGCCCTGTGAATTCATCTCGAAGAGAGCATTGATAGTCGCCGCTACATTGGACTTGACGATTTCCCAGCATGATTTGAAAAATGCCCCAGTGAAACCATCCGGGCCCGGAGCCTTGTCTCCTAGCATGGAGTGGATGGTTTCCTTGATCTCATCTTGGGTGAAGGGGGCTTCCAGCTCCGAGAGGTCGTGAGGGTTGTACCCAAGAGCGGACCACAAGAAGGTACCTGGTCTCGGGACCATGGTGCCTAGGTGGTTCTAGAAGTAGTCGCCGATTACCTCCTCTTTGTCTTCGTGCATGAGGGCGATTCCATTGTCACTTTGCAGGCACTGGATGTAATTTTTCCGGGCTCTTGAACTCGCACAAATGTGGAACAGTTTGGTGTTGGCGTCGCCGGATTTAATGTTGGTGCGGCGGGATTTTTGCCTGATTCTGGATTTCTCTATTGCTGCAAGGCCCATGCTACGAATTTTTAGCTGTTGCCTGAGCTGCAGTTCCTCCTGAGAGAGGTTTCTGAACCCCTGTGCAGCCTCAAGTTGTAGAAGGATTTCTTTTTACTATTGCTAGCTGCAGCCTTGTATCACCTATTTTCTCTTTTCGCCACCGTTTGATGCCCTTTGCGACCCGGGATAATTTAATGTGTAGCCGTTTGAGAGGTTGTGACGACGCCACGGGTTTGTTCCAGATGTCATTAACTAACTCCTGGAACCCCTCCATTTTTGTGTAGAAATTTTCAAAGCGAAAGCACGCATTATGATGATGCTGCATCTCCCCCTGTAAGAGAAGAGGTGTGTGGTCTGACATAAGAGATGGCAGCGAGTGTAAGAAGCAAGATGGGAATAGCAGCTCCCATTCAGTTGTGCAAAAGAGCCTAACTATCCTGGTGAGAGTTGGCGTGTCTTGCTCATTGCTCCAGGTAAAGCGTCGCCCGTTCAGACGAATCTCCTTTAGGAGCAAGGTGTCGATCGCTGCTTTGAAGGACCCCATCAAGCTCCTGTTGAGGTGTGTGTTGTTTTTATCCTCGGCTTGATAAATGAAGTTGAAGTCTCCAAGGATTAGCCATCTCCCGTGGTCCGGAGATGGAATGTTCTTTAGTTCCTGTAGAAATTGGAGCTTTGCATTATCCCCCTGCGGCCCATATACCACCGTAATTTGCCATTTTGTGTCATCAGCTCTCATGGAGACCGTTGCCGTGATAGCATGTGTGGTGAGGTGTATATTAGAAAGGGCAAAGAAGCTTTCAGCCACAGCAAGCAGTATCCCTCCTCTGGTTTGGACGGCCGGCAAGACAGCATAGTTATTCACAAAGTGCTGGCTCAAGGTGCGCCTTACCACATTGTCATCAATCACCTGAAGTTTTGTCTCTTGCAAACAGCTTATAGTAGAGCCGGTGTCGCGGACGAGCTCACTGACAGAGTCGCGCCTCGCACCATCATTCAGCCCCCGCACATTCCAGTTCAGAATTCTACAGTTTCTTTGAGCCATAAAAGTTAGAGATGAGCCCCAGGTCCGGTGCAGTCAGGCGGCCGCGGAGTCCTCCAGGCCGCATAGCGCCGTGAGGGCCTTAATCACCATGGCGGTCAGCGGTCCCCTAGAGAGGGAGAAGTAGCGCAGCAGGAAGTCATCTGAGGATTGTCTGTCGTCTTGCACGATCCCAAGGCGCTTCATGAGGGCGTAGCAGGCTTTGGTCCGTGTGTCGCCTTTGGGCCATGATAATGCCACGATGCGTGCGCTCTTGCGCCTTGGTGGTGGTGGTTGCTTCTTGCCTCGACGCGCTGTGCCTGGGGAGCCTGCAGCAGTGGCTGTTCCTGAACCTGCAGCAAAGATTCCATGAAGCTGGCGGCCTCTGCTTCCATGGCCGGTTGAGGGGGAGCAGGAGCCGCGACGTCCAGCCCCGTTGGTGCCTCCCTGGCTCTTCTGCGATAAACGCAACCAGGGCGGAAACGTAAGCAGTTGTTAGCTGCTGCCTGAGGGGTTGGTGATGCAGACGGCCCGGCGATGGCATCAGGTGCTTGCCTGCCCTGCGTTGCCGCCGCCGCGTCGAACTGATGGAGCAGCGCAGAGGTGGCCGGTGCCCTGACGATCTCCATGCCAGCTTGAAGTTGCAGCAAATTCCTGCTCCTCGGGTTGCAGCGCGGGTGTGGCTCCGGAGTGGGCTCTCTGGCCGGCGGGCGAGGCTCTGAACGGGGTGTGGAGACCTGTGAGGCTCTGAATAAATCGTAGTCGGTGGCGTTCGTTCCCTAGTCCGGGGCCCGGAGAGCAGAGGCGCGCATCGTTGTCTCGTCCTGCGCGGCCTCTATCGGAGCCGCGTCCTTCAGTGCCGTGTCTGCTGTGGTGTGGTCGAGCGAAGCATCTGGTGCGGTCGGTGCCGCATCCTTCGCGACCTCGAACGGAGCCGTGTCCGCCGAGTGCGGTGGCATCATGTCGAGGGCCTCATGTCGGCAGCGGCCCGTAGGCGTCCGGTCACCCCGGCAACCATGGCGCGACTCTGAGCGATCCCGTTCCCCTCCCTCCCCGATACCCGGGAGAGGCTGCGGAAGCGCCTGGAGCCCAAGCTGTTGTTATTGTCTGCCCTATATAATGTCCACCCTCACGCTCAGCCTATTCCACTACATAACTTGATCAAAATAATCTTTTGCATCAAGTGTGCTATGTAAATGCATGACCCTGCAAAATGAATCAAATTTCAATTATTTTCCTTTCCAAAACTATAAAATACCTTTTGACCAAGAAGTTCAATAGTTGTTTAATGCTTAAATCAGAGTCTACGAGATAAGGTTTAAAAGCAGTCTAGCGGGCTGCTTGACAAGCATTAAAATACAGCACACAACAGATTTAGTTTAATGAAGCACTGCATTGCAAGGTCTGAAGTCCTATAGTATCTTAGATGTAAATATAACTTTGACATAAACTTCATGGTAGAGGCAGGCCGACCGGTGACCATGTAGAGGCCGATTATGTGGATGCTTCGCTCTCAAGACGAATCCTCTTGGTACCAACCTCGTCGCTAGCCGGCACCCTATTCTCCTTTGCTTCCACAGAACATCTCTTGTATGGTTTGAAGCCTGTTCGGAGCGATTTCAGCTTCAGGTGCGACAATTCATTGGGAAAGGAAGCCCTTGGCTCATCCATTGTGTCGAGGTCATGGTCAATGCTTGTGGCGTTCTTGTTGAGGTCAACTGCCACAGTGGTGACTTCATCTTCCTCCTCCTTGGCAACCTCCTTCGAGTCTTCTGCTTGTCGGGGAGAAAAGCTTTGCGGAAGCTTTTCTCTACTGAACAGCGCATCGAAAGCCAGACGACCCTGTCAACAAAAAAGTGAATTAGAAAGGCAATGCTGCATGCTGAAAGATTTGGACATAGTGAATTAGCATATTGTTGGTAGATTACAACCTCTTCGGAAACTTCCTTCCATGAATCACTTGTGCCTCCACTGCTTCTAAATCTGCGGTGGTTAGTGTCACCAGCTGAAGAGTTGCTGCAGGAGGCTTGCTTCGCCTTCTCATTAGCATTGTCCTCCTTCTCAGGAACATTGTCCGCATCTACATCACTACTTGAAGGTGTGTTAGAACCGCATGAAGAGCGATCCTGCTTTTTCTTATTCCTGAATGCATCACTTGTATCAGCTCCTGTGGTAGGTGTTGCATCATCATTCTGGACAGGAGATATCTTTAACTCTGTGTGGAGAGACACCTCGCCTTTTCCACTCCCATCAGACACTGAAGAAGCAGCAACTCTTAAACCTTCAAACTGTCCCTGTTTTCGAGCTTCTTGGCATTCCTTCTGTGCATTTTCAACTGGGCAATCTCTGTCTTTCTCTGAAGGTCGTGGAACATCAACTGTGGGATAGGCAGCACTAGGAGCTGGTACAAATGGAAAAGCCATGGGTGGAGCGAAGAAAGGGAGAAGACCTTGTGTTGCCCACCATGCAGATGCTGCAGCAACTGTAGCTGCTACAAGAGAAGCCATGCTTGGAGGAGAGCCTATGTTCCTTCCTTGAACACCATCTGCAGGGTTTTCTTGATTCGGATCGATAGGTGTGTTACCTTCAGCTGCTGGCCAGTATGATGCTGCGAGCCTGGCAGCTGCATGGATGGCAGGGTTTGACAACAAAGTGGAAACAAGCATGCTGGAGAAGGTGGATGACATGTTGACGAATGACCTGATGGTATCTTGGCTGCAGTTGCACTGCATCATTGGAGCAAAGGCAGCATAATTATAAGGAAAAGGCTGTGGTGTGGCACTGCTATCAAATTTTGGATCTGCAGAAAGCATTGGATGGATGCATGGGTTCATGCTTCCATTGATTCCCACTTGATCACTTGTTTGATCAGAATGAGTTCCTTCAGTTGCAGTGACCGGAATGCTAGCTGTCCCATTTCTCTCTGCTACCGAGTGTGAAGCTCTTGCAGTTTGTTTGTCCACATATGTTGTCTCCACAGACTTTGGCTTTAGCTTCATTTGTTGCATTGAGAGATCCAAATATCCCTCAAGAGAATGTTCACATTTAGAGCTGATTTGGATACCATTAAACCTTTCCATTTCCTGATCACTGATCTCCTTTACATCCTCTTGCATGTTGGGGTTAAGAGAATTATTTTCCATGATGGTCATATCTCGGATTTCTGTTTTACTTCCCTCGATCCCCCTGGGTGCACCATGATTTGAAGAGCTTTTGTTAACTGAAGAAAATGATGCAGATGGGGCATCACGGAAGAGATTAAGAACTTCCGAGCAACTTCCTTTTTCAGACAACTCCTTCCTTTGAAATTTCTGGATGCAAGTGAGTTTACAGTTAAAGATAATTATACAGAGGATAACATGTGTTCCTAAGAAAGCAAAATACCAGGGAGAATTTACCTGAAGAGATCCATCGCCTGCCATTTGTACATTCCCATTGCCCAAGGGCATATTTGGTTTTGTTGACTTGTCATTTGGAAGTTCTTTGGTTGGTGTCTCGGAGCTAAGACCACTTTTTCGAGGATATGGACTGTTAGGCTTTCTTTTAGGCCGTGGTGGAGGTATGTCAATGTCATGGGCTTGCCCCGGAGAAGTACCATTGTTCATAGCTTCCTTTTCCAGCTGCAATTTCCTAATTTGTTAGGTACAGGCATTGAAAATAAAATTACATGCTTGAAGGAAATAATTAAGGACTTGAAACTGTTGCCAGTGACTGGATTTTGTTAGTCTCTAAATATATATAGCTTTACAAGGCAACAAAATAAGTCAGCTTATACAGATTCCAGCCAATCAGAAACCAGTAGGATAATACACGAATCTCAGGGGAGGAAAGGTTAATGGCAATGGCACAGTTCTTTTCAGTTTGCACCAATTATAACTGAACATAGTGCTTATAGAAAAACAATGTTGAAAGCATGCACCATAAGTGGAATAGTTTAATGCCATTTAGCAAAGACATGAATTCACAGCTAAACCAAGGGTTTTTTTTCTTCTTCAAGTTTGACATTTCCCCTGTCCCTTATCTGAAACTTTCATATCATAGGTTATACCAAATTGGAAATTATGCTCGAAAGTTCAAGTTATGGAATGAGGAAAATGCAAAACTGCAGATATCAATCATGTGGAGAAAGAATTATCAACAGAAGGCTATTAGAAAACTTTAAAACAACTTAAGATGAGAAAATGCACTGTATTTTTGCTGATCTACAGACTAGCAAATGGCAGCTGGATGGAAAGGGTTTCGCTGGCTACAAGCTTGTCTGAGGACAATGTGCAGAAATGACAGATACTTAGGTGGCACCTGGTTAATCCGACTCTTAACACATGCCTCCAGAACCGTTTATCTCATTGAATGTAGAAAGAACAGATAATCAAAACAGCAGAAGAAAGAAACTGTGCTTCATTTCTTCGTACCCAGAGAGGAGGGCTAGCTGCAGGCCTGCCAGCACGGAGTTTGTATGTTGGCGAGTGGCTCAATGACAAGGACAGAGGTAGGGTACAAAAATGTTTGAAACCTTCCCCTCCTACAGCACTACATTACAGCACTTGCAGGATGAGACTGGGTGGCGAAGAACATGTAAATCAATGGAATAAAATACAGACAATGTACTGAAGTTCTATCTTTTACTGTTCATCTTTACTAATTGCCATGAAAGGGCCAAGCAAATCATAGCCAGTTTTTAAGCATCATTTCCTTTCTTTATGGACAACCTTCCATGAAAATATAGCAATAATAATTACTCAAAACCTCCAACCCACATTATAAAGATAAAAGTACTTGGTGCAAACCTGACACTGCTAGCAAATTTGGACTAAATCAAAAGAGCCACTTGTGAAAGCAATTAGACAATAGATAGTATAAGCACATATGAAGTCACAGCCAAGCAAACCCCTTTACCCCACTAGTTTGCATCAACTACCCCCCCCCCCCCCCCCCCACAAAAAAATTGATTCTAAAGTTGCAAAGGTCCTCTGGACCCCACCCCAACTGTTTCTTCTTGTTATCTGCTTCAGAAGTTGATCGGCCAGACTGCATTGGTAGAACACTATAACACATATTCATTCTTGATAATGAATTGGCCAACTACAAAAGCAAAAAAAATAAGAAAGAATCTTCAGACTTTGCCCATAATCTTCTCAGAAATGTTTCAGATACAAGGTATCAAAGGTGGTTAAAGAATCTTCAGACTTTGCCCATAATCTTCTCAGAAATGTTTCAGATACAAGGTATCAAAGGTGGTTAGACAGGAAGACCTTGTTCAGTTGTATCTTGGGAAAACATGCATATTTCTACAACCTTATATTAGAAAATTCTAGCAGAAAACAGTTTGTAATGGCATTTCAATAACCCTGATAAGTAGATATCATTGATTCAGCTTATCTTATAAGTTTACATCATTCCTTCTACGAGACTAGAGAAAGAGGAGGAATAGTGCCGGTTGAATGGCATACATGATTATCTAGAGAAGGATAAGAATAGACTAGGGAGAAATAACTTTGTATGGAGATTTGATTTATTATTTGCTACCAAAATTCATAGAAACTAACCTGAAAACCAAGTAGCCAGCTCAACTGCGCAAAAGGCAATCTAACTAGACAGGCAGGACAGAAAACCTAGCAGGCAACACTGACCACGGGCATTTCTTACCTGGCTGGCCTGCTGCCTATGTGAGGTCTAGGTCAAGGTCGCTATTTTCATAGCAAGGGTAAGCATGTACTCTTAGAAACTTTGTGTAATTGTGGGGGTTTGTAAGGGTTTCTTTTGCCTTTTTTCTTCTTAATATAATGATACACAGCTCTCCTGCGTATTCGAGAAAAGAAACACTCCTGTTTCTCTTAAATGATCCTGACAGACAACAGAAAAAATCAAAATCAAATATAACTGAAAAGGCACGGAGATTCCTTAATTGAAAAGTTTTTCAGGTAGTTTTCCTTCACCGGTAATTAAGTAAATAATGTTCATGGTTATATGTGAAATCTTTGAAGTAATTTATATGTCACAAATATTATCTTCTGGCCTCAGATTGCCATGGCGATGTTCAGTTCGAACTTGGAATGTCAACCATGATGCCCATCATCATTGACCAAGCAGGAATGCACCATAGGGCCTTTGAGATTACAGCTAGAGGAACCTTGTGGCATTTGGGTGGATGGAATTGATATTACCAGAAATATAACTGAGGAAAATCAAAAGCAAGGAACTACCAGACCTCTGTGTGCCTGTTGCTTATTGCAAGTTTGCAAAAACAAAAGTGAAATTTTGTTTTCAATTGGCTACCACTAAACCAGATCCAAAAAGAAGCCCACTCATGGTGGGTTTCAGCCCACAAAAGTCAACCAGTAGCTTCAGAGCTGTGATATGACTACAGCATTGGTTTAGAACAAATATAATGGTGCATCTGAAATGTGATGGTTTGAGGAAGGCCTAGATATGAACTAGTTAATGCCCCCAAACCATAATGATGTTCCAAAGTGTTGCTTTCACCTTTTAGTCTCTCAAATGTTGCGGCCTAAGGCCTTACAAATTCTAGATAGACCAAATAGTTACTCTCCAATAAAAAATAATACATTAACATAGTGAATTAGTGACTACTAGAATGCCTGCTCCAAATTCCAACATTTGCTTCACCTGAGTGGAGGTTGAAGGATGGATTTTTTTCCCACTCATCCATCTCTTCCCTGCTCCAACTACAAGTCAATTTGTACAAAAGGTAAAATGTTAAGCACCATCTGTATTAATGAAGCTAAATTGTGTCACTAGTTACCCTTTCTCGAACACGCAGGAGAGTTGCGTATTGTTAAGCGTATATCAAGGCCCATCCTATAGACCCATATTACTAACCTTGCCATCCTTTCCCTTCCATGGAATTGGCAAAGATGCCATGGAGAGGGGCAATGCAACCTCATTGAGCCAACATTTTTAATGGTTGTTCCATGAACACTCTTAAGATTGGCTGGTTCAGGATTTGGCACCCCATCCCCATCCCTCCTATGGTAACCTCAACCTAGGAATGTTTCACTTCCTTGACAGAGCCAACTGAGATCCCACTGACATGTGGGATCATCTATGCAATGAAAGTGAGCCAGGGTGGCAAATCATGAACTGCCAACGATATAAGTAGTGAGCTCTTAAATTAACCCCATCACAGCCTAGCCCCTAAAAGGCCCAGGACAGACAGGTCGCCCAGCAGAAAAAAAAAACAGAGGAAGAGGCAGTGTAGGGCATGAAAAGAAACTGGAATAGTTCTTCTTTGTTGCTCATATGATGTTATGTGTTTATTATTAAGTTGGTTTTTGTCTTCATCAAATCTAGCTTTCAAGCAATTCATTTGCAACTTAATATTTTTCATATACAATGTATAGTCTCAATTTCACTCTAACAAGTTTCCATCCCATTATTGGTACGTCAGTCATTTTACACAATATAGATGATTATAAGCTCAATGACAGCATGTATACATAAATAAATGAACCAGGTATAAGCAAATTCGTAGCATGTTTTTTCAATTTCAATATGGATTTATTTAATCAGTTAATAAACAGAGCACTGAGGTCAAAACAAAGAAATCATGAATGGCTCATGCTCTTCAAACCCATCACTGTGGCACACATATGTAAATAGAAAAAATAATGCAGTAATGTAAAGACACTAAAAATCAGGAAATTAGCACAAAAGCCATTCACATTATCAGCAAATATAAAGTGAATGCAACTAGAATGCCAGGCAACAGCACTGAACCAAACAAGGGCACTAGCCAATCAGATAGAGAAAGAACCTTGGTGAAGAACTTTTGAGCATGACTTCTGATCTGCACGGCCGTCTTTGTCCCAACATGCTCTATGGAGCAATTCGGAAGCCAAACAAACAAAAAAAAAAAGTGCAATCAGTATCAATAAGCAAACTAAATCCACATGAATAAACCTCAGTGGTTACAGATTGATAAAGTCAGGAAACAATAACATAAAAACTCGACCTGCGGGGGGTTATGACGGCCCCCGGGTTTTCCCTTTAAGAAGAAGATCTTCTCACACAGATCGAGAAAACCCCCGAACCCCCGCCCCCATCCTGACGCAGCGGTATCCGTTGCCTTGTGAGAACCGGGCCGGGCCATAACTGCGCTTTGGCACATGGGGACGGGCGAGGGGATTTTTTTAACCTCAGCCTGAAATTCGCTCCCACGGGGAGTCGAACTCAGGACCTGAGGAGTGCCGCTGGGTCACCTGACCGTTTGAGCTAGGCACCCTTTGGCAGGAAACAATAGCATAAAACTACTTGGATACAATCGCTATGGAGATTTTACCTTCTATACGCTGCCATGCTCTGCCATAAAGTTTCAAGGCTTCAAGGAACCGTTTGTGCTCAGCCTCTGTCCACCGCTCCCGCTGCTTTGTTATTGTGTATGGCTTTCTTACCTACAAAGAACAGTGATAAAATGTTCATTCTTTACCACAAATCAACAAGCACAGTATAGAACAACTCACCTTGACCACCGTTTCCTCACCAGAGGAATTCACCTCCATCTCCAAATCCAGCAAAAATAAACAAAAACAGAAGGGAAATGTGCAACAGCTGTTCGCTTTGTCACTTGGAGTTGAGGTCATCAATAAACAAGAGAACTCCTTCCATATCTCCAACCAAACGCTGGATCTGACGCAAGTAGTACCTCATATCTCCTCCTAGACCTCTATATCACACCAGCACTCCCAATATTTCAATATTTCAAATTTGTGCGCCCAGACCCAAAAGAGCAGCCAAATAAGTGTTAAATTTACACGAGAAAACCTATAGAATTCACGACTCTAGTCATGAATTGAACTGGGATCAGAATCTTCAAAAGGATCAATTCCACTCACCTACTTGAATTGATCCAATTGCTGTTACTCTGCATAAAAACATTAAGATAGAGCAACATCATTTAAATATTCATGTGCTTCCTTTGAAATGTAAATTACTGCATGATTACATTTTTTTAGGGCTCCTAACGCCCGATTTTTCAGCCACCAAATTTAAGATCTATAGCTCATACTTTGTGCTAACAAAAAAAAAGTGAATGCAACTCTAGTATAAAGTAACTTAATTCCAATATAAACTCATTGTAACTGAAAAAAAAAAAAAAGTTTTAGGAAGCCTTAAAAAACACCATCCCTAAAGCACAAATCTGAGGCACACAAAAGTCAATTGTTGGAGGCCTCTAAATACTATACGTCAAATTCAGAGTTCCTCTTTTATATATGTATTCAGGGATATTCACTTACAAGAAGAAACTACCCTGTACCTAAAATCAGATACTGTTAATTAAGCAAACTAAATATTACCATAATTACAAGAGTTACTTCAAATGAAAATCCCAGGATCACCACCATTCCACTTACCTAGAGAAAAACTCAACGTAGTTGATCCGTTGCACGCAACCACCAAGTCAGCAGAGTTTAAACCTAGCTCCGTTCCTTATCTTCAACTCTAGAATCATATTAAAACTTGCAAGTTTTCAAATTATGCAACCATTCCAACAAAAGAAATGGATTAGATTCATAAAACCAATCAAAAGCATGCACAAGATGTAAAGTACTATCAGAAGAAGAGATCAAGCTCACCTTCTAAGGCCAAACACTTCTGTAAACTGCAGAACAAAAAGAAAGGGCATAATAAGTGCTTACTCCCAATCAAATCTCAAACCTTGATCACAGTTCATGATCAAAAAGCACTATATTTAATAATAGTTGTATACTTATTGACATTAAAAAATAATAGTTGCACTCTCAAAACATAAAAAAATGAAAAACAATACAACTATCTGAGTTTAACTGAGCTTAGAAGTTCCAGTACTTCGCTTAGATGAGTACTGATTGAAGAGTGGACTGTTCAGCACGGTAACAGACAGTACCAGTACAAAATCTCACAGCTCCAAAATAATCAAATAGCACCCAAGATATCCCTACATTTGAAAGTTATTGCAGTAAGAATAACCAACTAGTTTATCAAACAAAGAAACAGTGTGCTGGAGATGCCAAATGTAGATTGTGCTGCTGTGTAACCAGTTGAACAATGAAACAATATAAATAGCAACTCCAGAATATAAAAAGGAAAAAACATACAGTCAAGTTCAAGTTCTATTTGTGTTCAAAAAATACAGTCAAGTTCTATGTACTTTTATAAAGAAAAAATACAACAGAAAATCTTGAATTATCATATGCTATCAATCCTTTCTATTGTTTTTTTTACTAAGTAAAATATATCAGAGTACTTGAATTTATTTATTGTTTAAGGATATCTCTAGTAGGTTCTCAAATATCTAAAATGTGTTACGTATGGCCAAAGGGCTAGATGTACAAGTGTTTCATATGCATAAAACCCCTCCAACTAGAGAGGAAATACATGTGCGCACCCACAACCATAAATACATCTAATCCTCCTTAGCAGTCTGCTTCTTGGTTTTCTTGGCAATCAAGGAGGAGCCAAGGAAAACACAATAAGCGGAGGGGCAGCGACTATCATAATAGTCTAGAGCGATGAAAGTAAAGGTGTAGAGAGATAGTTCAACGAAAGTATCGCAAAACATGAAGGAGGTGAGCAGAGTGGAGCAAGGTAGGAGCAGAGACAAACTGAGACACAGCACAGGACGAGTGATCCCAAGATAGACAAGGCTCCCAAAGAGCTTGGGTCATAAATGAACACCAAACTCCATAGGGGTGTTAACAGTGCGATGATCGGTAAGAGAAACACAAGAAAGGATGTCCTAAATGTACTTCTCCTGGTAGAGCTAGATACCATCAGACATGGAGGAGACCTCAATACCAAGGAAGTAATGGAGGACCCAAACCATACATCACGAACTTATCGCTGAGGCAATGCTTTACAAAAGCAATGTATTAAGAATCATCACACTTGAACAATGTAGAGAAGAAGTGTGCGGCCACGAGGGGAAATGTGAACAGAGAACACAGTGACAACAAAGGAAAAGAGCTCAAACCAGGCCCAAGGAGCTTGCTTAAGGCCATTGAGTGAACGACACAGCTTGCAAACCATGCCATCAGGAACAGAATATCCTGGAGGTGGTTGCATTTAAACCTCCTCCCACAAGTCGCCATTAAGAAAAGCGTTTTTGACATCCACACTGACGAAGCAACCGTAAGTAGAGTCCAAGCAGTAGTCATGTGAGCAACAGGGGCAAAGGTCCCCTCATAGTGACGACCTTGCTTCTGCTAGAAACCATGCACCACAAGACCAGTGCCGGCCCTAGGGGTAGGCCACCAGGTGCGACGGCCGAGGGCCCAAGTGGAGGAGGGGCCCAAGCCTAGGTATACAAATCCTCACGTCCTATAGTCCATTAGGCATTAACAAACTAGTGAGAAAAGAGACATAGAACTGATCAGGCGGCCCAAAAAGACAACATCGGCATTTCTTTCCTAGTTTCCTTTCCCCACGGCCCTCGGGTAGAGAGGAGGAGAGGAGTCACGCTGCACACAGCACACTCTAATCGTGAGTTCGCGACGTGTGCCTTACACACGCAGAGCTAGCGAGCCGCGCTGCCGCGAAGAGCTAGACTACCAGAGACACGGACACGACGCACGAGGACGGCGACCAGGTAGGGCTCCACGACGATGACATCTTGATTCTTGGCTTATTATGAATTGCGATCACTGATCAGTTGTTTAGGCCCAACGTATTTTTTTCCTTTTTATTTTTAATCCAAATTAATTATTTGTATAATATTTCAGACTCCTAGTACTTTGTACCCATATAGTCATATTTTTCTTCTAATTTATGTGTTAGAATTTTAGAATGTTACCTAAGAAACATTTGCCATGGGTGAGAAAAGAAAATGAATATATTGCTTTTTTAATCTACATCGTTCCTCGATAATTATCATACATCTACAAATATATTGCTTAATCTACATTATTCCTCGATAATTATCAGACATGTTAAATTAAAAACATGTTATTGAATTTGTTTTCGTTTTGCAAGTAAAATTAGCGCCTATATATTATAAGATTTTATACATGGTCAAGAGAGGCCGTTACAATGAGATCGCCATAGGGCCCTCAGAATCGTAGGACCGGCACTGCACAAGACGAGTGTTGTAGCAGTCAAGAGAGCCATCCTAATCGAGTATTGACCTTGTACACTGACCTTCAGGTGATGGGAGTAACATGGGATGGCAAAAGACAAGATCCCGAGTGCCAATGTGCTCCAAGACAACAATCTCCTCAGCCATAGCATTCTGCCAGTATCCTCTCGGTAGGTCATGGGCTCAACCAAAACAACAGCGATGAAGCCAAGGAGATCGGGAGGACAAATGGTGTTGCGATCATGTAGAGCATATCGAGAAGGTGACTCTAGAGTAGATCCAGTAAGGGATGGAAAGGAGTCAAGTGGTGGAGCAGGTCATGGACGACGAGTGTAGTGGTGAGTGATCTCATGAGAAGGATACACCAGAGGTGGAGAAGGAGGTACCTGAGATAGGAGGAGAGGATGAAATGGATAGTGGTGGAGAGGATTAAAAAAGAAGGTTGTGGTGAAACAGAAGGCGGATGTGGAGGATGAGATGAAGACGATAGCGGAAGATATCAATCAGGTAGACTGAGGAACAAGAGGGACTCGGTGGTAATAGAGACTGGTAGAGGAACTAGGATAGTAAGGTCGAGACTCATCAAAGGTAACATCCCGAGAAATCCTCATCCAACGAGCAACAGGGTCATAGGCTCATAACAGTGATAACCGTTATGCTCCGTACTAGTATTATACTATGGGAAGAAACACTCAACTGACTAGACATAGTTTGTGAACTCACAAGTTGAAAGAAGGGCGTAATAGACACAACCAAAGCATTTCACTCTTTTACTATTACTAATTCCCTTTTTATAATTGTTGGTGGCTTTGTTGGGTTTCATCCCTAACCTAGATCAACTTGCTTTGGACTAAAAGGTCTTTTTGTTATATTTGCTTTCTCATAAACACCGAAGATTCACATACCATTATTTTCTTCTAAATAAGGAAAATAGCAATGACAAAAATGAACACATAGAGGGCATCTTTAAAATGCCTGTGTTAGCCATCCTGAGATTGATTGGTAGGAAATTGGATGGTTCTCTCTCAATGGAAGAAGGGAGAAAGAACGACAAGATCACCCTTCATGGTTCTATAATACTAGAAAAATTTGATTGCTTTGAGATGTGTGAATTTTTATAAAAGAGCATCAGGGCACTTCTCTTGAAAGATGTATTATGGATGTAGGTTTCTCAATGGATATAGTAACACCAAAAGGCATTGGGTTGATATAGACAAACTTGCGATAAAACACTAAGGTTTTCTTGAAAAAGAAAAGCCAGCCATGGAGTGAAGGTACCCTATCTGTCTTAAGATAGGGAAGTATCAAACCCCTTAGAGCATCTCCACCAAATCTCCTTTCCCTTAAAATCTAGTATACGAGATTGAGAAATGAATTAGTGTATAGGGGATATGTGCTCCAGCAAATTGAGAAAACTTCATCCCCTTTATATGTGGGACCCACATGTCACTGGCAAAGCAATTTCTCTTCTTCCTTCTTTCTTTTCTCTCTCTCCCATCTCTCGACGGTGCAGCGCGGTGGTGGCTCACCAGCATGCATGTGCCTGTGGCATTAATTACCTGTCCAGCGCGGGCATGGCATGGCATGGTAGCTCGCCCGGCCTACGGGCATGGCACGACAACAGCATGCACGTGGGGCCCAATTTGTCAATGAGGGGAAGGAAGAAATGGAATTGAGAAAATTTGTTGGTTGTTCTCCTATCTTTGAAGGATTGAGGGGTTGATTTTCCCAATTAAGTAAAAAATTTAGGGAAAGAGGATTGGAAACGGAATCTGGAGATTTTTTTTGCATTCAATCCCCTTTATCTCTGGTGATAGGGAAAGGAGGTCACTTATTCTCAATTTGGTGGAGATGCTCTAAGGGAGCACCTAGGTGAGTGGCGTCTCAACTCTCAATTGAAGGCTCTACCAACGGAGCAATCTCTTTCTTGACAAAATAACCAAGAATGGTTCAATGCAAAAGAAATATAAAATCGATGTAGAAGAATTGCTCACTCTGGCACAATAAAGTGTTGTTTTGGACATCTTCATCATTGTACAACACATCTTTAACCATTGCTATCGTAATGTATTCATATACATAGAAAAAGTATACCCGATATGAAGCTTATTTTGAGATAAATTGAAACATCATTTTGCAAGTTCAATCTCATCAGTGAAAGGCAATAATAATCAAAGTTCAAAAGCTTAGTTGTGCTCGTCCCAAAACGATACTACATAGCTCAAGGGTTTACCATGCGTTTTGGAACTCAAGTGAATCATTTAGCAAGTTCAGGTTGAAAATTAATAGTTCAAGAACCTACATGACACAATCGGCACAATTTTAGGGACTGCTGGTGTGCTTCATTATGTATAAAACATAGAAAAAAAATGCTGCTATGACATTCATTTTGAGATAAATGGACACATCATTTTGCATGTTCAATCTCAACACTAAAAGATATCTATAATCAAAGTTTATAGGTTTGGTTGCACCCATTCCAAAATGACATTTTGTAGCAATCTTTACAGATCAGTCCATTAATGTCTCCAAAACCAAATCTTAGAGAAATAGAAGTACCTTCTAGAACAACCTCAACGGAATTGCTGATATGACTAGATCAAGTAGTTTCTCCCTGCATAGAAAAGTGAGAATAATAAATTACACTTTTCCTTTTCTTACCACTAAGAATGCCTTACTAATTTGATTACTAATAATACCTAGTGACGCTAAAAGAGCCTCAGAAAACCACTCTTCATTTTGCCCCTAATAACTCTAGAAGAGTAGGAGGAACCACTCTCATTTTGCCCCTAATAATGACACTAAAAGAACAGCAGGGAAAAAATCTTCATTTTGTACCTAATGACACTAAAAGCGATTTGAAAACTCTGCAACTAATGCAATAAAAAGCATTTCAAATTGACTAGAGCGAGATGAAAGCACATCCGGGACTGACTACGTGCCAGAAAATAATCCAGCTCAATCCACTGACAAAGGAAACATTAATTCCGAAAATAGACCTCAGCACTGCTGCCTCGTTTGCTAAAGCTTGGAGCAAGCAAGCTACTCATTCTCCTAGTCATTCTCATCAACAGAATCAGGCAATCAGACATGCTTAACCTCCACACACAAGCATATACCGTAGGAAAAAATTCACCACTAAATCTACTGAGTTAAGAGTTCACAGAACCCAATTCTTCCAATCAAAGTGAAGCAATAAGCTTCCAGGAACCAATATCAGAGACTCGTATCTGCAAGAAACAGATAGCTCGCAAGTCCAGAAACTAAAGCAACATCGCTCAGCAGCAGGAACAGTAACACAAACATCCATTTGACGTCCTAAAGCACAACGCTGAAACAATATCTTGCTAGCCTCACCAAGGAAACACTCACCCCCGTGGAAGTTACCAAGCACACACCGCGACGATCAAATCCCAACCGCCGTCCTCTGCAAAAGAAACACAGCGAGAAGCGGCATAGATCATTAACAACTACTGTACGTTACCACTCATCAGATTCTCAAATTGCACAACCAGAGATCATGATCCATTCCACTGCTAAATTAAGCATCGAAAACACGTAGCCCAGGAGGAATAAAGTGAAAAATAAGGCGAATCGCCATCTGATTGCAATCACAAAAGTACACCAGAGAACATTTTGAAAAGTGATTTTCTGCAGGGCCAAAAAAAAAAGTGCTAGTAATCCGGGCATGTCGCGTGGACTAGAAACAGAGGTCCGTGAATTTTAGCTAGGGAGAAGCAGCAGTACCTCAGCGGACGCAGCCCAATCGAAATCGAACCCAACGCAACCTCGGTCCGCGCCGCCTCGCTCCCCCGTCCGTCCACCCTTCCCACGCACGGCCGCCTGCACCAACCAGCGCACCCATTCGATCGAGCGTCAGCTCATTCATCACAGGGAACGCCACGAAACCGCAGCGCACAACGAAGGCCCGATTAATTCCCACCCACCTCAAGCGACCGCCACGGCGGGCATCACCGACCGCGCCGGCGCCGCCGCAGCAGTGGCATCCGCGCGGCCCTCCCGCTCCCCGGTTCCCTCTCCGCCGCCGCCACAACCACCACCACTACTCCTCCACAAGCTTCTCGGTCGATCGGCTGGGCTGCCCCGGGGATCTAGCTGGACTACGGAAGCAAAGCAAGCAGGCAGGCAGGCAGGGTGGATGCAAGGAAGCGGAGGCGAGGAAGATGAATTAATGAGAAGATGGCTCTCGGCTCTCGCGACTTCAGAGGTGCTTTGCTGTTCGCTGTCTGCGTGTGCTGCTGTATGCTGTGCGCCGCGCGGGCCGCGGAGGGGAGGGGCTGTGGCCTGCTGTGGGGTCGCGATCGCGGCGAGCGCCGCGAGAAATCTCAGCCACTATCTTTTCTTGTGGATTTCTCGCGCTCCGGCCCCCGAAATCTTGCGAGCGCGCCCTCCAGCATCCTCGGAATTGCAGCGTCGAGCGAGAATAGTTTATGCAGAGGAATGTGCTGCGGTCTGCTGCTGGCTGACTCTTCTCCATCTGTCTGTGTCTCGCTTTAAGGTCTCGTTTAGTTACAACCAAATTCTTAAAAAGTCCTATCAGTAGTTATTACATCGAATCTTACGATACGTGCATGGAGCATTAAATGTAGACGAAAAAAACTAATTGCACAATTTGGTTGAAAATTGCGAGACGAACGTTTTAAGCCTAATTAGTCCATGATTGAACACTAATTGCCAAATAAAAACGAAAGTGCTATGGTAGTCAAATTTCTAAAATTTGGCCAACTAAACAAGGCCTAAGAGCATCCGCAAGCGTGGAGCACCGGGCGTCGGTTCGATCGTGGGCTCCACAAACGACATGACACGTCTTGCTATTCAGCTCATAGTAGATAGAACCGGACCCGTCTCGATTACCGGACCCACACACGAAAAAAAAAGACGGGCGTGTCTTCCTGCAATATCTTCTTCGGACTTCTTTCCCCATTCGTCTTCCGTTTCGCCGATCTGTTGCGGCTCCTCGTCCGAGTTCGTCGATCCACCAAATCCGGCCAATCCAAGCCTCGTGCGGCGCCCCCTACACTTCCCCATCCGCTGTTGCCTCGTCCCCCTCATGCGGTGGCCGCCTTCTGCTCATTGTGCGCCGCCGCCTCTTCGTCATGCGCCACCCGATCTGCTCCGAAATCGCGCATCGCGGGATTCCCTCCCCGGCCCTGCGACGTTGGCATGCAACAAGGAGGACGAGGCAGTCGCGAAGGAGGACATCGCGGCATGGGCGTCCATGGTGTCGTGCGTGGAAGTCGCGTGATGTGTCACCTTCGAGATCTGCAGCATGGTTTGTCTCTCCTCGTCTAATAGATTTGGTGCTGTGTGATAGTAGCTTTGGGCATTGCATTATTGTTTCTGTCTAACATCTAACTGAAGTTACAAATAGAACTTTTCATTGATTTAGGTTCACATACAAAAAACTAAAAATAACAAAGATACATGCAAAGGACATCTACATATTACATGTTCTAAGGTTGCCGACCACTAAATTTTTGCCATATATGTTTCACTAGATCTGTCCGCATACGTTTATAAGTCTCTCTATCATGAATCATATCATTGATCTCTAGAATTCTGGTAAATCCATTAATTGGTCCATGGTCAAGTCCTTCAATTGGTCTGGTAGCTCGACCCTCTTCATATGTGGTGTCCAGATGCAACTGATAAGAGTCCCTCTCATCCTCAATTATCATATTATGCAGAATAATACATGCTATCATAATATCTTCTAGCTCTTGCCTATCCCATAGACGTGTTGGATGATGTATAATGGCCCATCGTTTCTATAGAATCCCAAAAGCACACTCCACATCTTTTCTTGCTCCCTCTTGATGCTAAGCAAAGAGTGTATCCTTTTCAGTAAGAGGTAAAGTAATTGTTTTTACAAATGTTGTCCGCTCAGGATAAATTCCATCAGCTAGGTAGTAACCCATATTGTACTATGAACCATTAATTGTAAATTTAACTTCTGGGACTCTCCCTTGTAGCACTTGTGTGAACAATGGCGACTGGTTCAACACATTTAGATCATTGTTAGAACTAGGTGTGCAAAGAAAGACATGCCAAATCCAGCGGTCATAGGAGGCAACATCTTCGAGCATGATAGTGGATACCTTGTAGTCACCATGGGTAAATTGTCCCTTCCATGCAGCTGGGCAATTTTTCCATCGCCAATGCATGCAATCTAGACTTCCCAACATCCCTATAAACCCTCGTGCCTCTCCAACTTGGAGTAACCGTTGGATATCCTCATCATTAGGTCTTCTAAGATATTTCTCCCCATATATGTGTCTAATACCTTGAACAAACTTGATTAGACACTCTAAAGTTGTGGTTTTGGCAATTCCAAATGCTTCATCCATATATGTGTCTAATACCTTGAACAAACTTGATTAGACACTCTAAAGTTGTGGAGTAACTGAGCTTGAAGTTTAGCTTCAATTTGAGCTTGCATTTTTGCCTCAACACGAGCCACCTTTGGGTCATTGATTTCCTCAACATGAGTTTTTGGAAGTCCTCACTAGTGATGGACTAGTTTTCAAAGTCTTCAGCCATTTGTTGGTAGAGGTTTGGTTTGGTGGATGGAGTAGAAGGAAGTGTAGCATGTGCGAATGAATGAGTTGTGTGTTAGCTATCCTTCAGATTGTATTTATAGATGGCTTCTCCAGCAGCTGGCTTTTCCAACAGCTAGTTTTTCCAACATCTAAATTCTCCAACAGCTAGTTTTTCCAACAGTTAAATTCTACAACAGCTAGTTGCTTCAACTTTCATGTCAGTTGTGCATTAAATATTTCTCCAACAGCTAGTTCTGAGTTTCATGTCTCCTTTTTCAGATCTTGAGAACAAGGAGAGCAGGTGGTACATTGCATAAACAGGTACAAACCAATATTGATATTACCAACAATGAAAAATCGTACATAATAGTAGTGCCACATACATTTAGTACCATACAAATTCCACACACTAATACATAATGGTAGTGCCACATACATTTAGTACAACACAAAATTCACTCACTAATACATAATGGTAGTGCCACATACATTTACTACAACACATACAGTACACACTAATCCATAATGATCTGCTTAGTTGTCTGAAGATGGAAATAGTTCCTTGGCTAGATCCTGTAAGAGTTGTTCATGCAACTTCAGTATTGCTGACTCATGTTCGAAGCATCCTTATCCAACTGTTGCATGTAGTTTTTTGTCTTGTCCATTCTAACCTGCTCCTTTGATGCTTCTGTTGTTTTCTCTAGTGCACTTGCTCTCTTCAACATAGCATCGTGAAACAAAACCATGTCTTCATATGGTTGCGAGCCTAGGGGAGATTGTAGTATGGCCTTTCCCTTTCCTTTTTCTTTCATCCTAGCTTTTGCTTTCTTCTGCCCCTCTGGCTGCACTTCTTTGAATGTCTCCCCCTCGTTTGTGTCTTGGTTGGAATATGAAGTGTATGCTCCAGATTCATCTACTTCTGTCCTTTTGTTCTTCTCTGAACAATCCATACCAAGTATACTTCTATACCATTTGGGTTCCTTCCTCATAATCTTCCAAACATATTCAAGTGTAAATGGCTTTTTCTTGTTTTCTCTTTTGAATGCAGCACATGCTTTGTCCATCACCATGTCATCAGATTCCCCACTACAATAGGTCATTCGACCATAGACCCCATTGAACTTGGTAACAGCTGCATTAATTCTTCCCCAATGGCTTTTGAGCAGTCCCTTTGACTTTCTTCTTGCACCTTCAGCCAGGCCTGAATTGAACGCTTTTGCTATCTTGTTCCAGTAGGCCTCTCTGCTCTGATCTGTGACACGAATTAGATCTACTGAATGCTTAATCCAAAGACTTACAAGGCATAGGTTATCGTCCTCAGTGTAATTAATTCTCACAGTCCTCCTTCCTTCATCCAGACTGTTGGCGCTTAAATCTTCCTTTTCTCCATCTTTCTCTAGCTCTCTTATTTGCGATTGCGGGGTTGCTGAACCTGAGCCATGTGAAGATGCACCACCAGCAGCACCTACAAACATTCCACCTGGGAAGCCAAAGTTGGGTAGTGGTTGAAAACCTTGATAGCTTGGTGAAAACAGGGCATACTTTTGAAGGTTGCCTACATCACCAAAGGGATTCAAGTTGTGCATGGCATGAGTAGGTTGACTATGTTGGGGATAATGGGAGTGATAGAATGGTGGTGGTGGGGTGGGGAACTGAGTCTGGTTAAAAGTGTTGGGTGCGAAATTTGGCATGTGTTGGAAGCTTGTGTTATCTGCTCTTGGATTTCTGGGATCAGTGGCGAACAACCTACCAAAACTTTCCTCCGAGGGCTCCATGTGAACTAAGAAATATGAGTACTGAGTTGTTTTGATTTTGCTTCTCTATTTTTGTGTAGGCTGTTGGGAACAAGGAGGCAACAAAGGATTGTTGGGAGGAAGGAACCAGGTTGCTGGGGCTCCTTTTGAAGAAGCGTTGTGCTGTAGCAAGCAACAAGGAACACTTTTTTTTGAAGGCAACGGTCAAGTGACGTTGCATTTCACTTGACTCTGCATTTCACTTGACCGTTGAAATATGAATGCTCATCCGCTCATGGCAGTTGGAGCCATTGGAGCTGTGTCATGTGTAGAGTGATATATTTTTTTATTGCACAAAGGGCGGGTTCTATACCTGGTAGCTGGTCCTCCATCGAAACAACCTCACAGTGTATGATACTGGGTCCTATACCTGCATTAAATACATAGAACCCGCTTCGACACACACCACGGATGCTCTAACGGAGCAAAATTGGTGGATGACCTTTTTCTTGTTTTGGTAAGGAGCTGAAGCTCAAGATTGGTCACGCTCAGCCTGCTGCTCAGCTTTTGAAAATACGTGTGGAAGTGAGTACTTATTGTGTTCAGGGTCACTCTGAATAGATAATTACTCACTCATTTTCCAAATTATATGTTATTTAAGTTTTTTTAAGTCAAGACATCTCAAGTTTAAATAAAATTATAGATAAAATTATAAAGATTTATGACATTAAATAGGTATACTATGAAAATATAATTAATAAAGAATCTAATGATCTTTATTGGGTATTATAAACATTTTTATTTTATTAAATAAATATGGTCAAACTTAGATGCTTTGACTCTTAAAAAATTAAAATAACTTATAATTTGAGACGGATGAAGTACAAATATACGATTCATCACATAGTTTTGAGGGTCCAAGTACGATAGCCCATCTTGTTTACGAAGAATGGATTATTTAGGTACTCATTACGTTGAGCATCTAAGTTTTTATACCACTTTTTTTTTTTTTTTTAGCTTGTCTGATTTGTGTAGGGATTCAGATTCGCTTAAAAACTTTTCAAATTTATATTTTCTCTATAAATGTTTCTCTACTAAATTAGAAACACTTTATGGAATTGTTTGGCTAACTCGCTGGAATTTTTAAACTAGAACTAAGAGAAATCATGTTTTGAATGTTGCTTTGGACTAGTATAAAAATGAAAATCAGTTCCAAGTAATTCTTCCTAAAACGTTTCTCTCTTTATATCATTTTGGCAACGTTTCTATTGATTCGAATGAGAATGTAAAATGTTTCTTGCTTGTGGCCTTTCATGTTATCCACTTGAAGAATGTATTCGTTATATTAATATATTTTTAAGTGAAGTTTCTACATGATGAAACTTTGACTATTATTTATTTATTTTATTTTTTGTCCAAACACTAGAGACACATAAATCCATATTTGGTCGTTACTATAGACTAACAAATACAAAATGATTCATGGAATGTTTGAAGAGGCATTCTAATATCATTTAATTCCACAGTTTTTTTTGCAAGACCCAATTATAGACGCAAACGCTCACATACACGAGCGCACACTCACCAATATGAACGCACGCACGCACACGCTACTCCTATGAGCACCTCCGAAAAACTGACACACTATTCGCTTGATCGTTTCTGTGGCTTATAAGCCGGTTGATGTTGTTTTGTTGTGAAAGAAAAATTGTATCATGGCTGATAAGCATGGTTGATACGATCAAGCGAACAGGGTGTGAGTTGGACCGGCAAATCTCGAGATTGACGAAGTCACCACAGTGTCTCGCTGTCGTCGGGCATGTCACCTATCACTAAAATAATAGCGCCGTTAAATCCTAAAATAAATCCAGGAAAATGCGAGCACCTGTATCAAGCGAGGGACTTGAATCCAAGTGGACATGTTCCACCACAAGGAACCCAACCAGCTGAGCTATGCTCAAGTCGCCCACGGGTTTGAATACGTCATCTGCAAGGACATTATCTTTTGTGCCCTAGAATATATGCAATAGTGGCATATATTTGTTGCATAATGCATATTAGAACAATATTTCTATATTTTTCAGATTTAAGTAGGTGTGCTGGTTGCTAAATAAGCATCGGAACATATGTAATAAGAATTTTTGTATGGAAAAGATGTTGGACATAGTTGAAGTTCTTCGATCTATCTAACATAAGTAAAAGACAAATTATTTTCTCTTCAAACTAGAAGACGCTAACTAATATTTTTATTTCCTTTTCGAAGCATTTCCCTCTCAGGAATAAATAGACATTAAACAGCAGACACCAATTTACCAGACTGTTCTCTGAACAGTGAAGTCCACAGCCAGGAAACCTCAACGGTAGTCACACGCAAATCCAGGATTCAGCAGGGACTCTTCCGCAAAACCCAAATAATGAATAATTTGCGGTTAGGAACGCCCGAAGTGGCCTGCTCCCTCCTCCGCACGGGGCCCACCTGGCGGCCAACTGGCGGCGATCTAGTGGCTCCCCTTGCGCTTTTTCCAGGGCAGGGCGAACCTGTGGCCGCCGTGACCCCTCCGCGAGACGCGATCTGCGCCGTCCGTTCAGCCCGCGCTAGCGCTCCTTGAACCGTCGGATCCCCGCGCGGGAACTCGTGGCCAGCGTCGCGCGGGGCGCGTGGACGGCGGCGATGCGCGCTCCGTCACATCGTACGGCTGCTGAAGGGTGGCGCGGGGCGAGGGCGCGTGTGCGGTGTAAAAGATGCTGAAGCCTGTGGCGGAAAAGCGCACCAGGGGGTGGGGCCCCCGCGGGCTGCGCCATTGCGATTGCGGAGGGCGTGCACGGGGCGACTAGGAGCGGGGGCCCGCAGGTTGGACTGGTGGCTTATCTTTACGGGGCCTGGTAGGACGTGACAATGCGGGGCGCTTTCGGGTCTGCTACGCTGGTATTAAAGCTCCGGTCGAAGCTGTTCGGGTGTTTGAGAGAAAAATATCGTAGATTTTAGTTGATAAGTTGACTGATAAGTTTAAACGAACAGGTACTTTATTGGCGGTCACGGCGACGCGAAGTCAGCACAGCCAGGGCCCAGGGGCGTAGCCAAACAAATTCGAGTTTGTTAGATTAAAAAAATCGAGTTAACTTGGATGTATAAATTTCTATCGTATGAATACATATATGGTGAAAAAATAATTATAATTACTGTTTTCATTTTTTTTTCACCCTCACCCTTACCTTTAATATAGAGCATGTTTGATCCACCATCTAAACTTATTGCCTAAATTTAGTTGTTAGGGATCCAAACAACCTAGCTAAAAAATCAGCTAAAATTTAGCTGAGTTTAGCTACCTCAACTCAGCTAAATCCAGCTAAAGTTTAGTTGAGTTTATTAATCGGAGGATTCAAACAACCAGCTAAAGTTTAGCTAGTAGAAATTTTATGTAGCTAATAAAGTTTGGCTTTAAAATTTTAGCTAGCTATAAACTTTAGTTCAGTGAACCCAAACATGCCCATAGAGTCGCCCCTAAGCACAACAGCGCACCTAGGAAGATGGCAAATGTTCGTTGCCGAGGCTATTGCTATTCACCCTGTTCGGCTAATACACTTTCAGCTGATTTCGGCTGATTTAATAGTGTTCTGTGAGAGAATAAGCTGAAACAAGTTAAAACAAGCTGAAACAAGATGAAATGTGTTCAGCCGAACAGGCTAAATCGGCTAAAGTAAATAACTATTCCTGATGAATTGGCTAACACGTAAAATTTTAGGGACTTGCTAGCGTCCGCACGTTCGATCCGGGGCACTGGTGTCCAGACGGTGCTCGCACAACGAGCGAGCGAGCGCTCTAGTGCATCAGGCTTGTGAGCGAGCACCCCAATAGCGGGCCCGCGCCGCTCCGGACGTCGCCCGCACCGCCAGCCGCTTCCCATGTATATTCCATGTGTAACACCCGATCTACTTTTAAAACATCCAGATGAAACACTTGCAACATTCAAAAGAAGACAGATGAAACACTTGAAACAAGCATATGAAACATTTGTGAAAATGCCTAAAAATACTTGAAAACTATTGCAAACATATGCAACATCCAGATGAAACACTTGCAACATACGTATGAAACACCTGAAACACTTGAAACATACTCCCTCCGTCCCAAAATATCTGTCGTTTTCGCTTCCCGTGAAACAACTTTGATAAAAATATATATTAAAAAATTTAATATTTATGGTACAAAATTAGTATCATTGGAAAGATCATTGAATCTAGTTTTTTAATAAATTTATTTGGAGATGCAAATATTGCACGTATTTTCTACTAATCGAGTCAAACTTGCGGCACGGAAACCCAAAGCGACAGATAATTTGCGACAGATGGAGTATGGTTGCAACATGCATGTATATGCAATATCCAGATCTACTTTTGCAACTTCTAGATAAACACCTGCAACATACATCTAGAACAGATGAAATATTTGAAAAATACACTTGAAACATACGTGTATAGCCATTACAACATGTGCAACATCCCGATCTATTTTCTAATATCGATGTACAACACTTGCAACATACCTCTGAAAGATCTGAAACACTTGAAACATACTCTTGCAACAAGCGCTTTTAGCGTACCATCTACTTGCTACTTGGATGAATGGAGGATCGTGGACGCGGAGCTCGACAATGGTGCATAGCTCAATGCCACGGAGTGGCACGGGAGGCTGCCAACGGGTAGGCGGCTGCGCCGCCCCGGCGAGCGACTGTGCGGCCACCGACGAGCTGTTGCGTGGCTCCCGACGACAGGGCGGGCGGGTGCGGTCCCCTGTGGTGGAGGTGACAGCCTCAGACGACTGCGTTGCCTGCGGTGAGCGTCCTCCGCGCTAGGAAGGTGAGCAGCGAGCGGGCGGTGCGGTAGAATTGGGCGCGGAAGATGCATGCGTGGAGTGAAAGAAGGCCGCGACGAGGATGAATGGGGAATCGTCGTTTATTTTTTTTATGGATAAGCCGGGAGCAGGCTCCGTATTAGGCTCCGCAGGCCTAGGAAAGGTGCGTCCGGAGCGTCGGACACCCTGTGGAGCATTACCAAAAAATTTATACTAGCACATAACATTTTGCACTACCTACTGTACATGTAGTAACATGTGAAGTGACCTATCCACACATGTACCCACGAGTATAATCTTATACGTATACTTTGCGGTTTGCACCCACATATGGGATTTTGTACTTACACTCACACCCATCGAACAATACCGGCCCTATCAACCTAATTAGACGACAGACAAAGGGATGAAAGCAAAAGGATTGAAATGAGGAATAATGGACTAAGTGACTGACCAAATAAAGGCGCCGTTCGGCTGGTCACAATACCAGCCGGATTTCACTGTTGTGGGCTGAAAACACTGTTCACTCTCTCACAGATTTCTCCAGATTCCTCCCAGCGAACAGAGCCTTGTGTTGTATTTTAATATTAAGTACAAACGAGTACTCCTTCGACTCTGAAATAATAGGACTTTTGATTTTGCCTTATAGAGTTATATAGCCCTTGTATATCTAAAAATTTCCCCTCGGTATCTCTATAAGCCACAAAGAAAATAAACAAAATACCAACCGGGAAAAAGTGTTCAGCCAATTTCCGTCAACTCCATTGATGAATGCTTACTAAGGATAAGCACATTAATTATTTAAATACTCCCTCCATTATAAATTATAAGACTTTTTGGCTTTCGTAGATACATAACTTTTGCTATACACTTAGATATACACTATGCCTAGATGCATAGTAAAAATTATACTCTTTTTTATGATGTACATCTAAAAAAATTCAAACCATCTTATAATTTGAAATGGAGGGAGTACATATCAGTGGACTTAGAGGCCATCTCATATGGCTTCACAAATGAATTTTATGAGTTCAAAGAAAAAGGGTGAGAAAAAGATGTCATTGATTCATGAGGTGAACACCTCGTGAGCAAAAGTTTATGACTATAAAAGTGTGTTTGGTTTGAGAAATAAAGTTGGACGAGACAGGACATCCTCTTTTTTACGGTGTTTGGTTAGAGAATAGGAGGGATGAGGTCATCCTCAATAGGGAATATCCCTGTTAAACTTGTACATCCCTGCCCAGAAACGTGCGAATGAGCTCTTCCCTGTGAACGCTGTTTTTGTCATCTACCACGTCTCGTCTTCCTGCGGGCGAGCGGTTCAGGAGGGGCACAACCGAGCTAGGATGACAACCATGGTGGCGTGTATCCGAGCGGGGAAGCAGCAAAGCGAGGTGGAGTACCGTGGATGGGCCAAGGCCAGGTGGGGCAGAGCGCGTTGAGCTCACATCCATGGCGCGCATGAGGTTGTCACCATCACAGAGCTAGAGACAACAGTCCCAAGCGCGCGCCCCTACCCCGCAACGGATGTGCGCGAGTCGGCGGACGCCATGCAACATAGCCTCGTTGTGGCCCATGAGGTGGTGTCGGATGCGATGTTGGTGCAGTCAATTGGGCGAGGAGTACATCGTGGTTCGGGAACATGTGTGTAGTATGGATGGAAAGGAGGAGACTAACAGCGTGAGACCCACATTAACGATAGTTGACGACAAAGAAAGTTCATCCATCCTCTTCCTCCCATGTCTCCCACCAAATGCAAAACAGGAATGTTCTCATCGCTCAACCAAACGAAGGCATGAGATCATCCTATCTCAAATAACTAGGACGGTTGTGTCCCATCCCTCTCTATTCGTAAACCAAATGCAACCTAATACAACTCTTTAACAATTGTACAAAGTTGTTGTCATGCGCCTCGCAAATTTCCCCCGTTTATGGCATAAACTATTAAGGATCATGGAATTACTATTTTTTAGAAAACTGAAATGGCATCATCCTATATCCTAGAAAAGTGGGATGGTCCTGTCCTGCCTTTCCTTATCCGTAAACCAAACATAACCTAAGACAATTCTTTAACCGTCATACAAAGTTGATGTTGTCATACACATCACAAAAATTCTCTGTTTACTGCATGAACCATTAAGGATTATGGAATTACTATTTTTTAGAAAAAGGGAAATTTCATTCAAGAGATACCATCCATTGTTACAATTGTAGCCTTTAGCTATTTGAACAAGCACACTAAAAGTAACAAGGAAAATGAGAACAGCATAAAAAGCTACAAATGACGCACTAAGCCTATTAAAAGATAATAATCCATGCTTAGCAAAGATTTGTATTGCCGCAGTCTCTAGTATTTGACAAACCCATTTCATAATAGACTCGGTCGTTGTCCCATTTTGATGTGTAGACTAGAAACATGTTCCGGGCTCCTTGGATTACAGGATTTTTGAAGGAGAATTTTGGAAAAATACTATTGGCAAAGGAAAATTTCCTATCCCTTGGTTTGGTTGGCAGGAAGCACCACTACTATTCCATAGGATCTCATTCCTTTTTGTGTTGATTCCATAGGATTTCTAACATTCACTCAAAGTTCTTGGAAAAATTACTATGCATGAAGTACAAGGAGGTGAATGCTGATGCTACTAACTAATGGTCCCATTATGGCTTGTTCTACCCAATCAGAAAGAGAAAACACATGCAAAAGCACAAACTTGGTGTTATTTTTTATTGGGTCTCAACGTTCGTGTAAAGCGGATTCTTTGTTTTTCATATGCCCCAACCAAACAACCTTTCATCCAACACATTTCTACGTTTTACGATCCTCTGTTTTACACGTGCATACCTATCCCATTTCTACGTCTATCCCATTTCTACGTTTTTCCTATTCATACGTTCCTACAAATTAAGTAACATAAGAGGTGTTCGTTTGAGATGAATTTAAACCATTGCAGTGCATACTCCGAACTCCCTAATAAACACAGGAGTTGTTGTACGAGACAACTTAAAACTAGAAAAAATTGCTGATGTCATGAAAAGAAAGAACTGCAACCGTTTCCCTGTTCTGTAAGAGAACTGATCGATAACATTAACAAAAAAGGAACTGCGACTGTGATTTTTTTATTTTTAACATTTTTTTAAATTATTCTTAATTCTAACACTGTTTTTTTTTCAAAAGTAACACTTTTGGCCGCGCCTATTTCCAGGGCGCGGCGAAACAACTCTGCCGCGCCACGCAGCAGGGGTATGTACGTGGCAACGTCCCGCCCCGCTGGTCGCTGACGTGGCAGGCCTTGCCACGCCACCGATCGTAGGCGTGGCAGAGCCAAACAGAGAGGCGGGCAGAGCCAGGCAGAGGCTCTTTCCTCCTCTCTGTTTCCTCTCTCGCCACTCCAGACAAGACAGCAGCCTCCTGCGTGCCTTGCCTGCCGCCGGCCGTGCCTCCCCTGCCGTCTCCCTCTCTCCCTTGTCTCCCTCTCTCAGTCCCTCCCTATCCCCACTGCGCCGCCGCCCCTCCCCGTCGCCGCCACGGCCGCCGCTTCCCTGTGGTGCGGCCTCCCTCTCTCCCAATCCTCTTCCTCCCCTGTCATCCCCTGTCCTTAACCCTCCTCCAACTTTGGAAGCAAAGAAGCCCACCGCCGGCCGGCCATTGCCGCCGGTGGCCAGCTCATCGCCTTAGGTGGATTGGGGTGATCCTCTTGCCACCGGCAGCCATTCCCGCTGTGGTTTGTCGAGGTAATCCTCTTATGCATTTGTTGCTTCGATAGAATTGTTGTTAGCTAGGGTTAGGATTCAAAATTAGTCAATGAAATTAGTAAAGTTAGCTAGATAGGTATAGTTAGTGAAGTTAGTTAGTATAGTTGGTTAATACAGTTAGTTAGTATTGTTAGTATAGGTACTAATATTAGTTAGTGTATTTAGTATAGTTAGTTAGTATAGTCAGTTAGAATTGTTGTTATAGGTATTAATATTAGATTAGTTAGTTTTCTTATTTAGTAGGCATGACAATTTGGATGACCTGATGAAGTTTCTTGAAATGCTTTTGTAGATGGATTGTTGTGTTAGAGTTTTTTACGGAGGAAGTGTTAGGAGAAAAGATGGTATGTTTGAGGATATGAAAGAAGAATTGGAATGATTTGATGAACCTCCTAGCTTCAGCGATCTTTGTGTCCGTTTGAAGGGAAAGTTTAGCGGTGATTTCACACTGAAGGGGAGGTTTGATAGTGGAAAGACTAGGGCACACTACGTGCTGATGCCCTTGCACGACCATGCTCACTAGTCCCGCTACAATAGGGTAATCCAAGGTTTCAATGTGGTCATGGCTGAGGTGGTGGTGGAGAATGGGTACATGATGCATGGTCTCTAGGAGGGGCCGTCCTTCGATGGTGATACTCAACAAGAATGTGGGGTTCGTGTGGAACCAACTATGGGTACTATGGATTTGGATGGTCAGTTGACGTAGGAGCAGTTTCATTCAAGTCAAATAGGCTGTATAAGTAATGACTTTGATGTGAACGAGTTCGAACGGGAAGAGGAGGAGCAGGAGGAGGAGGACAGGATCGGTGATGTAGTTAGCAGTGATTCAGATGATGACCAGGGAGGTAGATATGCTATGCCCACACCGGTTGATGCCATGCCAGTACCTGTTCATGGTATGCCATTACTAGTACCAACTGAGATTTTGCATGCTATGCCGGCTCAGGGTAGACTAGTCACAGATTTGCCAGCAGATGATACCCCCTATGATTTATGGGGTAGAATTAGCGAAGCACAGCAGTATCTTCCACCACCACCTTACACAGCGACAGAGCTTGAGCAACTAAGGTCGATGAACGTACCTTTTAGGGGCATTCCGAACTATAGGGATGTCAAACATGATGGATATGGTAGTTTGTGACACCGGTCTCCAGATGTGTAGGAAATCAATGTATGACCATGAGAAAGAAATCCTTAGTAAGGGGATGATATTCAATACAATGTCAGAGATGAAGCTCTTCCTTTAGAACTATGCTGTGTATCACCATAGGTCGTACAACGTCACTCATTCGGACCAGGAGTTGAGGTACCACGTGATATGCAAAAATGGTTGTATGTGGAGGTTAAATACACGAAAGAGACAGAGTGATGGCAAGTGAAGGATAAGTAAAGTGGTCGAACCCCACACTTGCCTAACAAATAGGGGGAAGGAAAATCATTAGCAGCTCACTGCATGTTACCTTGCCCATCGTATATTGGGGCTCGTTGACGACAATAACAACATTTCGGTGTCTTCATTACAACAGTCCATATCTGGATTCATTAAGTATGATGTGAAGTACGGAAAGACTTGGCGTGCTAAGCAAATTACCCTGACGATTCGTTGGGGTAGTTGGGAGGAAGCGTACAACAGGGTGCTCGCATCTTATGTGCAATGCATTACTACAACCCTGGCTTGAAATGGTTTGTGGACACCGGAGGGATGTATTTTTGGGACCCGTTGAGGCATGTCCTCTATCGTGTGTTCTGGTCATTCAGGCAAACGGAACATGCATTCTAGTTTTGTCGGCCAGTCGTACTTGTTGATGGCACTTTCCTGATAGGAAAGTACATGGGCATCTTGATGATGGTTGTTGATGTTGATCATAAGGACCAGATAGTACCTGTAACAGAACTGACCAATTATACGAAATTAAGTAAGAAAATCATCCACCAGAGCAGACGATTGAGCAAACTTAAGCCCGTATAACCCGGTAGTCCGTGAAATCACGAAGGATTTCAAACCAACTCGTGTCCCAGCCATGATCGTAATAAGTTTAGCGGTCACCATCACATATTACATAAAAGTTCGCAATCTCAGATACATCAGAGTTTAAACATAGTTATTACAAACCAGTTCGAATAAAAGTAGCGGAAGTCATTTGTTCAAACCACACACACACTCACGCGGAGTTTAAATATAGTGCCGGTGAATGATCATCTCCAACAAAAGCATTAGATGAGGCGTAAGGAATGACCATGCCCATGGTCCTAAGCATCACCCATTGCGAGGATACTGAGCGGTTGATACAGAGCCATAGTACATACGCCCATCTACAACAAGTGGGAATAAAACCCGAGTACGAGAATGTACTCGGCCGGATTTTACCCGACATAACCGAAAAAAATAAATGACACCAAGGATTATGCGAGGCATTATAGTAGGGTAGTGACTCATTTGCAAAAGAAGCATTTTTAGCATTTCAAGAACCTTTCTAAAAGCATTATTGTCAAGTTAATTATTATTAACTCCGTCGACTAGATTTTGCACCTATACTAGAGTAAACATGTGATTAAGCAATTAATGATAACCCATCGATCATTAAACAACTTCCATCTTGTCATATTCACTATAATTGTCCAAGTGTTCCATAAACATTTACTACGATGAAGTAACTCAAGTCAAGTGCTCACTATCCGGGGAGCGATGGCGATTGAATCGATTCCTAACCAATTTGGTGATTTATTCCTTACACAAATCTCACTCACCCGCTAAAGTGAGATATTGATCACCGAGTCAACTTTCCGTGTATCTCGAGTTTGCCAGAACCACATGTACCCGGGGCCGACCGATCGCACTTTGGTCTTATCATCCCGCCCCGTGTCCTACCACACACTGCCCGACGCAGTCAAGGCGTCATGGGCAATCTACTCGGCCCGAAAATCTCCCGGCTTCAGCGGTCGGAAGGTATTTTATCCGGCGACTAAATGTAAGGCATCGTTCAACATGACTCGAGGCCCAACAACGGTCGGTCCTTAATCGACACGACGGAAACACTACAGTCCAAAACCCCGCAAGTCTCCGCCCGGTCTCAACTTCATTTAACACTTAGTTATACCATGACTTCATAGCCATCCAAAACAGATCCAGGTAACCACCTATAGCTCGCAGTGACAGGAAATCACCCGACTTCTACCGGTCTAAGCCAACTAAGCATTGACTCGACTGCGGATAACCAGGGTAACAAGGATATAGTATAACAAAGGTAAACAAGGTATAATGCAGCAACGGTTGCAAACAACTCCTGAACGTAATGCATCAATTTCAAGTAAAGCTTTTAACGAAATCATTGCAAACCAGGAGAAAGATGCTCCGGGGCTTGCCTCTCTCGAAGGAGCTCGGGGACGGTGATCGGGCACTCCGGAAGTTCCTCAACGTCCTCCTCTTTGGCTTCCGGCACTTCCTGCTGCTGCACCTCGAACTGCTCCTCAGACTCCTCGGGAATGACGACTGGGTTCTCGGTTTGCGATCCTGTATGATGCAATGCGTGTAAGTGCCTATGCAATCGGTGCATCGAATGAGATGAATGCAATGGATATGTTGAAAAGCAAGGTAGTCACATCATCCAAGAAAATATACTACAAGCACATGTCATCTACTGCATTCTCTTCCACTACTAATAGGTTAAGTCAACACATCTTATTAAATGCTTCAAAGATACACCAAAGCTTTGCTAATTTCTTAATCACACTTAAAGCAACACTTGCTTAAACCCTAATTAATAATAGGTTTGAATAGCAACATATATTTCTGATGCTCCTAAAAATCTGAGAAAATTACAGTAGCATAATACTACCCTAAACAGACTACCATAAAAATTTCATGGCATTTGGATAAGTAAACTATCCTACACAAAAATGACAAGCTATAGCCTAAAAATGAGCATGAAATTACTTTGTACTATGAAAAGTGTCAAACAACAGAATTAATATTTTTCCTAGGTTCTTCATGGTATATAATGACTGTCCAAAAATTTTCACATGCATGTTTTGTACAAATTTTGCTCTCTAGCAAAAATAACAAAAATCAGCCATTTACATGCATGAAATATATTTTTCCTAGGAAGTACATTACATAGTAAGATTAACAACCTTGCAATCATATTTTTCTGAAGACTATAGATTTTTCTACACATTTTTCAAGTTATCAGCAATATTTATGATTAAATAAAATCCTACAGAAAAGTATATCAAAAATGACATGCACTATTTTTCCCAAGTAGATCTGGTGATAAGGAACCTAGAAAAATTTGTTTCAACAAATTTGGAGCAACTTTGAGTATCCAAATATTTTGCAAACCATTTCTATTTTCAAATAATAATGAATAAATTGAAAACAAATCATTTAAATGCTCATTGGGCCGCCCACGAAATGAAGCCCATACCCACACCAACTGCCTCTGCGGCCCAAGGCCCAAGCGCCGAGGGAAGGAAGACGGCCCACACAACACCCCCCCCCCCGGCTTTCTACTCGGACACAGTAGAGGCAATGAGCGCCTTGTCGGAGCGCCTTGTTGGGGCCTTGGGTTTGACAATGAGGGCTCGGCCAATGGCCGTCTCCGCCATCTCTCCGACAATGGCAATGCCAATGACAGCCTTGAGAGACGTCGCGAGGAGAAGGCGAGCTCGGTAGGGTAGCTAGGCGAGGGTGGAGGGGAGAAGGAAGACGGGTTCCATGGCGGCCGAGAAACAATGGCGCCATGGCCGTGCATGGCAGAGCAGAGACGCAGGAGGCCACCTGTGCTCGGAAGGCGGAGTAAGCTCGAGCGCGACCTCAAGGAAGGCGAGGCGGAGCTGTGGGCGTGACGAATTGGAGAATGGCGCGGTGGTGCGGGAGTTTGACGCCGGCGTGAGCTCGAGCGCTTGGCGAGGCGGAGCTCGGGGCTCGCATGGCTCTGGCGGAAGGAAAGAAAAAATCTGGGAGGAGGAAGGCAGAGCGCGGCGATGGCAAGCAGGGCGCTCCTCTTCAAGCCCGCCAGTGGCTGCGTGGTCGAGCTAGCCGGGCGCGTGGCGGACACGCTGGCGGGCGTCGCCGACGCGCGGGTCGGACGATATGCTGCACGCACGGCTGGGAGAAGAAGGCGCTGTGCCATGAGGCCAAAGCTGGTGGCGCGACGCTGGGTGGGCGAGGCGAGGCGGGCTGGGCTTCATTGGGGCGGCTTATGGGTGGGCGGAAAGGAAAGATGCCCAAAAAGCAGAAACATTCTTTTCAATTTCCATTTTCAATAAATTTTCAAATTACAGTTTTCAAATATTATTTTGAGCAAGAAAATGACCTCTTTTGAAAATGTACCAAAAATGAAAGTTGCTTAGAATTTAATTCCCTACAACTTTGCTTTTATGACCAAAGTCCAATTCTATCTAGATTTTGAATTATAAAATCAAAGTCAATTTTAATTCAAAACCCTCATTTTGGAGAATTATTTTGAAAGCAAAATTTTGAATTACTTTGAATACAAACATTGCTCCAAAAATTGAACTAATTATTGCTAGCTGATTTACAATAGCAGCCAAACATGTTTTACTAACCTAGCAAGAAAATTCCAGGCAAAACAATTCTAATAAATGTATGCATCATTTACTTTTCACAAACATGTTTCAGTATGTTTCAAGTAATGTTTGATTGTTATATGCAAGATTACGCATGTATGAATAGGATGCTTGATGATGCACGATATGTATGATTAGCAATGCCTAAATGCGGGCATAACACCGGGTGTTACACCCTCCCCTTATAAAAATCTCGTCCCGAGATTTGGGTTACGAACCATTTGTTATAAAATTCTTCATAAGCTTTTCGTAGATACTCTCCTGTTTCCCAAGTTGCATCTCCCTCATCATGATGATTCCACTGTATCTTATATGTTTTCACCACACTATTCCGAGTAGCACGTTCCTTAGTGTCTAACACGGATTTGGTTGTTCACGATACACCAAATCTGATTTGAGTTGGATACCTCGAGGTTCTATTCTTTCCTCCGAACACATAAACATTTCTTGAGATGTGATACATGGAAAAGCGGGAAGATGTACTCATTGTCTCGAGGTAACTCTAACTTGTAGGCTACTGGGACCTCTTTGTTCCAAGATCTTGTATGGTCCCTCTGAATCTCATGGCAAGCTTTCTTTGGACTCAAACCTTTTCTTCTTCATTGGCGTGACTTTCGGATAAACATAGTCACCAACTTCAAACCTAAGGGGTCTCCTTCTTTTATCGCATAGCTTTTACGACGTGATTGGGCGCTTTCATATTCTGCTGAATAATATGAACTTTCTTCTCGGCTTCTTCTACAAAGTCAATGCCATAATATCTTCTATCACCAGGCTCGACCCAATTCAATGGTGTTCTACATTTTCTGCCATATAAAGCTTCGAATGGGGCCATCTTGATGCTTTCTTGATAACTATTATTATAAGAAAACTCCGCTAACGGTAACCATGACTCCCATGATCCCTTAGAAGACAATACACAGGCTCTTAACATATCCTCCAAAACAGCATTCACTCGTTCGTCCCGACCATCATGTCGAGGATGATAAGCGGCGATCGCGAATCAAACTAGTTCCTAAGCCTTTGTGTAAATGTTCCCAAAAATGAGCCGTGAACTGTGAGCCTCTATCAGATATTATGGTCTTTGGTATACCATGCAACCTCACAATTTCTGCGATATACTTCTCGGCATATTGAGGTGGTCGATATTCTGTTTTGACAGGCAAGAAATGAGCGGTCTTGGTAAGACGATCCACAATTACCCAAATCGAATCATGTCCTTTTTGAGTAGTGGGCAAACCCGTGATAAAATCCATACTGATATCGTCCCACTTCCAACTCGGGATTGATAATGGTTGCAACATACCTGGCGGAGTTTCATGTGAATTGCTTTCACTCGACAACATGTGTCACATCGACAACATATCTTTGTAATTTCTTTCTTCATTTTGGTCCACCAATAACGAGATCTTAATTCTTGATACATCTTACTACTTCCAGGATGGATAGATAGCTTAGAAAGGTGAGCTTCATCCATGAGTTTATTTCTAAGCTCTCGATCCTTGGGAACCACAAGACGGTCGTCAAACCACAACACGCCCTGTTCATCCACTTTAAAGTGTTGAGACGGCTTTTCTTTTATTTTCTCTTTCATATGGAATATCCCCTTGTCGGTTTTCTGGCCTTCTATGATCTTACTTTCCAAAGAGGAACTAATCTGAATACTATGTAACACAGCATGATGCATTAGATCGAATCCATCTTCAAGCAATGGTCGCACATTCAAGTAATGTGACTTTTCGCTCAAGGCATCCGCCACTACATTGGCTTTACCGGGATGATATTGCACATTCAAGTTGTAATCCTTGATCAATTCCAACCATCTCGACTGTCTCATGTTTAGCTTCTGGTTGGGTAAAATATATACTTAAGACTCTTGTGATCCGTGAAAATATTGCACACATTACCCGGAAGATAATGTCTCCAAATTTTTAGGGCGTGCACAACCGACAAGAAGTTCAAGATCATGTGTTGGATAGTTGACCTCGTGCTTCCTCAATTGACGTGATGCATAAGCAATGACTCTCCTTTCTTGCATAAGAACATATCCTAATCCAGTCTTTGATGCATCGCAAAACACATCAAATGGTTTCTCGATATCCTGGTTGTGCTAGAACAGAGCAAGCGATGGTCAGCAGTTTCCGCAAAGTGTGGAAAGTCGCTTCACACTCTTCATCCACATAAACTTATGATCCTTACAGTAGGAGACTCGTCATCGGTTTTGCAATCTTGAAAAGTCCGGTATAAAGCGACGGTAATAACCCGCTAGTCCTAAGAAACTTCTAATCTCAGGAACTGTGGTCGGTGCTTTCCAATTCATAACTTCTTGCACCTTACTTGGATCGACTGAAACTCCATTCTCTGACAGAATGTGACCAAGGAAAGGAACTTCCTTCAACCAGGATTCGCATTTGCTAAACTTAGCATACAATTGATGATCTCTAAGTCTGGTCAAGACAGTTCTCAGATGCTCTTCGTGATCTTTCTCATTCTCGGAGTACACCAGAATGTCATCGATGAACACTACCACAAACTTATCTAATTCTGGCATGAAAACTGTATTCATCAAAAACATAAAGTATGCAGGAGCATTTGTCAAGCCAAAAGACATGACAAGATACTCATACAACCCGTATCTGGGTGGAAAATGCGGTTTTCGGTAAACCTGTGGCCTTATCTTGATCTGATGATAACCGGATCTCAAATCTATTTTGAGAACACCTTGGCCTTGGATAATTGGTCAAACAGAACATCGATATGTGGCAAGGGATATTTATTCTTGACGGTCCATGACATTGAGTGGCTCGTAATCTCACGCACATTCTCAACGTGCCCTCTTTCTTCTTTTTTCACAAACAAAGCGGGACATCCCCACTCAGACTTGCTTGGCGAATAAACCCCTTTTTGACAAATCTTCTAATTGCTTCTTCATTTCAAATTAACTCATCTGGAGGCATCCGATAGGGTCTCCTTGAAATCGGAGCCGTTCCGGGTACTAGCTCAATTCCAAACTCAATCTCCCTATCGGTGGAAGACCGTGTAACTCATCCGGGAATACATCAGGAAATTCACACACTAGGAATCGATGAATAGGAATGATCGTAGTAGCACATGTAACACTTATAAGGTCTGTTCTCCGAGGCAATGGTACTTGGAAAGTACCCTCACCGGGGATCCTTAAGGGTAAGTACTCGACTTCCAAAGATCTATGATCGCTCCCCAATCCTTCATCCAATTCATCCCTATAATAACATCCAAAACTAATCCAGCATAACTATCAAGTTCACTCGGAACTTCCTCGCTACCTAATTCAAGGGTTGCCCTCGAACCATCTGGTTGGTCAAAACATCAGCCCCTCTTTGAACTTATACGGTAACCATAACCCAATTACGTGCATAGTTGTTCATGTTTACGTGCAAATGCTTGACTCATAAAAGAATGCGATGATCCAGAATCAAATAGAACAACCTGCAGGGTTTTCGTTGATGTGAAACTTACCGGCAGTGATGGGCTCTCCTCGGAATTTCATCCATTGTTATGTTTGTGCACTCTAGCATTATAAGTCTGCTTTGCTTCTTCTTGGGTGGTACGGACAAAACCTCGAGAAATGACCGAGTTGATCACGATTATAGCGAGGTCCTCTCTTTCTCGTGCAGATCCCAGCTCCCTTGGAACTACCTTGTACGCCATGATTCTTGTTTTGCTTTGTTAGGCTGCATCGCCATCTTGTACGGCTTCCGAGGTCCACGGAAATTTTGGCTTCTTGGTGAGGTGCTTCGAATCTAGCGCCAGTGCCGATGGGCGATATGGAGGACGACCTCCCATAGGTGCTCTAGCTTTGAGACAGCCCACCTTCAAAGGCTCTCTTACGTGTCTTGGCATGAGGTTGGCGCGTTATTATTCTTCTCCGCTTCAGACGATCGTTGATGAAGTCATTGAATCTGACGCGATTGTTGGTACCGACATGCTTCATCATTTTGGATTTAGACCCCTCTTAAAAGCGGCTATTCTTTTTAGCATCTGTGTCAACCATGTCGGGAGCATAGCGACACAAGTTGTTGAAAGCATGCAGGTGTTTGCGTCACGGTTTTGGTGCCTGGTTCAACGCCGTAAACTCTCCCAACTTCATTTTGGTCAGCCACGGTGGAATATAGACTCCACGAAAAGCCTCCAAACTCTCTCCAAGAAATCGAGCATTTGGAGGGAAGGTGGTGCGATGGTGCTTCCACCACATTCCCGCGGTCCCTCGCAATTGAAGTGCGGCATACTCCGATTTTTAGAACCTCGGTCATTCTCAACACACGGAATTTATCTTCCATTGTGTTGATCCATTTCTCGACATCAAGTGGCTCTGTGGCTTCCTTGAATACGGGTGGCACTGGTGTCCATGAAATCTTTGAAGCTGCTATATTGGTTCACTCCCATGCCACCACCTTGATTGTTACCACGTTGAACGTTGTTGGCGATGGCTTGCAGAAAATCCTCCATGTTCTTTCGGGATTGTTCCGTGTACCGACTCGAAAAAGCCGTTGTCGAGAAACATCTCGGGGTAAGCGGGGAGGAGGTGGCAAATGTGGTTCATGGGGAGGTTCATTGTTGTTGCCGTGGTTCCCACCATCACCACCACCACCGGTCCCCTTGCACCGTTAGCACCGGTCTCGGTGGCTTCACACGTGGTTTGGCGAGTGTTTGTCATCCGCATATTTCAAACAACAAGTAACGATTGAGTGAAGTCGTAATGATTTGCGTAGTGAAGAAAAAATTATGCCGCATTGATTTTCTTGGAGAGAATAAATTCATGCAATAAAACAGAGGCACAACAATCTCATCCCAATTAAGACAACAACACTTAATCGAATTACTTCAATGGCAAAAATCGCATCCATACGGTCACATTGCCGGCATACATACCTTCGGACTTTTTATGCGTTCGGATATCGCATTCGAAAATCAAGTTCCAACCACATGCCAAGTCTCATACGTTGAAACAACATACGATAGGTTACATGCCAACAAAAGAAAGGTCTTCGCGACGGGACCTAGATACTAGCGCAAGGCAACTAGCCTATTCCTCGGGGCCATCGTCGGGATCGGAGCGTCGCCACCATCGCCTCCAGGTGAAACTACTGGGCTCGTTACGGTTGTAAGCGTCGATGTCCATGCCGGTGGCGTTTTCTTTGGAGCATATGGGCCAACCCCATTGTAGAGCGCGTGAAACTCTTCGTGCGAGTTGCCGTTGTATTCCTCTAGCTCATCGACTCTCTGCAGCAGAAGGTTTCTTGCGTTCGTGCTTCATTCCTCTCTGAACCAATTGTCCAATCATGCGGTCTCGCATTGTTGTTGGCTTGAGTCAACGTATGCACTTTCATTGCATGGCTCTATCACCTCTCTCAACCACCGATCTCGCCAGTTAAGTTAATATCGCAAAGCTCCTCGCAAGCTAGCTATAGCACGTGCCTGTCTCTTCTTCTGCTTCTTCCCTTTGAGCTTATCCTCACTACGCAAGCCAGTCAAAGTCCAGTAGGTACTCTCGAGACCCTCATATGCTCTAATGGCGGCGAACATAGCACTCATCGCCTGGTTGTCGCTAGCCTGTCCTTCAGCTGGACCTCTGACCAATGCACTTCCTTGAGGCTGAACCCAAATGGCATCACGAGGATCATCCCTAGGAAAAGTACCAGCTAGAGCTGCTGCAAGCTCACTAGGAAATCTGCTCATAATGTCCCTGATGACACGGAAGGCTGCTCCCTCTGCACCCTCAGCTGGAGTGCGGCCCTCAAACTCCAAATGCCAACCATCCCAATCTGGAGCATCACCGAGAGCAGGAACCGTGATCTCCACCACTGCAAGTCCATCATCTGCCAACTGGCTCTCATTC
Organism: Miscanthus lutarioriparius; assembly: GCA_904845875.1. NCBI lineage: Eukaryota > Viridiplantae > Streptophyta > Magnoliopsida > Poales > Poaceae > Miscanthus > Miscanthus lutarioriparius. Next base: position 112,663,586 of record CAJGYO010000007.1, on the reverse strand, counting down.
CAAGAGTACACCGGCTCTTGACCCTCTGGGTACCCCACATCATGGAGCACTCTCCAAAGCAAGGTCGGCATGCCAAACTCGCTCAAGAAGGTGTCCGTGGTGCGGTGCTCCCTCAGGGCCAACGGACGTTGGGGTGCTCTTCCTCCGGTGGACTTACGGGCGGTCTGCTTCGTGCGGGCCATCTGTAGCAAAAGTTCTCTTATTACTTCGGGGAAACATATTTTAGGTGATACACTTTTATCAAAATGAGATAATCAATTTATAAGGGGAGGTATGCATGAGATGAATGAGATGCACAAGTAACATGATGTATGTATGCACAGACGTTCTCACAAACTTAGGAAATAAATAATTTCTAACGACGAGTTCGGTGGCATACAACGATCTCTCAAGACGTAGCTAATACGTTCTACACGATAAGCGTTGTTATGTACTGCAGAAAATTCATTTCAGCCCAATTCCCAATGAATGCATAAAAGCGGTAAAGTTTTATCTACACGCTACACGAATCCCAGACACGTGTACAGCGGTAGTAACTACTCCGAACCATCGTCCTATTGACGGCATCGCCTCCATAGACGGAAGACCCATACATGAGATACCTTTGTAAAACATGCGAGAACATGTAATTACTCCAAACATCATATAAGCATTCACCCTAGATCGGTGGTGTATCCGATCATGCTCTCACAACTCACACTTACCGAGGTGTAGAGGCAAATGATCCATTCATTACCACTCAAACAAGTGGCACTCATACAATAGCACGCCGTATGAGCGACGAAAGATAAATATGATGCAAGAACCCCAAGTCAGTACTTAATTAAGCCACCTAAAGTCCTTAACTGGACATAAGGAATATGATCACTGGCACACTTTAGATTTTGAAAATCACGTTTTCCAAATGCCTTTTGTTTTAAATACACTTGTGAAAAAGAATACGCTAAACCATGATCCGATGCCACGGTAATGAGAACCGACCAATTATATGAAATTAAGTAAGAAAATCATCCACCAGAAGCGGGCGATTGAGCAAACTTAAGCCCGTATAACCCGTGAGTCCGTGAAATCACGAAGGATTTCAAACCAACTCGTGTCCCAAACCATGATCGTAATAAGTTTAGCGGTCACCATCACATATTACATAAAAGTTCGCAATCTCGGATACATCGAGTTTAAACATAGTTATTACAAACCAGTTCGAATAAAAGTAGCGGAAGTCATTTGTTCAAACCCACACACACTCACGCCGGAGTTTAAATATAGTGCCGGTGAATGATCATCTCCAACAAAAGCATTAGATGAGACGTAAGGAATGACCATGCCCATGGTCCTAAGCATCACCCATTGCAGGATCTGAGGCGTTGATACAAGAGCCATAGTACATCATCGTCCATCTCGCAACAAGTGGGAATAAAACCACGAGTACGAGAATGTACTCGGCCGGACTTTACCCGACATAACCGAAAATAAATGACACCAAGGATTATGCGAGGCATTATAGTAGGGTAGTGACTCATTTGCAAAAGAAGCATTTTAGCATTTCAAGAACCTTTCTAAAAGCATTATTGTCAAGTTAATTATTATTATTAACCGTCGACTAGATTTTGCACCTATACTAGAGTAAACATGTGATTAAGCAATTAATGATAACCATCGATCATTAAACAACTTCCATCTTGTCATATTCACTATAAGCTGTCCAAGTGTTCCATAAACATTTACTACGATGAAGTAACTCAAGTCAAGTGCTCACTATCCGGGAGCGATGGCGATTCGAATCGATTCCTAACCGGTGGTGATTTATTCTTACACAAATCTCACTCACCCGCTAAAGTGAGATATTGATCACCGAAGTCAACTTTCGTGTATCTCGAGTTTGCCAGAACCACATGTACCCGGGGCCGACCGCATTGCACTTTGGTCTTATCATCCCGCCCGTGTCCTACCACACCTGCTTGAAGCGGTCAAGCTGCGGGCAATCTACTCGGCCCGAAAAATCTCCCGACTTCAGCGGTCGGAAGGTACTTTATCCGGCCCACTAAATGTAAGGCATGCGTTCAACATGACTCGAGGCCCAACAACGGTCGGTCCTTAATCGACATGCACGGAAACACTACACGTCCAAAACCCCGCAAGTCTCCGCCGGTCTCAACTTCATTTAACACTTAGTTATACCATGACTTCATAGCCATCCAAACAGATCCGGTAACCACCTATAGCTCGCAGTGGTGTGAAATCACCCGACTTCTACCGGTCTAAGCCCGCTAAGCATTGACTCATTGCGGATACCGAGGTAACAAGGATATAGTATAACAAAGGTAAACAAGGTATAATGCGAAAGAGCGGTTGCAAACAACTCCTGAACGTAATGCATCAATTTCAAGTAAAGCTTTTAACGAAATCATTGCAAACCGGGAGAAAGATGCTCGGGGCTTGCCTCTCTCGAAGGAGCTCGGGACGGTGATCGGGGCACTCGGAAGTTCCTCAACGTCCTCCTCTTGGCTTCCGGCACTTCTCTTCTTTGCACCTCGAATCGCTCCTCGGACTCCTCGGGAATGACGACCGGGTTCTCGGTTTTGCGATCTGTATGATGCAATGCGTGTAAGTGCCTATGCAATCGGTGCATCGAATGAGATGAATGCAATGGATATGTTGAAAAGCAAGGTAGTCACATCATCCAAGAAAATATACTACAAGCACATGTCATCTACTGCATTCTCTTCCACTACTAATAGGTTAAGTCAACACATCTTATTAAATGCTTCAAAGATACACCAAAGCTTTGCTAATTTCTTAATCACACTTAAAGCAACACTTGCTTAAACCCTAATTAATAATAGGTTTGAATAGCAGCATATATTTCTGATGCTCCTAAAAATCTGAGAAAATTACAGTAGCATAATACTACCCTAAACAGACTACCATAAAAATTTCATGGCATTTGGATAAGTAAACTATCCTACACAAAAATGACAAGCTATAGCCTAAAAATGAGCATGAAATTACTTTGTACTATGAAAAGTGTCAAACAACAGAATTAATATTTTTCCTAGGTTCTTCATGGTATATAATGACTGTCCAAAAATTTTCACATGCATGTTTTGTACAATTTTTGCTCTCTAGCAAAAATAACAAAAATCAGCCATTTAAGGTACTTGAACTACACCTCAAAATTTTTCCACAGTACATGCATGAAATATATTTTTCCTAGGAAGTACATTACATAGTAAGATTAACAACCTTGCAATCATATTTTTCTGAAGACTATAGATTTTTCTACACATTTTTCAAGTTATCAGCAATATTTATGATTAAATAAAATCCTACAGAAAAGTATATCAAAAATGACATGCACTATTTTTCCCAAGTAGATCTGGTGATAAGGAACCTAGAAAAATTTGTTTCAACAAATTTGGAGCAACTTTGAGTATCCAAATATTTTGCAAACCATTTCTGTTTTCAAATAATAATGAATAAATTGAAAACAAATCATTTAAATGCTACTGGGGCGCCCATTTACGAAATGAACGGCCCACGGCCACCACAAGCCGCCTACTTGCGCCCAAGCGCGAGGAAGGAAGACGGCCCACTGTAACGTCAACCCCTACCGCTCAGCTTTAAATGAGGTAGAGCGGCTTTGGGCCTTAGCATTGGCCTTGACAATGGGGCTCGGCCAGAGGCCGGCGGCAAATCTCCGCCACGGCAGCGCCAATGAGCGAAGCGCAGAGAGACGCGAGGAGAAGGCGAAGCTTCAGTAGGGTAGCTAGCGAGGCCGAGGGGAGAAGGAAGAGCAGGTTCCATGGCGGCCGAGCACGGTGGCGCCATGGCGTCAGCCGGCGAGAACAGCTGGGGGAGGCCCGACTGTTTCGAAGGAAGGCGAGTAAGCTCGAGCGCGACCTCAAGGAAGGCGAGGCGGAGCTGCGGGCGTGATTTAATTGGAGAATGGCGCGGTGGTGCGGGAGTTTGACTTGGCGTGAGCTTCAGCGCTTGGCGAGGACGGAGCTCGGGCTCATGGCTCTGGCGGAAGGAAAAGCGGCGGGAGGAGTGAAGGCGAGCGCGGCGTCGCAATAGGCGCGCTCCTCTTCAAGCCCGCCCTGTGACTGCTGCGTGGTCGAGCTAGCCGGGCGCGTGGCGGACACGTTAGTGGGCGTCGCCGACGCGTCAGACGTGGCGCTGGCGACGGGCACGGCCACATGGAGAAGAAGAAGAAGAAAGGTGGTGAGGCAGGCCGGGCTGGCCCGGGTGTGGCTGGGGCTGAGGCGAGGCGCGGTGGGTTTTTGGCATTGGGTAAACTTGGGTCAATGGAAGGAGGAAAGGAGGCTGACGCAAAAATGTAAACATTCTTTTCAATTTCCATTTTCAATAAATTTTCAAATAACAGTTTTCAAATATTATTTTGAGCAAGAAAATGACCTCTTTTGAAAATGTACCAAAAATGAAAGTTGCTTAGAATTTAATTCCCTACAACTTTGCTTTTATGACCAAAGTCCAATTCTATCTAGATTTTGAATTATAAAATCAAAGTCAATTTTAATTCAAAACCCTCATTTTGGAGAATTATTTTGAAAGCAAAATTTTGAATTACTTTGAATACAAACATTGCTCCAAAAATTGAACTAATTATTGCTAGCTGATTTACAATAGCAGCCAAACATGTTTTACTAACCTAGCAAGAAAATTCCAGGGCAAAACAATTCTAATAAATGTATGCATCATTTACTTTTCACAAACATGTTTCGTATGTTTCAAAGTAATGTTTCAGTTGTTATATGCAAGATTACACATGTATGAATAGGATGCTTGATGATGCACGATATGTATGATTAGCAATGCCTAAATGCAGGCATAACACCGGGGTGTTACAGTACCCATGGCTTTTGCTTTGGTAGAGGGAGAGAACAATGAATCATGGTCATGGTCATGGTTCATGCGGCTTCTACGTGTACAAGTGCTTGGCCCATCTCGCACTATATGTTTGATCTTGGACCGTCACCCAGGGCTTCTTAATGCTGCAGCTGAGCATATAGATGGGTTCCTGCCTCTAGTGCACAGATGGTGCATGAGACACTTTGTCGCTAATTTCTGGCGGCGTCAGAGGAAGAAGGAGGTATGTGACAAGGTAAAGGCTCTATATTGTGTATGTACAGAGCACCAGTTTAAGGAGACAAAGAGAGAACTAGACAAGTTGCTAAATGAATCAGGAAAGGTCTGGTTAGAGGCGCAGATGGAACAGAAGGCTAAGTGGGCGTTAGCATATGGCGAGGGGGGTTTTAGGTATGGCATCATGACCACTAACTCCTCAGGGTCTTTGAACCATGTATTCACCAGAGTTTGATCGTTGCCTGTGTATGGAATTATTGAGTTCTCCTTTCATAAGTGCAACGAATATTTTGTCAAGAGGTGGAAACTTGCGTAGAGAAATATAGCTGAGTAGGGGCGTTTTGGAAAGGCCAGAGCAGAACATTTGAAGGAGACCAAGGAATTGGCCAAGCAGCACATCGCCGAGCCGTATGGACCCCGCTGCCATATCTTTTGTGTATGGGGCAAGGGTGGCACAAGCTTGGGCGGCGAACATTATGGTGGATGAAACTACCGAGTTGATCTTGAAAAAGTAGAGTGCAGTTGCAACGTCCCTCAGATCATGCATGCACCTTGCTCTCGTATGATCACGGCCTGGGGTTCGTGGGTATAACTATGAGTATCTCGCCATATATGTCACCCTTGTATCTCTGTTTGAACACCGTTATTATTTGGGAGGGGAGCTTCGAGCCATACCTTGACCCGACACAGTGGCCACCTTATCATGGTTATGACCACGTGCCGCATCCAGATCTAATGAAGGTAGGCAAGGGTAGGAGGAAGAAGAAGCGACTCAAGGTGGACATGGGTGCTATGAGAGGGTACGGCGAAGACATGTACGGAGGGGGAGACATCAACAAGACCCGTGGTAGGAATCTTTGCTCCATTTACAAAGAACCTGGTCACAAGGCTAGTAGGCATAAGGCTAGTAGGCATAGAAGACAAGGACAACAGGTGCATATAGCATACATTTTATTATATTAATATTAATTGTTTGCTATGCTATTTAAAACTACTATGTTAGTACATTGGAACCTTGGAGCTATGTTTATTATGATATATGTTTATTCTCTAATTTTACATAATAGTTTATTCCTTTTACATTTACTTTATTTTTATGCACTAATGTTCCATCATATTATAGTACTCTTAATATTTGTTCTAACATATCCATTTGAAAATTGAACCAGGATGGGGGATCATCATTCGTAGTACCCCATTCTTGAGGTGCACTACGACAAGGACCACCGAGCCAAGTGCCTATCGGAGCTTCACGAGGACTTGGTACCTCTTAGACTACGCACGCTTCACGAGGACGAGGAGGAGGACTACGATGAGATTGGGATGTCTCAGCTTGGTGATGCACTTGTGTCGTAGTTATGACTTGTTGAACTTATGTCGAACAATGGTATTGTTGAACTTGCGATGAACTTGGGACGTGTACAAGTTAGTATTGCTGAACTTGTGTATTGATTGTCTCGTGCACTTAACATTCCCGCTGACCTATTCGTTAAACCGACACGACAAAATAACTTGGCTCATGTGAGAACATAACAGAAGTGC
>CAJGYO010000007.1:111856841-112056841 GCA_904845875.1 Miscanthus lutarioriparius | reverse complement strand
GATAGTTGTGGTTGGTGCACGGGCTCTCCATGAGCTCGTGAAAGTGGCCCGGAGGGTCTTGCTGGGGCTGAGTGCCCGTGTATTCCGCCACGGCGACCAACACGGAGTTGGCCGGTCGACGGCGATCCTTTCTGTTCTTTTTTCCCCTCTGTGTGGAGGGGCCCCCGTCTTGATCCTGGCGCTAGGCCTTACCTTTGTCGTGGCCTCCGTCAAAGCGCGGTGAGAACGGCGCTTGCTGGGGTGTTGGGCAAAGGTTGGTGGTTCCGGGCCGTTAGTGCTGGGATTCCGATCGCCGCTGCAGGGCGCCAACTGTCGGTTTGGTCTGAGCCGCGCGTAGATAGGCGGTTGGTGAGGAGCGGTCATCAGGTCAAGACGAGGTGCCGTTGCGGCCTCATGTGCCGTACTCAGTGGTTGTTGCGGTTATAGGGTGTAGTGCCCCATCTATTGCGTCCCAGTTCCCCGGACGGGGGGTGAGGTCGCGAGTCGGCGTCGCGATACGGAGCACTCCGCTTGCTGAACGGCGGCGGTCTCCACCAGTGCCCGGAGGTTCCGGTGGATTGCCTGTTCGTGAGGGTCGTTCGGCTCGGACAGGCCGCGTAGGAGCATTGCCGCGGTGGCAATGTTCTGACTGGCCCGAGCGAACTGCGGGGGATCGGTCCCCCTAACCGGGATATTGCGCCAGACCTGACGGGCGTGACCCCAAGCGTAGTTCGTCGGTCTATGCGCACAGGGTGCAGCGTGGTGCGCCGAGCGCGCCGATGAGGTCAGTGGCTGATGGGGCCACTGTCATCGTCGATCCTCCCCGTGCTCACATGTGAGCTCGGGGGCCTCCGTGCGAGGGCCCCGATGGGCGTGAGTCCGTGAGGACTCCGTTGCCCCTAGTGGCTGTTCCAGAGCGTCCGTCATAGCGCACTCTCAGGACGAACGGTGGCTGGGTGCCACATCACCGATGCTGGAGCCGTCACTCCTGACGTCGTCGTCCATGATGTCGAGGAAATAGGTGGGAGCGTAGCTCGCCATCCCCACGAACTCAGACGTGAGAGGAGGCGGCGCCATAATCTTTCGGAGCCCCCGGGCGTACGTGTCCACGGGAGACACGAGGCCGTAGGGGAACCGGTCATACGGTGGCCGCGACGGGGACAACGGTAGCCCTCCAGGTATTTGGCGGAAGATAGAATGTAGTAAGTAAAGAACGGCATGTATATTACTCACAGCGAGGTTTGAGCAGAGAGTTTGCTCGGAATGAAGCGCGGATGCCGCGTCGCTGAGGTCGCGCGTCCCGGAGTCGATGGAGGACGTTTCTCCGACGGATGCCGGGTCACGAGTCTCCTCGCGGAGGTGGAGTACGCCGAGCCGATCGATGACGAAGTCCAGGCTTCCGAAGAGGAAGGCCTGGAATGGCTTGAAAACAGGTGGAACCCGCATCCCTGCAAGCGAGAGTGCGGGATACTCCGGTGAGCCGAAGCAAATCATATCGCCCGAGCCCGCCACGGTGGGGGTGGTGAAGAAATGGGCCATCCGATGACCAAAAAGTGTTGAACGTACAGCGTCTTCCCCACGGACGGCGCCAACTATCGGTACAGAAAGTGACCAACTAGTGAATATTTGTAGTTTTGCTGTACGTTGTGATCGGAGGTGGCCTAGCACTCAATTACACAGGATTTATACTGGTTCAGGCAACGTGCCCTACGTCCAGTTTGGGTCGATCGGTGACTTTATTCCTGAGCCCAGGTGCTCAAAGTCTGTAGTGGGGTTATAAACGAGAAAGAGAAAGATGGGGTGTACGAGAGGCCTGGTCGGGTCCGACCGGAAGGGCCGAGAGCGACCGGAGCTCCGTTGTGAGCTAGGTGTCTAAGCGTGTGCTTGAGGGGTTGTCAGCTATCGATCTAGTGAATCTGAACTTGAAGAACTCGACTTTGTTCGTTGGAGGAAGTGCATCCCCTTTTATAGAAGAAGGGGATGGCTTTACAGGTGAGAGGGAGAGAGTACGGATGTTACTAAGCCTTGTTGCCCATGCCGATGAAGATTGGATAATGGTAGGCGCCCACAACACTGTTGATGTCACTGTAGAATGTCAGGTGCATGTGGGAGGTTGCGGTGTCTTCTTCAGGAAGGGTTGACGTTGATACCTACAAAAATATTGTTTGCCTAGAGGCATGTGTGGAGCCCTACCATGTTTACCGGGCATGGTGAATCCCGGCGCCTACAATACTGTAGGAGTAAATGTCGGCACCTACAATACTGTTTGTCTTAGGATGGTTGTGTAGCACTGTTCCCGCAGGTGTACAGGGTATGGTCCCCGTATCGTGGTTTGACTTGCGTGCTACTTTCTCCGTTCGTCCCTGGTCCCTTCGGAGCGGGCGTTCCCGATCGGATGGCCCCAGTCGGCTCTGGCCGCGCCAATCAGAGAAGAGCGGTAAGCGGGCTTCCTATGGGGTCCCCGGTCAGAGTCGCGGGGTCAGAGTAGGAAGCAGCGTTTTGGGCCAGGCCTTCCGATCGGAGAGTCCGCCCGGAGGCGGCGAGTGCTCCGGTCGGAGAGGTGGGTCGAAGAAGTTGACGAGCGGGTGCTTGTTCTTTTGGGTAGACTTTCCGGTCGGCGACCGGACTGTCCTTCCGGCCCGTTGTGTCTTAGACTCTTGGGCCAGCTCATGAACTGCATGTTGTTTTCATGGGCCGAGCCTTGGCGTGGAAGCCGGTCCTCGAGGGACCCCGGGTTTATGAACCCGACACAACCGATCCATCAAGTCAAGCCTTGTCTTGAACTTCTCCACCTTGGTCACATATCATATGTAATGAGCTCCTTCATCACATGTGTCAGCTTTGCAACATCTCCGAGCCATTTTCACCTCCATGGCATATGTTGCTCACACACATGTACCTGTGGACTAATCACCTGTGTATCTCTCATAAACACATATTAGTCCACCTAGGTTGTCACTCAATTACCAAAACCAAACAAGGACCTTTCAATCTACCCATTTCTGGTAATTGATGACAACTCTACAAAGATATGGAAATTAAGCTCAAATGGATTCATGTTGCTTGCACAAGCAATTTTACCATGTGTAAATGATTTTGAACAAGTACTACAAACCCGAAATGATAGTATTAGCTCCCCTACATATGTGCTAGAGTGTTTGGTTTGAAGCTCGCACATATGCATAGAGTGGAATTGTGGGAGAGTAATTACTACCAAATGATCTAAGGTGTATAGAATAAACCTTTGAAACATGATACCAATCGGAGTTGCACCTTTAAGTTCATCCTTAGCACCATGGTTAGCTAAATGCCACTTGGAAACAAAAACACTTGATACCTCATGAGATCAACATTAGAAGCAAGGTACAAGCATTACTTGAAAAACATACCAAGTGTCTAGCTATCATCCAATGCATGCTAGTTTTTATTTCATCATTCAAGTTCTATAACTAGCATACACCACACAAGCATGTATATTCAATTTAAAACTTATGCAATGCAAGCAAGCACATGAAATTGCACAAATCAAATGCAACCAATCAAACTTCATGAGCTTGCTCCCCCTACTTGTGTGCTTCTCTTGTCCAAGAATTTTTTATCCTTCTTCATTCTTTAATGTTGCTCCCTCTTTGTCCATGTCCAACTTCTACTTCTCCCCTATGATGCATACATATCTTTGTTCCAACTTCTCCCACTTTGTCATCAATTTTCATAAAAGGTGTGCTTCTTATTGATACAAAGGATTACTTCGGGATAGATGATTGACACTTGAATCTTGCATTTTTTATGGACACTACCAAATATGTTGGAATGACACCACTTGTAGCCCTTGAGATACCTCATGTAGGATCTTTGACCTTGATACCAATCGATGGGACACCTCCCCCTATGTCATAGCATGGGTCATCCACTTGATAAACTTGAGTTTTTGTATGTGAGGGAACTTGTTTCACTTGAAGATCACTTAAAGTTGAGGATCACTTGTGGAACCACCATTTGATGTGCTAGATACCACTTGTATGAATGAATGCTTGAAACAAAGTGATAATCTAGATGTACCACATGTAAGAACAATCATGGAACCACTTGTAGGATTTGTCATTTATAACCATTTATTGAACACTTGTCATCATCATGAGGTTCTACGTTTGACTGAACTATATTGATTTGCCTAAGCTTTCAAGTCCAGTTTGAACCCTCTTTAAGCTTCTTCACACACGTTAAGCGGTTATCTTTATCGAGGTTGCACTTGTCACTTGTTAGCAATCCAAATTAAATCAAGTACTTGGGTTCACTAGCTCATGAACAAACTCATACACTACCACTAGATCAATCAACCATTCATGCAATAGTGGTAGGCTATGAATTTTAAACTTTCATTTGTTATGCATGATCCTATAAGCATGTACTATATGCACTAACCGCATACTAGTAAGGGATGAAAATAATCATGCACATTACAATGATACCTTTGCTATGTTAGAGAAGAGGATAGTCACATAGATTCTAATTCATTTCTCTAATAGCAATGTGAAGTCCAATTTAATAGCTTGGTGAAGACCAATCATCAATATGAAATCCATTCTTCACCCATATGATTTGAAAACCACTAATGATCAAGTGCACTAACTCTTGTTGTGGTTGCCTTGCTTCTTCATTTCATCTTTGCTTGCTTGAGAGCACTAAATGTGAGAATACCACTTGAACTATCATGACTTGCTCTCTTTTGGGTGTTGCTTGCTTTCTAGATCAACCCTTTGATTGCCACAACTAAGCATCCCAAATGTTCCTTAGATCACCATTTCCATGTTAGCCTTCCAAATACCATACTTTGGTTTACCTGCAAAAGACGGCAAGCCCCTACACTAGGGAGAAGTGACCTCTCTCTAAACAACCATCCTTGATACCCAATTGAAAATAGCTTTGCTTGATTGATCCAAGTGATGGACTTAACTTGATGAGTAATCTTGAATCCTTCTTTGAGCCCTTTTCTTTCTGCTTGTTTAAGTCATTTTCTTTCTTCCAAATGAACTTCAATAGTCATTAGAACTTAAACTTCATCTTCATCTTTGAGTTTGATCTTGATCTCTAATTAAAGTACCAAATGTGTGCCAAGTACACCACACAATCAAAGGGGTCATGTACTCTTTGCGTGTCATGCTTCTAACTCATCTCAAAACCAAACTTAGGTACCTCAAACACTTGTAAACATGATTTTAACTTGAGGACCTTTCAATCAAAGTGACTCTTGATCAATCCAATAATTGTCACTTTTCTGACAGAATCTGTACCCGTTAAAGAAATATCTATATCTCCCAATGTATAAATCCAAATACCATAAAATTTGGTGAAGATGTTCTTAACTAAGTCATCTAGCAGCTGAAAAAATTTGGGCTTCATTTGACTTCTACATTGCTACCAAATTTCACATCATCCAATGCTGCTATATGCTGAAAACTGTTGCACTATAGCTGACAAGATCTACTGCAAAACCGAAGCATCTGTTATCCAATTCTCATGAAATTTGTACACAACTAGTACCATAAATGTAGAGCATGCATACCAAATTTCAAGTCAATCCAATATGATTTGATCACTCAAACTCAAACTTGAACTCAGCTCACTCAGATTTTTAAATTAGGACAGATTTTTTCTCATGAGCTATTATTCTTCAAATTGAATCAAACTTGAAACTAATTTTGTTTGAATATTTTCACAAGACATATATCCATTTAATCCACTTATTAAAAGTCACCTCATGAACTTATTCAACTCAAATCAATCCAAACTTGATTACTAATCAATAAATCCATTCAAACATCTCATAGCAAGCAACATAGGCATATATATCCAATTCAATCAACTCATATGCACCCAAATAAAATAGATCAACTAAAAATATACCTTGGTTAGTTCATGATCATCCATAGCAAGCTTCATCTCAAGTATTTGCAAACCACCAAATATATCCACTAAATAATCAACACAGCTTGATAAATGACACTTGTATGTTGTAGCACTTAGACTTCACTTATCTTGACTTGGCATTGGAATGAATATGCATTAAGCTTAATACTTGACTCAACAAATGATGAACAATAAGATATCCACTGAATTAAGCCTCCAATACCATGGTACCTACAATCAATCATCCACTTTTTGATGGTACCCAAAGAAGTTTGGGTCCTCTCGAGTTAGGTGCAACATACTTAGGTATAGCCTTAGTATAAATAGCGAGATGTTTTGCAATTTCAACCAATGAGGTACCATTGCCATCCTTTCTAAGCTTATTATTAACAATTAAAATAGGCTTAAAATTGTTACCTAGGGAACATGAATTAGCCATGTGTCCCCTTTTTCGACATGAGTAGCAAACTCTCTTTGATTGAGCCTTTTCTTCCTTGCTTATATGTTGCTTCTCATTGTCTTGCTTCTCATTGTTTGCTTGAGCCTTCTTCTCAAGCTTGTTTGGGCAACCCGAAGCTAGGTGGCCCAATTCATTGTAACTATGGCACTTGATGTGAGCAACTTCCTTCATTTTCTCTTCTTTGTTCTTGCTCACTTTCTTTGCGTCTTGATTCATCCTTAGATGCATTGCTCTTTCTCTTGCTTTTCCACCCCTTCTTGTTTTCTTCTTCATCATCATCATCATCAAATCACCACCATCTTCATGATTGATCCTGTCTTGCATTTAGGGCTTTTCTTCTTGCTCAACTTGTGGCTTTGGTTGAGGCTTCTCTTGTTGCTTCACTACTTGCTTGGTTGGAAACATAGAGGTGAGATGACCCCATGTGCGGCACTTGAAGCACTTGACATGCTTTAGCCTCTCTTCTTCTTTCTTCAACTTGAGCCTTTCTTCATTTGGATAACCATTTGTAAGATGTCCCACTTCATGGCATTTGAAGCACATGAAATGAGAGAGCTTTTCTTGTTCTTGCTTCTTTATTTCTCTTTCATATCTTTTCTTGCCCCATCTCTTGCCCTTGATCTTGCTTTTATTGAAGCCAATGCCACTCATGTCACTATAGCTTCTTTTATTGTTCAACATATGCTCGAAGATGACTTGAGAGTTGTAGCACCTCTCTAACTTGTTGATCAAATTCTTCACTTCACCGAAATGAGTCAACACAGAATTCCAATCCAATAGCCATCGCAAAGTTCGGAGCACACCAAAAAACCTTTCTCTTATCCAAGTTGATCCAATTCAACTCCAACTTCTCCTTAGCAAATGTGCCAACACCACCAAGTGTACACCACCATGTGCATGTGTATTAGTATTTTCACAATCATTTTTCAAAGGATTAGACACTCAACTTGCCACGCCACTCGATCCTAGCAACGATGTAAAGTTAGATCACTCGAGTGGTACTAGATGGCCGATATGCAAACAAGTTTGCCCCTCTTGATAGTACGGCCATCTATCCTAAACCTAGTCATAAACTTCTCTACACACTTATGACCGGTGAAATAAAATTCCCTATGGGTTATATATTTTCCTTGCGCATTCTATTTCATTTCCTCCAATGTTGATGCAACACATGCACCAACCAATCACAAATGATATGATCCACTTCATATCATCGCGTGACAGTATTGGTTCATCGATCTTGACTTCACTTGCTCTTCACCGTTGCTTCGGTCCATCGGCGCCAAGTCATCACTCAACTTGCCCCTTCACACTTGCAACCGGTCCATCAAGCCGAGCATTATCTTGATCTTCTCCACCTTGGTCACATGACTCAATGTCATGTCTCATATACAATGAGCTCCTTCATCACATGTGTGAGCTTTGCAACATCTCCGAGCCATTTTCACCTCCATGGCATATGTTGCTCACACACATATACATGTAGACTAATCACCTGTATATCTCTCATAAATACATATTAGTCCACCTAGATTGTCACTCAATTACCAAAACCAAACAAGGATATTTCAATTAGTTAACTCAGTTAACCATTGGACTATAAAGGCATAAAGAACAAGTTAATGTCCACTACTGTACACAGGAACTTCACTCGCAGTTCTCAGTTAAGAAAACAAGCCTTCGCGTTCCTTTGATAAACAGAAAGTCTATCATATATTTCTTTTATCACAGGATGAGGCGTCTAACAATTTTCAAACATGCACATTCCTTGTCTCACTCTAAACTCATGGACCTGTCTACTAGAAAGCTAATAAATTCAGAATTGCATACCTGTATCATGAGATCATTTTGATGTCTTGCTAAGCTTCAGCTGTTAGAAACATCACTAATTAGAAAATCTGGTCACTCATCACATATGAAAACAAGAAACAAGAACAGGTGTTGTTTATTACCCAATTATATGGCCAGGCAATTGTCAGGTGCTTTGCATCGGCCATCTTTTCCACACCAACATAAGGGCGAGGCAATACTGCATCTCTTTTCATCACAACCTTAACAACAGCTTCACAATATTGCCTTCCAAGAGCCTGTCCTGCTAGCACACTGCTAGGATTAGTTGAAATAACGATTTCCTTGGCCACAGCTTGATCAGACTTCATGTTTGGATATAGTATAACTTCTTTGCCAATCTGAAGCAAATGATGGATGTATGAGAATTGTATCAATTAATAAAAACACCATTAAACTAGAAGCAAAAACTTATAGGATCAATGAGAACTTACATATTCATCATGTGAGAAACGATTAGTATTACCATTCCTTGTATGCATGCCTGGACGGGCTGGGGCTAGGGCTGCTGGACATGAATAGGGCTGGATTGACAACGAGAAAGTTGTATTGATAGGGCTGCACTAGTAGAGATGCCTGGATAGGGCTGCACAAATGGAGCTGCTCTCATGGTGGACTAAGGGGGCTGCTAGGCTAATGTGCCTGCATGAACAAGGATGGACTGACAACGAGAAGGTTGTTCTGATGGGGCTCCACTAGTAGGGATGAACGGACGGGGCTCCACAAATGGAGCTACACTCATGGGGCTGGATTGAGGGGGTTGCTGGACTGGGGGGGCTGTAGCATGCCTACGCACAGTGTATTCACACTCATTAGAATTTTCTGCATATGTATCATCTTCATGAAATTCAGCATCAAGATTTGTCTCAACACCATCATTTTCAGACCTTGGGCTCTACAAACATACAAGAGAGATTATAGATCAGATTTCTATGCACTAAAGATTAGATTTATGTATAACTACATATCAAATTTCTAAATGAACACAATATAAGGTATATAAGCCACATGCATCACATGATGTAAGCGACAAACATACACAATGAATTAGAGAAGGTATAAATGATTTACCACGTAATGTCGTGAATTAGAGCCGTTCTGTGAGATATTTTCCATATTTGACCTTTCATGCGCTAACCTTTCCTCCAACAATTTCTCTTCTAGCTCCACTATGCGTTGTCGTAGAGCTGCTTGCTCAGCTTCTGCATTTCTACAGGCTAGAACTTCCATTTGAATCCTTGTTGGTGTGTAAGATTTCACCCCTGGGGTACCAACACTTTGGGGAGTTGGTCCTAGACCCAAAACACGCACACGTCCTTTTGGCTCTTTTTCTCCACAAGCAGCAGCAAATGCATCGCCTTCGTGGATTGTTCTTTGTGTTAACTCAGGATGTTCTTCAATAATTGATTTTAGTTTATTCTAAATATATAGAATATCATTGTTAATACACTAGAAAGTAGAATTTCATGCTGCAATAATAGTTGTTGAAGAAAAAACTTACAATGATTGGTTTTGCAGGCTGTAACGGAACTCCATTCTTTCTCATATGTGTTTTGATATACAGTTCATCTCTTCGAGGAGGACGCCCTAGTTCAACACCCTACAGGTGTTTCACTCAGTACTCAAAAAATGCAGCACGTTAGTGTATTAAATAAAACTCAAATATAGTTTGACATACCATTTTATGCCCTGAACAAGCAAAGCTCTTGCTACCTGATGTATGATGTATGGTCAACTTTGCACGGTTGGCTTTGGCTTGTTTCGTGCGAGCCTATGACAAACAATATTAAATTCTACAAAAATATTATTGAATTCATATATTAGATGTACTTACTTCAGATTCTTCGGATGCCCAATACTTTTTAGTTTATTCCGATCATCATCATTCAAGTCTTTCACCATGTATTTTCCTTAATTGTTGTTCTGTTAATTTGTCATAAAAACCGCTTCTTTAGGGTTGATTTAAATTCCTTCCATTTCTTCGCAGCAGCATTCAAAAACCAGGGGAAGGCTTCATCATCAATATCATAGATTTCCTAATGAGATATGGAAAAATAGCAAATGAGTACTTAGATTTCAGCATACTTGGCCCCCAGTAGCAAATAAGTACTTAACAATTTTTTCAGCATACTTGGCACCCAATAGCAAATAAGCACTTACAGTAATAACAATTTAATGTGCAGCCAACTGATATTTTCAGCATACTTGACACCCAGTACCAAATAGGGACTTACAGTAATAATTATTTAAAGTGCAGCCAACCAGCACATAGCTAAGACATACCTTTAAGTCTGTCCATACTGCCATCTTTTTCTTAATATCAACTTTCCTCCAATCAGGACAAGCAACTGATAGTTTCTTTCTCACATGGCACCCAACAGCAATAGAAAACTTCCTATAGTTGTCTCCAACAGGCTGACCAAGTTCATTGACTATAACTTTGATTTTAGGCATGCCAGGTGGCCTTTCAAAGATGTCCTTTAGTAAAGTGATACTTCTTCCTTTCCTCTTCTCCGCGCATGTGTGAAATGCAAGGTTTTAGTTAAGTCTTGGAGCGCAGAGCAGTGAGTACACGGGGTTACACCAAAAACTGCCAGAACACAGAGCAAATGCAACCCTTCAGCATCTAAAGTTGGATCATTAATTATACTAGTCCATCAATTCGAGCTACTAATTTTTAATAGACATAATTATTTTAAAACAGATACAAGTGTTAAAGTTTATATGGATGCTTAAAATTGCTTATCTTAGCTTCCTCTCGTATTTGTGTACTTACTTGCTGACTTTGTACCCATATACAAGTACTTTGTAATATTTATGTGGTTGTGATAGACTTTGGCTAATTACTCAATTATCAATTACTAAGTATTTTCATCTCCATTCATAATTTTCATCCGCTTGTATCCAACAAGCATGTTGTTAAAACCTTTAAGCTTGCCATGCTCCTCCTCTGGGCGAGCTCTCTTCTTCCGATCGATCACAGCTGGTGGTAGGCACTGAAATGGACTTGGAGGATTGATTCTCTGCATCCCGACATAAGAAGGCCGTGGATGGGTAACCAAGTCTCTAATATTGGAACCAGTGCAACTGCCACCACCATATGACTCTGACATTTTAGTTTACCTTTCCTGCTGCAATGGTTTGGCTGCCATCAACTGTTTCTGCTGCTTGGTAATGGTAATGGACTAATGGTACAACACAATCCACCGTGTCGTGCCTGGTGCGACAGCCTACTGACAGGCACCTACAAATTGACG
The DNA here is from genome assembly GCA_904845875.1 of Miscanthus lutarioriparius. Lineage (NCBI taxonomy): Eukaryota > Viridiplantae > Streptophyta > Magnoliopsida > Poales > Poaceae > Miscanthus > Miscanthus lutarioriparius. The sequence continues at coordinate 112,045,390 of CAJGYO010000007.1, read as the reverse complement.
GAGCGGTGAGGAAGCACAGAACCACCACCAGGTGGCAGACAGACACCGCGGGGGCGGAGACAGAGGAGATCAAGATTCAGGAGCCGCACCTCACGATGGCAGAGCGCGGCGAGCGAGGGCGAGGCCGGGGGAGAGGAGCACGCACGCGGCGGAGGAGCTCGAGGAGGGGCGAGGGCGAGTGACTCGTTGCGGAGGGTGAGCACCGCGGTGCGCCACGGACGCGCGCCGCCGCCGGAGGTCGAGCCGGAGGCCATCATCGACCGCCGCCGGTGTGGTCACGGGCTTCGCCTTCGCGGGCTTGGGTTTGGCGATCGAAGCGCACGTGGAGACGGAGGGCAGAGACGGTTTGGGCTCTGCCAACGGGTTTTGGTTTCGATTGTACGTGGGCCGTACTTGCACGCTGTAGGGCCCATCATGATGACTCCACAGCGGTAGGCCCGATTATCAATGAGCTAAATAGGCCGTGATTCCGCGAGCCCCTTGTAAAAGATCGAACATGGACCGTAAAGGTTTTAGGTGTACATATATTATAGTTTAAATTTATAGAGATTTATAGTGTTGCTCAAAAAAATATGAGATTTATAGTTTGTAAAATTAAAAAGATAGTTTAGACATGTGTATCTAGTCTAAAGTAGTACAAAAGTTACTTTACTATAAACATCTTCAATATGTCCACGCCCCCATCTGTAAAAGTTTCTACAGCTAAAGCCGTGTCAATTGCCATGCTTGAAGGGTTTTTTTTTTTTTGTTGGTTCTAGTACAAATAAAGTGATCCATATAGACTAGAAAATGTTGAGATTATTATTCATATAATGTAAACTATCACTACATGTGGTTTGCAAACAAACTTTTTTCTTTCATCATGCCTCATCTTTATTTCCCCTTTCTTTTCTTTTTTAGCATGAACCACCTTCTCTCTCCTCAGATATACGTAGCTTCTGTAAGCCACTATGACAGATGTAGAGTATCTTTTTTTTTATTCGATCATACGTGGCATTTGGGGGGCTACTAGTAAAAAAACAGCGTTGGGAGGCCTGATAAGTCTCACAGGAGCAACTTCAGCTTTTCTTAATATAATAGTACAATATAAATATTCCTCTTGTTAGCTTTTATGATCTTGTCGTGCGACAAAAACGTTGACGTGAGCGAGAGTTCCGAGCTGAAGGGAGAACAAGCTAACCGTGCACGGTCCTTACAAGAATATTTTTGCATATATGCATACTAGTATACATGTGCATTTGTTGGGAAACTGGCTCGATGATTCCTGCACACAGATACTAGCTGCCTTGTTTCCATCAAGGCGTATGACTCAGTGACGCACTTCTTTTCTAGGACAAGCAAAGATGATTCTTTGTGGATGGTATTATATTTAGACTAACAACATGTTCACACGTTGAAACACTGAAAGATTTGCAGCTCGAAGATCTATTCAACGGCCGAGTCATCTGGTCTAATGCATCTTAGGGCCAGACATGTACTATGGCTGGAAATGCGTTGTTCTATTTTCTTTGAGCATGGGGCGTGAGTTCAGGTCACAAAAAGGTGCTTGAGGCCTCTTATCAAACAATACACATACAGGTTTAAACTAGTGAGGACTCTTATCTTTAATTCGTCGTATACTACTACTCTTAGTAAAAATGAGCATGGAGAGAGAGAAACAGTTTTGTGCAAGCCATGTTGTGTGATCCTAATTTGTGCTATAAATCTTATGACACCTCTCTTAGGGCTACTTGATCGCTCTGTTTCAGAGAGTTTGAGGGCTTGTTTGGAACACGGGACATTTCCCCTATCCTTACGTTTTTCATGTGAAATTAAATTAATTCAGGTGAAATTCCTGTGTTCAAAACAGCCTCTGAAAATTAAAACACATGATCAAAACAACGTATACATATATAACAGGAATTTGGTAGCACTGTTACATGAATGAATACAAACATATACGATGTACGAAATTTGCCGTGTAACAAACATGGCTCCAGGTAAATATGTGCTGCTACTAGGGGTCCCATCTGAATATCTGATGAATCGCGAAATCAGCGATTGATGCATACAAATCAGAAACCAAATCTGCCGAGCTGATGGAACACGGATCGGACAATGCGTCTGGGCTCCCCAGCATAATCCAGCAGGCAGCTCCGGCCACCAACGCACAAAATATAACGCAACTGATGATTGGTGGTCAAACAAACACATTAGATACATAAAGATATTTGAATTTTTAAACAAGCCGTTTGAAGGAGTCGTCCCCGGCGTGTTCATGGCATCTCCGGATATTCTCAGCTTATACCATGAACGAGATATGACTCAGATTACATCATGACAACACTTGAGATGTTTGTTTCTGAATGCTGCTGCTGCTACATCCGAGAGAACCGTCTTCTAATGAAGTTTTTTAGTACGTTTGCAGATGAATCCAACAGAAGCGCTCCAGCCAAAAAAGTGCATGTCACCTATTTAGTTTCCAGTTCAAATTCCAAGCTCTGAGAATTGCGGAACTGCAAACCCGAGGCATTTGTACCCAAATTTTGGAGAATCAACCCATTTGGTTCCCTCAGCCAAAACAGTGTCCAGTTCAAACTTCAAACATTGTCGAAAACCACCACCTTAGCCAGCTATCCAGAGCCTTCGAGTGGCAAACAGCAGCCTGCACAAGAGTTTCGGCGAAGCTGTTAGTTATCGTCAGTTTTGATGGCAGGTCACATAAAGTTCAGACGACCAATGTCCGGGCTTCTGTTATCGTCAGTTTTGTTAGCAGCAACGAGGACGAACACTGCCAGAACTCTCCTTTTTGGTGCTTCTCTCTTGGAAGTGTTTCCAGACCAGGTGCAAACAAACACTCAGGGCTGGTTGCAATGACACGACATGGACAGCCGTATGTCCTATGTGCAGTCTCAAAGGGCATATGCTCGAATTATGCCCCAATTATTCCTTGACACCCGCCCCGATAATGTAAGCACTCTTTAACCTATTGTATACATGCAGATCAGACCTTCTGCACTGCTAACATGAATGATTGTGTCATACTAGGAGCAAGAGGCGAGGGATTTATTTAGTTGATCAGGGCAAGGGATTTTTAAAGTGAGATCCAAGACACTGATTTAACTTTCTGATGGAACTTCCATTGTCATAGGAAATGTCTGCAATGTCAATATTAAAACTTTGGAAACTAATAATCGTAAACGTTATTTAGATTTTTGATAAGTACCAGCATATTTTTCATCAAAAGTACCCTAACTTATTATACAAATGAATGAGAATCTTTACTGACACAAAATATTGAATGCATGAAACAATGTCTTCTCACTCTTTTATTTGTGACTAAGGGAGCACCTGAGTAGCCCATCTGATGGTATGGCTTATTGCTCTGTTTCGTAGAGATAATATGCGAAATAATATAAATTAAGTGTTTACCTTTTTTTTTCTTATTTGTCTGGGAGGATTGCTGCTGGGTTTTCAGTTTTCTCAATCCAAAGTTTCCCCTATTCTCCACCTATATCCAAGTGGATGAAAGAATCGATTTGATAATAAACTGTTGTCAGTGTAAGCAAAATTGTTATGTGGAAGTAGAACCTTGGGAGTACCTACTATAGTGCTTGTTTGAAGCCAGACTATTTTATTTTCAACCTTGGGAATGCCTACTGTTGTGTTTTTTGGAAGCCATTTTGGGAGATATGGTTGTCAGTATCTACATCTAAATGTAAACTGGCTTGCCCAAAATGCAACGTCTATGCCTATAATACTGATGCCATCTATGCATCTCCCTTCCCATACTGCAAAACGATCACAAGATCCACTGGGAAAAAATGTCCATGGACTATGAAGATCACTCAATGTCATCATCATCTCATGCTGATGATACCGATGAAAGGAAAAGCACAGTTTCAGTCTCCCCCGAGGCTGGCGCCGACGAGGAGCCATTTTCATTCTTTGAGCTGCTTTGCTACGCCGACACAGTAGATTGGCTCCTCATGGCCCTGGGAACCATTGGGTCTGTCATCCATGGCATGGCATTCCCAGTTGGATATCTCCTTCTTGGAAAGGCACTTGATGCCTTTGGAACCAACATAAATGATCCGGAGGGCATGGTCCATGCGCTGTACAAGGTGAACTTGCTAAAATCCTTTATCATATCATTAGCCTTTCGAATTCCGATTCTATTGGTCTGCAATTGTTTTCAACTTGCATGAGGATTTCTTGCTTGTTGCTTGAAGGTGGTCCCCTTTGTGTGGTACATGGCAGGAGCCACTCTTCCAGCTGGAATGGTTGGTAAGTCAAGAATCTGTTGTCCATTCCTTCCATGATGAATGTAGATTTTCCTTGTGGTGCTTTAGAAAGAACAAATATAGGGGAAAAGGCAAAATGTGCATACCTGTGATTTTTTGGTCTGGCTCTATGAAACAAAGAAATAAAGTAGAACTGGCAACATTGCTCACTGATTTCTTCGCCCACTAAGCATAAAATTAGCTCAACTCAGGAGAGATTTTATTTTACAGGTGCGCTTGGAAATAAATTTCCACTTATATTCATTATATATGACATAAAAGCACATCTCTGAACTTTGACGAGTACAGTAAAGGCGCACTAATTGCAAGGAAATATTATTTTTGTTACCAGCATACACCTATGTTCAGAAATGACAAATATAGGAGACCTACTAGTAAAAACAACATGGCAACTTCAGTGGCGAAATGTTGCTAACCTTTTATCTGATGAATTGGCTGCATGCAGAGATCTCCTGCTGGATATACTCAAGTGAGAGGCAGTTAGCACGCATGCGGCTCGCGTTTCTGAGATCAGTCCTTAATCAAGAGGTTGGGGCCTTCGACACTGACTTGACTACTGCAACCATCATCACCGGAGTAACCAACTACATGAGTGTCATACAAGATGCAATAGGAGAGAAGGTAATGGATTTCACAATCATATGAGCATTATATTGATGCAAGACTTCTGAAACTCTGCGGTCAGATCTGCATCTTAAGTTCACTCTTCTGCAGCTGGGTCATTTCATTGCAAGCTTCTCCACTTTCTTTGCTGGCATCATAATTGCGTTTATCAGCTGCTGGCAAGTTGCAATGCTTTCCTTCCTGGTCATTCCACTTATCCTCGTCATTGGAGCAGCATACACGAAAAAGTTGAATGTCTTATCTTTGTCACGCAATGCTATTGTTTCAGAGGCAATATCGGTTGTAGAGCAGGTATTGTGAGATCAGTTAACACCCATACCTCAAGCCAAGTTACCTGAATAGATAGAAATGTTGATACACAGATCATCTCCCGCTTCGTTAAATATGTTTATAAACCTTCGTATACATTTGTTCACAGACTTTGTCACATATCAAGACCGTCTTCTCCTTCATTGGAGAGAGCTGGGCCATGAAGTCCTTTGTCCAGTGCATGGAAAACCAATTTAATCTAAGCAAGAAGGAAGCATTGATAAAGGGAATAGGACTTGGAATGTTCCAAGCAGTGACCTTTTGTTCATGGGCACTGATGGTTTGGATTGGGGCAGTTGCAGTAACCAAAAACAAGGCAACAGGAGGTGGCACGATAGCTGCCATCATGAGCATCCTCTTTGGTGCAATGTAATAATCACACAAACTCACTGATTGGTTTCGTTGCACTAAAAATATATTTTTTTTCAAATATAGTTACCATTCAAACAAAATATTGAAGCAACTCACATCCTTTAGGTTTTTCCTTAAAAACTAGGCCAATTCTATTCTACTTAATTGAAAGGCAGAGCTCCTGCCATTACCTTCGAAAAAGAAAAAAGAAAAAAACTCACATCCTTTAGCCAAAGTTGCCATTAATTTTTTTATTTGCATGTATTCTAGACTTAATGGATTTCCCTACTGCATGGATTCAGATCAATTACCTATGCCGCACCAGACCTTCAGACCTTCAATCAGGCAAAAGCTGCAGGAAAAGAGGTCTTCAAGGTGATAAAGAGAAAGCCATCCATAAGTTATGGAAAAAGTGGATTAGTACTAGACAAGATTCATGGAGAGATCAAATTCCGTAGGGTGCACTTTGCATATCCTTCCCGCCAGGATAAGCCGATTCTCCAGGGATTCTCATTGTCCATCCCCGCAGGCAAAGTCATAGCTCTGGTAGGAAGCAGTGGCTGTGGGAAGAGCACTGTCATTTCACTACTTCAAAGGTTTTATGATCCAACTTCAGGTATGCTTCTACAGTCTTACCAGTGCAACTAGCCTGATCTAAGTCACTATTTTTTTATTAAACCCTGAACAAAAAAAGGTTTCATATTGTTTATTAGTCGTACTTCTGTGAAGCATTAGTAACTGTAAGCTTAAGTAGTATTAAAATGTTTCAGTCATGTAACAAGGCCTAATACTGCAGGTGACATATTCATTGATGGCCACAGTATCAAGAAACTTGATCTGAAATCGCTGCGCCGAAATATAGCTTCAGTCTCTCAGGAACCATCACTGTTTTCTGGTAACATAAAGGACAACTTGAAGATTGGTAAAATGGATGCAAGTGACGAAGAGATAACTGAAGCAGCAACAACAGCTAATGTTCATTCATTCATATCCAGACTACCAAATGAGTACTTAACCGAGGTACTTCACCACTTCCTATGGAAACTTATAAAATACTTGGGGTCGTCGACCATCGTATTTAACCAAACATGGATTAGGGTTTTGACTCATGATTTGTTAAATTCCAACAAGATCTCTCAAGGACCGAAGTCGACTGAGTGATGCATTAAGAATAGAACTTTAAAATTACAGATAGTCACAATTTATTCCCATAGGAGAATCATGGATGATTCCACATTATTAGACATTCAAAGATATAAAAATAACTCCCGCTGGAACTTCCTACAATTAAATTGTTTCAGGTAGGAGAAAGGGGTGTGCAGTTATCGGGAGGCCAGAAACAAAGAATAGCTATTGCAAGGGCAATGCTGAAGGATCCACCAATCCTACTTCTCGACGAAGCAACAAGTGCCCTTGATTCAGAATCAGAGAAGCTAGTTCAAGATGCACTTGAGAGAGCAATGCGCGGAAGGACTGTTATCTTGATAGCCCACAGGATGTCCACAATTGTAAACGCTGACACTATTGTTGTCGTCGAAAATGGAAGAGTAGCACAAACTGGGACACATCATGAGTTGCTTGACAAAAGCACATTCTACTCCAATGTATACAGCATGCAAAATATAGACAAGGAAGCTGAAAATAAAGTGGCAAGGTAAAGTTAAATGTAACCAATGGAAAGTTTTACTTGACCAATGTTTTATACTCAGTTAAGAAATTCTTCAATATAACTTATCGCTTCAAAAGTATATGCATCATGCATGGGTTGGGGGTGTACCTTAGAATCCCAATGAATGAAGATTTTTCAAAACGGACGCCAGCAGTTTCAAATCAAAGTAGAGTTACTATTTACAAATGATGAACAGAACAAGAAAGTGCAAAAAAAAAAAAAGACACACAAACTCCTTGCTAGGAAGTTTAGTGAAATTATTACATATAAGTAGGATTACTAAGTAGAACTTACGTTTTTTGTTTGATTGATTAAACAGCGCTTCTGATAACATGGAGGAACAAATTGGCGAAGCACACATCAAGCAGTCCTCTACAAATCAGGGACCAAAGAAAAAGCTAGAAAGACTGGAGTCAAAACAACCAAGGAATGAGAATGTTAAGGAAACACACCCTTTCTTTAGACTTTGGTATGGATTGCGTAAAGAGGACATTATGAAGATTCTATTTGGCTCCGCAGCAGCAGCCATCTCTGGAATCTCAAAGCCTTTGTTTGGTTATTTCATCATGACCATTGGTGTGGCATATTATGATCCGGATGCAGAAAAGAAAGTCACCAAGTATTCTTTGATATTCTTCACAGCAGGGATGGTAACAATGGTGAGTAACATCTTGCAGCACTATATTTATGGTATCGTTGGAGAAAGGGCAATGAAAAACCTAAGGGAGGCACTCTTTTCAGGTATGTCACATGAAAACCTTGAATTTGTTAAGTGTTCACCATAAATTCTCAAAAGAGAACATTATATACATACCTCATACCCTTGATAATATGAAATTATTTTGCTCAATGCAACGCAGCTGTTCTCCGAAATGAGCTTGGTTGGTTTGAGAAACCAAATAATGGCGTAGGATTTCTTACCTCACGCATTGTCAGTGACACGTCAACAGTCAAGACCATCATATCTGACAGAATGGCAGTTATTGTGCAATGCATCTCTTCAATTCTGATAGCAACAATAGTAAGCATGAAGGTCAATTGGAGAATGGCTTTAGTTTCATGGGCAGTCATGCCATGCCATTTCATTGGTGGCCTTATTCAAGCCAAGTCAGCAAAAGGATTTTATGGTGACTCTGCTATTGCTCACCGGGAACTCGTCTCCCTAGCTTCAGAGGCTGCTAGCAACATCCGGACTGTGGCATCCTTTGTTTATGAAGATGAAATAATCAAGAAAGCAGAATTGTCACTGCAAGAACCCTTGAAGATCACCAAGATTGAGAGCATGAAGTATGGGGTCATCCAAGGTATCTCGCTCTGCCTCTGGAATATTGCACATGCAGTGGCGCTATGGTACACCACAGTTTTGGTTCAGAGGAAGCAAGCCTCATTTAAGGACAGCATAAGATCATACCAGATATTCTCACTCACAGTGCCTTCCATCACAGAGTTATGGACCCTCATTCCTATGGTCATGTCAGCCATTTCAATACTGAATCCTGTATTTGACACACTTGACAGAGAGACACAAATTGTGCCGGATAAACCAGAAAACCCAGGCAAAGGGTGGCTTATCGGTAGAACCGAGTTTCAGGATGTGAGCTTCAATTATCCATCAAGACCAGAGGTGACCATTCTGGATGGCTTCAATCTAGTTATTGAACCTGGCCAAAGAGTAGCATTGGTTGGCCCCAGTGGTGCAGGAAAGTCCTCTGTACTGGCTTTAATACTGAGATTCTATGATCCTTCCAGAGGTAGAGTGTTAATTGACTACAAGAACATAAAGGACTACAATCTCCGATGGCTCAGGAAGCAGATTGGGCTAGTTCAACAAGAACCAATCCTGTTCAACACATCCATCAGAGATAACATTAGCTATGGAAGTGAAAGCTCTTCAGAGACTGAAATCATCCAGGCTGCAATGGAGGCAAACATTCACGAATTCATCAGTGGTCTACCAGAAGGGTATGGCACTGTTGTTGGAGACAAAGGGAGCCAGCTTTCAGGAGGGCAGAAACAGAGGATTGCTATTGCAAGAACAATACTAAAGAGGCCTGCCATTCTGCTTCTTGATGAGGCAACCAGCGCACTTGACGGTGAATCTGAGAGGGTGGTTATGAGCTCTTTAGGGGCCAAAGTGTGGAAGGACAAAGATGAGCAAGCCAGTATGATTACAAGTATCACAGTTGCACACAGATTGTCCACGGTCATAAATGCAGATACGATAGTTGTGATGGAAAAAGGAAAGGTTGTTGAACTTGGTAATCACCAAGCGTTGACCTCCGCTGAAGATGGCGTTTACTCAAGATTATTCCACTTGCAAAGCAACATGAAAGATTGACCACCATCTATTCAAGTTCCAATGTGGCCAAAGACCAAAGACACTTAGCAAGAATAGCTTTAGGAGATTAAGCATCGCTTAAATGCACTTGCTGTCACTTCACAAATTGTAATAACATAGCTAGCTCATCATATACCGATGATGCATAGTCCATCAGTTAGGGCAAAAAACAACTGCTATTTATTACTTGAATGATATCTGTTTGGAGCGCCTCCACTGCCATATGTTTAACCTTATTCTTCCTATGCAATATAAGGCTAGCCAAAATATCTGTTGGAATATAAGTGAATTGCATATCTCTCTCCATCAGCTTTCCCAGGATGAAAATCTTTTTCTTTCTTCTGAAGAGCACCATACATTCTTCGGATAACCTACTTCTCCGGCGACAACGGTGGTCGGAGATGTTAAGAACTCAAGCCTCACTGTTCGGAGAAGGTTGAATCGGCGTGTCGTATCAGAATACATGGCGCTCGGGGACTAGCTGTGGAGAATATACCCCCGGGTACCACAAGATGGTACATGGGCCGCACCATCCGAGGTGGCCCGGTCCGTAAGATCAAGACGTGCACATCAAGATTACAAGTTGTACTAGATATTGTAATAGTACCAAATTGGATACTTTACTTGTAACCTTGTCTCTTCGGAGTATATAAGGAGAGACAAGGGTCCCCTAGAGGACAGGTTAATCCATATACATCTCAATACAATACACCAAAGACACAGGACGTAGGGTATTATCGATACGGGACCCGTGGGGTTTCCCACGGAGAAGAGAGAAGAAGACCTAGTCCAACTAGGATTCCCTACATGTAATCCTACTAGAACTAGTTACACATAATCCTACTAGGATCTCTAAATAACCGACTAGGACTCTCGCCTCTCTCTAGCTATATAAAGGAGGCTTCTAGATCGTGTCACAACCACATCTGGCAATATACTATCCACCCCACACTAGGCGTGGGCGCGTGACTTTCCTTGCTGCGTCAACTAGTATAAATCGTTGTCTCCCTCGTTTACCATCGAATCTACCACCACCGGCAACCCTCTTGCGGTGGTAAACATCGATCGCCGACCATATTTCGTCATTTGCCTCTCTGCGCGCTTTGTGTCACCATCTGACATTACACGCACCGCTCTACCACCACGGCAACCCCTCGGTGGACTACCGACAAGATTAAAACATTTTAAAAATCATAACTCTTTTTGAAAAATCAATTTAATATGACATCGGATGAAGATGAAATTTATACTCGAAGAGATCTACAACTTTTTAATTTTGAATTTTTTCATTTAAGGACGTTAAGATGCTAAAAAATTAATATAAATTTTTAGAACCATAATAATCGCGTACTAGTGCTTGTCGCATTAGAAAAATAATATATATTTTTTTGTATATTGTCAAATGAAGATACTTTTTTGCATTGTAGCTCTCAACGATACCTACAACTTTATAATTTTCAGTTTTTACATTTGAGGTTGTTAAGATGCACGAAAAAATAATATAAAATTTCAATAGCATAATAATCATGCACTAGGTCTTGTCGCTTTACTAAAATTATATTTTTTCATGTTTGGTGTCAAATGAAGATACTTTTTATACTAAAGTTGTAGCTAAATATGAGATCAACAACTTTTAAATTTTGAGGTCTTTCATTTGAGATAGTTAAGATACCCAAAAAAATAATACAAAATTTAATAGCATATTAATCATGTTTTAAAACTTATCTTTTTAGAGAAATCATATATTTCTTATTTGATGTTGCATAAAAATACTTTTTAAATAAAACTTGTTGATCTCGTTAAGAGCTAGACCTTTGATATAAAATGTATCTACATTTGACATCATACAAAAACGGTATTATTTTTCTAATGCGACAAACGCTAGTATGCAATTATTAAGCTGCTGAAATTTTATATTATTTTTTTGTGCATCTTAACAACCTAAATTGTAAAAACTAAAAACTATAAAGTTGTAGATCTAATTGAGAGCTACAACTTTGATGTAAAAAGTATCTTCATTTAACAAAATACAAAAAAGATACTATTTTTCTAATAATGCGACAACCCTCGTAGGCGATTATTATGTTTCTAAAATTTTATATTATTTTTTTGAGCATCGTAACGTCTTCAAATGAAGAAACTCAAAACTAGAAAGTTGTAGATCTCATTGAGAGCTACAATTTTCCTATAAATTTCATCTTCATCCAACGTCGTATTAAAGAGTTATGATTTTTTAATGTTTCAGTCTTGTCACGCCACTCCCGGTGGCGCGACAGAATAATACTGTCATGCTAGCGGGAGTGGCGCAACAAAGTTTTTCACGTCGAAAACGGCGTCTAACGTGGCACATATTGTCGTGCCAATGCATGTGGCGCGACAACGTTATTTGGTCGTGACTGGCGTGACCAAAAAGGTCAGATCCACACAAAAAAACAATTATTATTGAAATATTGAATAAAAAAGATTAAAAAAAATCCAAGTTCTTAAGCTGGTAGGTGTGTCTGCCATGCATATTACTAACAACCCTCACAAGTGCGTACGATGTGATCTGCGTCAGCGATTGGAATCGGCTAGTAGAAGCATTGTCAGAAGGCTTTCTTGACTGGCATTTGACTCCTGAGCGGATATTGCGTACGACTGCGTGCCCTGATGATCTTCACATATGAATTGCTCAATGATTTCGGACTTGCCTCTCTTGTACACTTCGTCCCTGACCACGGTGTCTGACTTGGCATGTGGAGCGAGACAACTCGCTTCAGCTTTTGGCCCCGTTCGCGTGCCCTTAAATTCGGCTTGAGCCGTTTATTTTTTCATCCGGAACAGTGTTTTTTTCTCATAAATTTCTCCAGCATTTCTCTAAACCATCCAGATTCCTCCAAAATTCAGACAAACGAATAGGCCTTTGTCCCGTGGGACTGTGTTTCTCGTAGTCCTAGGAGGTAGTTGAGGTAAGATTGAGTCCAGTCAGGTTTGATGATCAGGTTATGTGTTGTTGATTGGATCTTCATTTTTGCTTTTCGTTTGTCTCCACTTGGATCAATAGCTTATGCGACTCCTAGAGGAAGACTCTAGTCAGGACCCCATCTTGGCGAGTGTATCTACTGCATCGTTGTCTTGGCATAAGAACATGTGAAAACTCAATTCCATCAAACTTGTCGTCAAGGCTGTTTATCTATACCTGGCGGTATGCTTCCATCCTTGGGTCTGATCGAGCATAATGATTCATTTCTTTAATGATTCTTTTGTATTGAGAACCCTGTCCATCTCTTTATTCGGATCGCCCGATTAGATTCGCACGCGTATATTTCCACATGATTGGATCGATTTTTCCAACTGCAGAAAGATTAAGATTTGAGATAAAGAGTAGTTGGAGAGAGTTTTTTTAAAATCTTGTCAAAAAGTCAAGATTGGGGATGGGTTTTAGGAACTCTTCAAGATGCTCTAAATCAATGCAACTATTTTGCTTGTAGGTGATATTTTAAAAAATGTTTCGTCCAGAGCGTGGCATTTGCATTCCGGGTACAGGTCCTGCCGTTGTGATGACAAAAAAAAAGTATATTTGTCGTAGTTTTGCCTAGACCTTTCATTTTTTGGAAATACAGTGGATAGGACGCTCATTTTGTCTGGACGCGCGTTGGTGGGCTTCGACACCCGCCTGAAAGGCCCAACATTGTCATCCGCACGGACGCACCCATCTTGTGTTGCTCAAAATAAAAATATTTGTCACTTTTCTCTCGAATCACCGTTGCACCCGCATCCATTCTCGCGCCCACTCTTGAATCGCCGCCGCGCCCGCACCGCGCGCGGCGTGCTCCACCCCAATCATTATTTAAGGTTAAATAGTTTAAAATGACCCTGCAGTAGATATGTTATAGGTACGTGAAGATAAGTTCCACAGTTAATTAGGTATACTTAAGTACTTAACAAGTTTGTATGCCAAATCACCAGCATAACAACAGAACTTCCATGGACAAAAGTAAGTGCATACCTTTGATGGTTCGGAAATCAACATTGAACTTCATTGCCGACCGTGGATCATTAGGGGTGAAGGTGAACCTATCATCGTTCTGTAATTAGAAGGACAACGAACCGATCATAATTGGACCCAACAGTGTATTGCTGAAACGAGGCGGCGTGCTACAGCGCGCCCGAGCGCCGTCGCCTTGCCTTCCTATCTCCCCACCGCCACTCACCACTCGCCGCCGAGTTCTTTTGAGCTGACGCAGATGATCCACGGCAACTGCTCTGGCGTGGCATTCTTCACCGCGCCCAGCCGCTTGCCTGCCGCCATCCTCCCTCTCCACACTGCACCCAAAGCGCCGCTTGCTGGCTACCGTAGTTCCCCACCAGGTAGGTTGTGACTGTTGGCGACGCCGTGTTTCAAATTCAAGAAGATAATTTAACCTCGCCGTTTAATTTTCGTTCCTGGAGTGACATCTGTAGGCCTAAAAATGAGGGTGGTCTTGGTATTAGAGATGTTCTCAAAATCAATCACAGTCTTCTTATTAACACTGCTTGGAAGATTGCTCCTGACCACAATAGTTTTTTGACTCATGTGCTCAAATCTAAATATTATCCTAATAATAGTTTCTGGACTGCTAAGAACAACGCCACTAAGTCTGCTTTCTGGTCTTCCATTATTCAGATTAAAGATATTTTACATAAAAATTGCATCATTCAGATTCACAATGGCAACTCCAGTATTTGATCTATGCCCTGGTGCTCTATATGGGAAAATATTTATGATCATGTTAATTTTCCTACTTCGGTTGACACTTTCCCACAAAAAATATCTGATCTTTGGCTTCCTAATACTAGAACTTGGAACAATGCTCTAATCTAACCAGATCTTTGATAATACTGCCACTTCCAACATCACTCAAACGCCTGTTGTTGCAGCTGATTCTCCTGATATTCTAAGATGGAAACCAGGTAAGAAGGGGTCTTGCACTACTAAAGAAGCTTTCAAATTTCTTAACCAACAATTTCAGGCTCAAATCACTACTCAGGGGGCTAGAGGAATCACACAGCAAGCTCTCCACATTTTGCAAAGAGCATGGAAACACAAAAAAATTCATCCATGCATCAAGACTTTTACCTGGAGGTTGATCAGAAGAGCTTTAGCAACCGGTGTCAGAGCTGGGAATTTCTCCACTAAAATTGACAGACATTGCACTACTTGCAACTTAGTTGAAAATGACTCATCTCTTTTTTCCACTGCACTTTTGCCAGAGTAGTTTGGTTCTCAGCCTCTCCTCCGCTGATCACTTCAAATTTGCCACAGGAAGATGATGGAATTCAAGAAATAATATCAATTCTTATCACCCCTACCACTACAGATGATGATTTTCATAGAATACTTACTATCCTCTGGTACATCTGGAAAGCGAGGACTGATGCCCGCTTCAAAAATAAAAAATGGACTGTTTTGCAGGTTCACCATGCTGTTGAGGCGGATATTAGAACAGCTACTATGAATGATGATGCAATTACAAAAGAAAACGATAACTGTGTTTTTGTAGGTGGCGCAACAAACAGGAGGATTCCAAATGCAGATCATCTCTGCTCTAATCAATTGATGATACTACCAGGCCCACCTAATTACAAAGTCTCCTTACCTGCTCTTCTCCCTTGAACTAGATGCTATTGTGATGCATCCACCTCTCCAGACAACCACTTGCAGGTTTCAAGATTTGCAGGACTTGGAATATTTATTGTCAGCACCTTGCCAAATGCTGCATCGACAATCTTCATCAAAATCAAACAAAAAGAATGTTCTTCTGTCATTATGGCTGAAGCTGCAGCTTTGGCTATTGCTGCTCATTTGCTTAAGGCACTCGACGTACAACAGCCTTTCTTCCTCACAGATAACCAGTTGCTGGTTAACTTCTTTAATGGGAAGGATCATGCCAATCCTCCTAGGTGGGATATCAAACCTTTGACGCAGTGCTTCATCAATTATACAACAGCTAACAGGGGGAGAATCTTCAAGATTGACAGAAAACTAAATACAACATCTCATATTCTAGCTAGTCAGGCCTACAAATCAACTGTTGAACACTCTTCTGAAGGCCACTATGTTTGTACTAATCCTTTAGATGTAAGCAGCTGTCCAGTTTTGACAGCTATAAACTCTGTATTGGGTGATTCTTTCACCCTCATAGCAGCATCTTGCTGCTAATTAATAAAATTGCCTTTCATAAAAAAAAGTGTTATATCTGGATGTTGCAGAAGTATATTTGGATGTTGCATAACATGCATGCATATGTTTTAAGTGTTTCATACGTATGTTGCAAGTGTTTTTATCTAGATGTTGTCAAAGTAAATCAGGATGTTATATGCGTTTGCAATAGCTTTCAAGTGTTTTCGGGTGTTTTGCAAGTGTTTCAGACGTACGTTGTAAGTGTTTCAACTGTTTCAGACATATGTTGCAAGTGTTTCATTTGGATGTTGCAAAAGTAAATTTGACGTTACACATGTTGCAATGGGACCACCTGCTGCAGCCGCTTGCTACAGTTGCTGGGCGCCATCGAGCGAGCACAGAATGTCCCTGCCTGCATGCGCGTGGATAACGTACGAGGCACGAGCAGTCCTCCGTGTGTTGTAGATCGTGTGGGCAGCGCGTGCGGTGTGGACTGAGCGGGCCCCGCGTGGGTGCACTGGGGTGCTGCGCGGGAAACAGGGTGCTGGCACTGGCGTCCGGACGCAGGCTTCCGTCCGGATATCCGGGCGCTAGCAACCCCCTTCATTTTTCCGTGGTTTCCGTCGAAATATTTGATCATTTACAAGTTTGCTTTACATACATGATAGATTGAAAGAAAGAAAAAACAAATAAAGAACAAATTATACCAAGCATTTGGTATTTCAAGGTGGTCCTATGTATATGCAACTATAGGCCCCGTTCGTTTCGCTGAAAAAATAAATCGAAATACTGTTCCAATTAATTTGTTATAAGAGAAAAATACTATTTCAATTAAAAAAACAAGCTGAGCACAAGAGACCGAACAGTACCTATGATAGGTACGTATCGGATCCACTCACTCTCACTTCGTCAGTAGCCAGTACCATATCGATCTCGAAATATTGTTTGCTTCTAGCCTAAAAATGCTAGCACATTCATCTCCACACTTGCTGCTCTGCATCCTTCCCTTGTCTTGACCTCTCGTCATCACTAATACAATGGTGGCCATGGCCGTCGCCGCCTTCCTCCTTCTCCTCCTCCTCCACCTCCTCCCAGTCCTTGCACACGTCGAGGAAGCAGAGCGCGCAGACCAACGCGACGCACGCCACGAACATCGGGATGGGGCCGAAGAGCCAGAGGAAGACGGGGCAGGAGAAGTAGAACGCCCGCGCGCCCAGCGACCAGAAGTAGCTGCCGCGGTTGAGCATGTCCGTGACGTACCCGACGGCAGCCCGGCAGCGCGGCGGCGGCATGTTCACGAGCACGCTCGCGTGGCTGTAGTACCGGATGGACTGCACGTTGAGGAGGAACGCCACCAGGAAGCACACCAGGATCGCGAAGAACTTGGCCGACAGCGCCGGCGCGCCCGTCGCGCCCACCACCAGCGGCGCGCCCGGGAGGAGCCCGCCGCTGTTGCTGCTGTTGTTGTTGGAGGTGGCGGTGGCGTCTCCGCCGTTGCCGCTGGACATGAGGACGGCGATCAGAGAGCTCAGGGTGATGGCTGTCGACGCCATGATGTTGTTGCGGATCGTCTGCACCGCCAGCACCGCGTGCTTCCCCGACGGCTCCTGCGAATGCAGCCACAAGCAAATTACTGCAAGGATCAATAAAACCCTGGCGATTTCTGCTCCAATTTATCACTTCTTGGCTTGTACATTTGGTTTTTTGTTCGTCTGGTTGATTGGCAATCATGAATGAACAGGGAAAAAGGGGGCAAATGCATGCCCACTTCTCCTTCGTTAAATGGGCCGTCCTGGACCGAATCGCTGGCCCACGGCTCAGCCCATCGCGCCGAAATCACACTAGCCTGCTTCTACTTGTAGGCTTGCTGCCTAAGCCCTTTTCCCCCGCACCTTCGGCTTTGCTCCGACGCCGGTGAGCGAGACCGCGAGGCGAGGCGAGCCACCGCGGCGGCGGCGGTTGCGGCGATGGGGTCCATGACGATCGGCGCCAAGTACAAGACCACGATCAAGGACCCCGGCACCGCGGGCATCCTCCGCATGGTGCGTGCCACCCTCCCCTCCCCCTTCTCTCCCACTCCGCGCGGCTCTATCTCCCCTCCCTCTCCTCCCGGCGCGCGCGCGCGGTTCGCTAGCTGGCTCCGGGGTGTGCCGCTGTTGCTGGCGAGGGTTTTGGTCGGCGGCTTCTGGGGCGCGCGGCAAATTGAATCGAGGGCCCGGTGGAGACTAGCCGCTGATTGGATCGGTGGAGGTGGAGGCGCGCGCGGGTTTGTGCTCATCAGCGGTAGCAAATCCTAGCCATGGGACAGGGGTAGCTTTGTGGGTTGCCCTCCTCATCCTGGAGGTTCGGATGCGGAGGGGTGAGCCAAGCTAATTTCAGCATTTTCATGTATGGATGGTCACCATTTAGTTTGCTGTTCAATTTTAGTACCATTTGCATTAGCGTCCGGCTTCGTTTCCTTGCTCAGCAATACACTGTTGGGTCCAATTATGATCGGTTCGTTGTCCTTCTAATTACAGAACGATGATAGGTTCACCTTCACCCCTAATGATCCACGGTCGGCAATGAAGTTCAATGTTGATTTCCGAACCATCAAAGGTATGCACTTACTTTTGTCCATGGAAGTTCTGTTGTTATGCTGGTGATTTGGCATACAAACTTGTTAAGTACTTAAGTATACCTAATTAACTGTGGAACTTATCTTCACGTACCTATAACATATCTACTGCAGGGTCATTTTAAACTATTTAACCTTAAATAATGATCACTAGACTCAAGATAACAATTTAAGCTGTGATAGAGTTTCCTGCATACCGAAACAGTTTGATTTGTTGCCTGTGATCCAGGTCACAAGTTCAACAAAGTAGAGGGTAACAAAGCAGCATTATTGAACCTTTCAAAAGAAGACAAGGTTTGAGCAATTTATAGCATTTTCTCTGCCTTGTTTCTAGTTGTTTTCAAGGTTAATATGAGATGCATTTATATTTTTCTCAGGCTGGAGGCTACATATTTGAGTTTGACAATGTTGGTAACCGCGACCTGTGTCGAGACTTTGTAGGTAATGCTCATTTTGTAGCTAGTGGATGCCAACTTAACAGATAATATTTTCTTTGGAAGATATCTAATGTAGGCATGAAATGAAAGTAAGGTGAAGTACTTAGCTGTTTCTCGCATAAACTTTTCTCCTATGCCAGTTACTTGCAATATAAGAATTGGACTAGATACCTCATTCCAGCCAGACCGCATTTGGCTTGCTACATAGGATAAGATAGATCACTATAACATAACAGTGACTATTTTATAAGGAATATAACAAAATTCTGGATTAAGGGTTATTTGCTGTGCCAAGTTCGATATGACACTGACTCACATGAAAGCTACCGTATTGAGTTTCGTGCATCTATTACCCAATAAGATGCATCCATAACTTAATACATCCTCTTCGCAGCTAGGGTTTTAGGCAAACATCAAGGGATAGTGCCTCCTAGATCCAACTGTGACTCCTGAAAACTCAGTTGCTTCTGCTGCTCTGGAACAACTCAGTGCTGCTGAAGTGGAGAGACGGGTGAAACTGTTGCGAGAAGACAGGTGATGTGATTATTTGATATATCCAGACTATTTCTTTTGGTCACAGAAATATGTTCTGATGATAGTTCACTATTATGGGCACAAATTTAATCTGCTAGAATTGTTGAGCTCATTTACATTCTTTGAGATTTCAGATGTTTGGTTGATTAGTGTTCTTTAAGATTTTCTTTTTGTAAAACAAAGATTTGGTTTTCCCTATGCTCTTTTAGATAAAGAAAGTTTTAGAGCGTCACCTTTTACCAGTCTCTATTATTCATTTTGGTGAGCTTTGTTGCAAATGGTGCCATATCAGAAAGCTGGCTGTGGTAGTATGGATGCCATAGTGGAAATGACTTGTATAGTGTTCAATGTTCAAAAAGGCGACATTAGGCGTCCGCCTAGGCGCGACTAGGCACTAGGCGAGGGGGTCCCGCTTGGCCTAGGGGGTAGGCGGACCCCTAGGCGGCGTCAGCTCGTCGGCGGCGCCGGTGAGGGAGGAGGAGCGCCTGGTGGAGGTCGCCGGTGACAGAGGAGGAGCTTCGGACGTGTGCGGGCGGTGGTGGTAGGCGCGCGTCTTGAGCACGTCTTCTGAAGGAGGAGGCCGGGCAGCGGTGGAGAAAGAAGCGAGCAGCCGGCCGGCTGACGGAGAAGGGCGGCGAGTCGGGCGCTTATGCTCAAGCAGGTGTGTCGGCTGGAAGGAGACGCGGATGGATAAGGATAAGCTGGTTCATGCGGATGGAAGGGCCTTTTTCTTTTCTTTCTTTTTTTATAAGAAAAGGATGGAAGGGGCTGGGAGGAGTATGGATAATAAGATGGGCTGGGCTCCTTTGATGGGCCTTTCTTCCAACTTTAGGTCCACATGTCTCATATTTCTTCTTTTATTTAAGATAATCTAGGGTAATATATGTATGTGTATTAATTAAAGTTAAAACATTAAAACGCCTAGGCTCGCTTAGGCCCGCCTAGGCTCTAGGCTATGGGTCATCGCCTAGAAATTGACTAGCGCCTTTTTGAACATTGATAGTGTTACACCTAAAGGATTAAAACGAAGCACAAAGTTTTTCTTCTATCTGTTCTTCTCATATAATTCTGATGGTGTTTCTGTTTTGTTTTTTAATTATACCATTGATTTTATCATTTTAATCTCTTTGACCACTGTTATTAATTGTTCCCGTTCTGGAACATGCTACATGTATGGATTTTGAAAGTCCATAGATTTGTTAGAAAAAACATGGCAAAAAAAAAAATCTGCAAATTATCATACGCAACAAAAGGCAAAATGTTCTTATGTTTCTCAGTTTTGTTGATTAACATTTCCCTTTACAGCGAATTGCAGAAATTACATAAGAAGTTTGTTCTTGGAAATATTTTGCAAGAATCTGAATTTTGGGCAACAAGAAAGGTAAAACTCACTTATCCTGTATATTGTTACTTGATTAGTAATTTTTAGCTGTACACTTTATGTTTCTTCACTTGATCCATTATTTCCTTATGATCTTTGCAGAATTTACTTGATGATGAAGCAAATAAAAGATCAAAACAAAGGCCAGGTTTCAAGAATGCACTAGTAGATATTAAGCCAACAACTGATGGTCGGGTATGTCACTGAAATACTATTGTTGTAGCTGTAGACCATAATTCTGTACCAGAGTATTGATAAGTTATGTTATTTCTTATGTTCTATTCTAAGACACTGAATTTGCTGATGGCTGATGGTAATTAACTTTATTTTATTATTTCTATGTTGAGAATTTCAGACAAACAAAGTTACTTTCCAGATCACGCCTGAGATGATACATCAGGTCCGCCTTTCCACTCTGCTTCTTTATCATGAACTAATACCTATATGCTGCTTGGTAACATCAATTTTTCTATTTCCTCAATTGTTATAATTGCAAAATTTCTATGCTATGCTGTAAAATGAAAATTACGTCATTTTGTGAGTTATGGAGTTTCTGAACATTTTTGTTAGTAAAAGGCTTTCAAAGATTTTTTTAATCTGTATATGAATGTGTAGCAAGTCCTATAACTTCTCTGTTTCCTTAGTAGCTTTCATGCATGATGCCGTGATCCTTTATTAAGGGGGTGTTTGGCAGGGCTCCTCCTTTTTACACTGAAAAACGGCTCCAAACGGTTCCTCCTACTAAAGCTTTTGGTAGGGCTCCTCCGAAGGAGCCGGAGCCGGGGAGGAGCCCTACCAAACAGGGCCTAAGCAATTTTTATATCTTGAAAATATAATTTCCATTGTGTGCATGTGAGTTTGATGCGATCAAAGGTAATTATTGAGCAGGAACACTGAAAATTATGCTTCCACCCCAGCCAGTCAGGTTAGGATTAGTCCATAGCTGCAAAGTCCATCTTCCTTGCTTTGAATCCTACCTGCTCTGGGTCCTGTTTCCCCAATATTACTCCATTATACCTGAGGCATATATTATTCACGGAAGCAAGTGCTGGATTCTATGATTGTATATCTGAATTTTGCAATGAATTGATATGTAAAGTCTTGAAGATACAGTTCTTCCAACTTGTTAACGCCATATATCCTTTCATTTTCCAGATTTTTGCAGAAAAGCCTGCTGTCCGTAGAGCATATTTAGATTTTGTTCCAAAAAAGGTAAGACCTATTTATATTATCAATATCTTAAAATTAACTGTAGAAAATTCAGGCATAAAATTTTCCTAGTGTTATTACTGATTCTGTATGAGTCGATGCTGATTTCTCATTATGCTCTATATATTCTGCTGTATTCTGTCATAATCTTCTCATTTTATTATATTTTCTGAGGATAGATGTCAGAAACCCGATTTTGGGAAAAATACTGTAGAGCTGAGTATCTAGTTAGAACAAAAAACACTGCAGCAGCAACAGCTGAGGCTGCTGGAGATGAGGAATTGGCTATCTTCCTGAAGAATGATGATATAGTGGCCAAGGAGTCAAAGATGAAGGTTTAGTTTTAGCAATGATTGCTGTTGTAATTCATTTTCTGTTACCATGTGTTGGTGCCATTTCTTTCAAGTGACTCGATTGTTGGTTGCAGATAAAACGAGTCGATCCAACATTAGACATGGAGGCAGACACTGGAGATGATTACATTCATCTTCCGGTATGATTTTTTTCTACTATTATCTTCTTATATTTTTAAGACAAATGCGGTCTCTAGACTCTCTCATATTGAGCATATTTGCTTTCTGTTTACAATGAAGTGCTATCCTATGTTAAAATTACTGCTCAATCATTATGTGTTTGGACACTCAGGACCATGGGATTCACCGTTATGGTAACAAAGAGACAGTCGATGCTGACAGTGACTTGGCGAGGAGGACGCTGTCTCAGGACCTGAACCGTCATGCAGCTGTTGTTCTTGAAGGGAGATCTCTTGGTAGTTATGGAGCCAATCGAAGAAACTTCGTGATGTCTCTTTTGTTTTCCTTAATACAATTGATTGCTCAAGCATGTTATGATGTTAGCAGGGTGAGATGGTAACCGTTCTCAGTATTTATGACTTTGAGATGGTACCATTCTCAGGGATTCCAGGGCACATCAGCAACGGAGTGAAATGATTTTAAATTATTTTGTTTGCCACCCATTTGAATAATTTATTGTGGTCATAGCTCTTTCATGATTATACAAGTTGACTAGCCTGGGTTTGGTTTGCAAACTATACCTTTATTGTAGTAATTGTTCTGTGGCTTTCTGTTGTGTCTATTCTTTCCCTTTTTCGTTTGATCAGATTCGTTTTTCATGTTGCATTTCTATTTCTTCATTTTCATTCTGCCAATTGTTTAAGCTATCTTTCAATCCATTAAGTGTACTATGTTTTATTTGTCTTGTAGATGTTGAGTCGACTGATCCAAAGACTTCAGCTGAAGCCCTTGTAAGGTCCAAGAAAGGTTAGAGATGGCATCGGAATTCAATTGAATCCTTTTACACATGTAATATATTGTGTTCTGATGAATTATTAACTGCAGAACCACCTTCCACTTCTATTGTTGATGATGCTAATCATGAGAGACTAGTGAAGGTGGCTAGAATGACGGAGATAGAGGATCTGCAAGCTCCACGAAGCCTTCCGTATGCACCACTTTGTATAAAGGTAAAGCTTGTGCTCATGGCGTAATAGCAGATATATCAACCAAAATAAGAAATACTGTATTAATTTGTCTTCTTTTTTCTTATTAGGATCCTAGAGAATATTTTGATTCCCAGCAAGCAAATGCTCTGAGATCTCTAGGTGGCAGCAACGCCGGAAGAAAAGCTCGTACTTGCAGCTTGAGCACTGAAGAAGCATTCCATCATTTAATGGACCAAATGTCTTCTATTAAAGTTAATAAGCTTAACTGTCCGATTATTCAGTCTGATATGGCTCTTAAGGTAAACAATTTTAATTTTTCTTAGTTTACTCAGTGTATTGAGTAATAGCTGATTCGGCACTAAATAAATTGTTGGGTTAGCGGTCAAATCAAGAGGAGTGCACAGACATAGTTTAGGATAAGGACACTTTGAAGACTACAAAGCAACTTTAATCCTTTTATCAGTTCGTCACCAATTATAAGTTTCAAAGGTCAACCAGCACCAGGACTGCAAATATGGTTGTCAGTCTCAGTCCACTAGTCAACTGGTAACAGACAGAAGCCAGTGGTAAAAGGCAGGCTACCATTGGTGTAATCAACATAATTAGTTAACTGTTGGATGTATTGGCGATTAGGATGTATCTAAGGGCCTGTTTGGCAGAGCTCCAACTCCAAGAATTCCCTAGGTCCAGGTATTGTTGGATGTGTGGCTAAACTGAGGGCATTTGATTGAAATGTTGAATCATTTATATTGAACGCCAGATGTTTAAACCACTTGACCTTTTCTTTCAAGCTCTAAATCCTGCATGGGTCTTGGAGCTGGAGCTTTGGAACCCTAAATGTGTCACGTAAAGATCATATAAAAAAGAGAGGAAGAAGGAAACACATGTTATTTGGTTTATTAGTATCCCATTCTTAGTAATATGTGTATGTAAAGGTCCATTCGTCATATTTTTGCAACTGTTTGCATGATGTTGTGTTACTGCTACTGTGGCTTCTCTGTTCTTAAGCTATTAAATTGCATGAGCAGGAAATCCTAACTACCTAAATGGTATGGGCCTAGGTTCTTAATGAATTGAACGAAGGGATTTCTCATTCAAGGAGACTTAACCTCAAGAATCCTCAAGAAGGTCTCCTTGGTCAGCTGCCTCAACATACACGGGATGAGCTTATGGATGTGAGATGCTGTATTCACTACAGGTTTCGTTTTGTATGTATGGATACTCTTGTGATGATGGAACTTCTGTAAACTATCTATTTTCTCAGCATTGGACGGCTATCCAGGAATTGCTATGGCATTTTTGGTCATCGTATCCAATAACAAGTGCAGTCCTTTATAACAAGGTATATCTCCCCCATCGTTATCAGCACTGTTTTGTAACCCATGGTGTATTCAGTTGGTTTTTTTTTATCTCGAACACGCAGGAGAGCTGCATATCATTATATTAAGAAGAAAATGTTTAGTTGGAAATTAGTACAAACTTCTTGATTTCATGTTATAAGTGCAAACTTAGCTGATTTATAGGACTAGAGGAAGTGTTTGTACATCCACCATGTTTCTTCTGTTAGATGTTTTCAGCAGCTTGCATTAAAAAAATGTTTTCAGCTGCTTGATGTATTTTGCATGGTGCACTGATTTAGGGCCTCTTTGGCACGGCTTATGCCGGCTTCGGCTTCATCTATTTTGCGCAAATCGAGACACTGTAGCGTGAAGCCGTTTTGTAAGCTGGGGTTAAAATGAACTAGAAGCCGGGAAAAGCCAGTTTTTCTGGCTTCACCGGCTTTGGCTTCACCAGTGAAGCCGTTTTGGGTGAGCCGTGCCAAAGGGGGCTTTAGTCAGAGGACCATCACTGAGAAAAATGGAGTGGCACACTGTAATATTGTGTTGTACAGTATGTTATCCAAACTATGAGTTGCCCTAGTTCTGATGGTTTTGTACCAATGTAGTTATGGTGCTAGTTTCGGAAGGCTAAATCCAGGAAGACTGTCACAGAGTCTTAAAAACTTAAGATGTCAAGAAGAGAAGCTTTGAGTGCGCCATATCATGCTTGTAGTCTTTTTTGGTATAGCAAAGCTTCACTCTGGACATGCATTTCTTTCTAATGCCATTTGCTTTGATGTTAATTTACTTATTTTGAAGGTTCAAAGAGTTAAAGAAGCTATGACACAGATATATCAAAAGTTGCAGGTAAATATTTGTCAGCACATCTGACACCTGCCCCCCACTCCCCCCTCCCCGTGATCCCGTCCCCTGCTTAGATATGCAGAACCCTCATACTTGTCACCTAAAATGGGTTTATACTCAAATTACCATTGAAGTTCTTTTGTATGTTCTGGAATATGCAGCTTATAAAGGAATCAGCACAGCCTGATGTAAGACATGAAATATCTCGGCTAGTAAAGCCCATGACTCAGGTCTGTAAACATTCCTCTCACTACCATGTACTCCTAACGAAGAGCATTATTTGAATCCCAATCCCACGTTCAAGGTGCATGCTTCATGAATTGTTCTCCCATAGAAATGGTCACAAACTGACCAAACCGATGGTATGTTGTTTGCAGGCCTTGGATGCCGCCTTCAACCACGATTTGGAACAGCAGCAGAAGTCATCCAAGACCGGGAACAGGCACAACGGGTTTTGAGCCAAGGAGATTGGTTTGACCAACACATGAAGCGAGACAGACGGGCAGTGTGCCCGAATGTACAAGAGTTGCTGTAGAATTCTTGAGGCTTCTACGATTTTGATTTTTTTTTTCTCCTCTCGTATTAATAGCTGCAGGAGGAGCAGGAGCCTGCTATTCGCAGCCCAGAATCTTGATCTGTCATCGATTGTTTGTAATTGAATGAATAGTGAGACTCACAACGCAGGATGCTGCCGACGTATTGTACTCGTACATGGCGGTCATGGCTATTCGAGATAGAATCAAAGCAGTACCATTTTCATTCCTGCGGTTCTTACGTGGCCGCCGGGCAGAATTACATACGTATCCTCTACAGGATTACAAAGCTACCATTGTGTGTCACAGTATCGATGGCACCTGTCAGCTGTCACCCACTCGTCTTATGACATCTGTGGGTAGCGGTTGAGGAAGGAGTTGCATGAAAGAAGGTGGCGCACTGGCGCTGGCTTTATTCCACCTTGTCGTTTGGGGTGGGGGGGGGTGGGGGCCGGGGTTTGTGTTAATTTTAACATTTTTATAAACTAATTTTAAATCTAGCACTGTTTTTTTTAAAAAAACTAACACTTTTGACCATGCCTATTGTCATGACCTAGCGAAACGTCTATGCCGCGCCGTGCATAGTGGCGCGGCAGGAGGGTGACGTGGCGAAGACCGGGGCCGCTGACCGGTGACGTGGTAGTGTCTGTTGCGCCAACGATATTGGCGTGGCACTGACGCGCCACGGAGCATGGCGCGGCAGGACCTGGACGCAGACAGAAGATCGGCTGCTGTCGGTGAGGATCCGCAGCGACGCGATCATGGACCATGAACTCCCGCTTCCTCGACTCCTCGTCGGTGGGCTTCGACCAGGTGCTCTAGTCCGACATGGGGTCGCGCAGCACGGTCGACTACTGCGCGTCTAACCAGGGTGCCTTCTTCGGCGATGACCAAGCTCGGGAGGATTGGGGTCAAGACGTCGGCCACCGGCGTCGAGATACGCCAGGACTGCCGGTTCTTGAACAAGTTGCTACTTAATCTCGCCGGCAGTGCTGCCGCGACGCATTGAAACGAATATGAAACAAATAAATAGAGTCTGTGCGCAAGTTGATAAGTTGCCACATAACATTTTCATTGGTTTGACATAAGTTCGACATAACATAACCAATTAAGCCTGAAAGTTTCGGACGCCAATATTCGTTCGACCTAACAAACTAAGACCCAAGAGTGTAAGAATCCCTCGGACGTCTCTGTCTCTTCGGATTTGTTCGCAACACATTGGGAGTGTAGCCAACGTCGGTGTGGTCGTACCGTGCCGGTGTGTATGGCTCGTACCCTTCAAGTATATGATATGCACGATTACTTATAATCTTTATGATCGTTAGTTCATGGAGCTTACGTATTTAAAGAAACTACCTTGTTAGTACATGCGAGGCTCCTTGGGTACCAAGCGGGGCACCATCTAGCTGAGACATGTTGATCTTGTCCTGCGGTCAATCGTCCCACTGGTCGTGTTGTCTGCGGAAGCCCGGGGTCGTCGCATCGTCCTCGGTTGCAAGGTCCTTCCCAGCGCTATGATGTGGTGGTGTACGATGACGCTGAAAGTGGCACTCACCACCGGTGAGAAAGAGCCGGGTTGGTGTCCTCAAAGAGGCTGAAGACGTGCCACCCGACCGCGCCGGGAGTGGCGGTTCCACCCAAGCGTCCATGCAGCTCGGCTTCTGAGCTAGCTTCCTGCATCTCTTCTTCACCTTCTACATAAATAGACGTTAAAGTTAGTGCATTTTCCAAATGCATATACACTAAAGAAACATTTTTGAACAAACAAGTTTATGTTTACCTCCACAAAAGCCTCGAGAAACGCCTGGCCCCTGCCCTCTAGACTCGTGAAGCCGGAACGCTGCTTCGTTGGACATCCTTGACAATTGTGTCGCCTGGGTACAGAAACACGGTTGGACAGTTTTAGTACACATACTTAATACCAAATGGATAACAAATTGCACCATTCAAGTATCTTACCACGTATCTTTGAAGCGGGGCTCTCTGTAGCTGTGTGTCGTCCCAAATGTCATACACATCTTCGATCACATCTTCCTCCGAGTCCTCGTCAATCGCTTGCTCAGTGTACGGGGGCTTGATATGTGTCCTCGTAGACATGTGAAGCCACCGCAGGTACTCGTCGAAGGTGTGCTGGTCGTGTGGGGGACCCACATGGACCAGCTGTCGTTCCCTGTTCTGCCACAAGTTGATGTGCGCGTTGTGTGTAACGCGCCAATCCTTGGTCTTATACCTCTTCCTGCGGTCATACTTGCAACAAAATTATGTTAGTTGTACCACACACACCTCTGAATTGTAGCTTTGTTATTAATCGATAACGCACCCGTACAATTCTTGGTTGGTGGAGTAAAGCGGTGGTGGGCAGCTTGTCATTCTTCTAAACTGTCTGCAGACCCTGATGGGCAAGTGAATCTCGACCACGTGGAAGAAAATAAGAGGGACGTTGCAGCGATACTCGTCTGACTCATCCCTAGTGATAGGACTCAGATAGTACTCGAGCTCCAGAGCATCCCAAGGACACCAATGCACCTGAACATTTCGTAATTGAGTTAGGTTGTGATATAGTGTACATCGAACAAGACACATATATGATAGTTAAGAGAGCGTAACCTGATGCTGTGTCAGGACGTCGAGACTGTCCGTGTACTCCCTGTACTTGCGCCTCGCATTCCCTCTAACTAACTCTGCTTTTGTCCAGATATACAGAGCTGTAGGGAGTGTATCCTACCCGTTCCATTGCTGCATTGAACACGATAATGAAATAGCCATTAATAATTTAATCATATGTAACTGCCTCGAAGAATATAGTGAA
The DNA here is from genome assembly GCA_904845875.1 of Miscanthus lutarioriparius. Taxonomy (NCBI): domain Eukaryota; kingdom Viridiplantae; phylum Streptophyta; class Magnoliopsida; order Poales; family Poaceae; genus Miscanthus; species Miscanthus lutarioriparius. The sequence continues at coordinate 112,016,509 of CAJGYO010000007.1, read as the reverse complement.
CCGAAGTCCTTACCGGTAAACCAGTATTAAGGGGCCTCTCAGCGGGCCATCATTCCCAACACCAAACCTGAAGCAGGTAGGAGCAACCCCCAAGGTTCGCATACCCTGAGGTGCGACGGCAGGCAACACATAGCTGTCGATATGTCCATGCCAGGACTGCGCTGCCCCAGCTGTACGCCGCTATGTTCTCCCATGGCTGGCGTAGTATATCAAGGAAGATCCAGCTGATGGTGTTGTCCGAGACGTTTGGGAAGAGGAAAGCACCAAGGAAGTGCCAGAGCCACACTCTAGCGAACCTGTCAATCTGAGCCTCCTCAGCCTATGGGTCTAAGTAATCAAAGCGCTCTGTGATCCGGAACGACGAAACTCCGGAACTTTTTCTGAAATTCACCAAAAAAAATGAGACCCGATGGCTGTAGGAAAGTAATGCAAGTATTAAATAGGCTTGAATTGCTCACTTATTTTTCTTTAAAACCTCATCGTCCGGTGGAAGAAAGCCAGTGAACTGAGCCATTAGCTCCCTCCAGTGATCGTTGTCAACTATACCTGTCACTGGAAGTTCTCCCAAATGAAGGCCAAAGATAGCCTTCACGTCCTACATGGTCAAGGTCATCTCGCCGCAAGTTAGGTGGAACGTGTGGGTCTTAAGCCTCCACCTATTATAAGAATAGAACGACGGTTAGTTGACTCAAATTTGTTATAAGAATGTTTACGTACAAAGAGGCACTTGCACATGTCTACAACTGCAGTAAGTAGTGCTGGGTCAAGTGGCGGAAGGCCGTAGTTGACAACACGGACAAGTTCGAGGAAACCGGCACGCCGTATATACAGCGCGTAACGTTCGTCCCACTGGTGCGCCCTGGTGTGCGTGCGGGGCCTCAGTAGGCAAGGCCACCTGTGCGTCGGTGTCACTCAAGATGTGTGCTCAATGCTGGTCGTCGTACTCCACCTCAAGAATGGGACACAACGGGTGCTGCGTGGGATGGATCATCCTGTTACAAATTGATAAACAAAAGGTTAAATTATTCAAATTAACAATATTCAAATTAACATTATGTAGCATTGCAAAATTTAAACTACTTGTTATGCAATACGAACACAATATAAAAGCACATGTATATATTCAAAGTAACATTAACGGACATATTAAACAACTTCACTAGAAAAATAAATATTTGACGAAACTTCATCAAGTCATCCAAATCGTCATATCACGCACTACTAAGTACCGACAATCAATCTCTAAACCCAAAATCCTAACTAAGAGTAACCTAAACCCTAACTATCTAACTAAAACTACCTAACATAAACCCAAAATCAATCCCTAAACCCAAAATTCTAAGTAACAGTAACCTAAACCCTAACTACCTCACTAAACCTTAAGTATCCTAAATCACTAACAAATTCTAAATCACTATCCTAAATCACTAACAAATCCTAACAAATTCACTAACCTAACTATCCTAAATCACTAACCCTAACTAAAATAACAATCATAATAACATGAAATCGAGAGAGCCTACCTTGATATGAGCGGGCGGCCGACGGCCGTGACGCCAAATGCTCAGGGCACGGGCGGCACGGTGGTCGCGCGGTGCACTGCAGTGGCGGCAGCCGCTTGCGCGGCGTGGCGGGCGGCGCTCAGCAGCGGCGAGGCGGGGCAGTATGGCTCGGGATTGAGGCGGCTCATGGGCGATATTTATCTGATCCTGCCACGCCATGCGCCGTGGCGCGTCAGGGCCACACCAAGATCGGTGGCGCGGCAGACCCTGCCATGTCACCGGTCAGCGGCCCCGGTCTTCGCCACGTCACCCTCTTGCCGCGCCACCATGCATGACGCGGCACAGGCGTTTCGCCGCGCCGTGACAATAGGCGCGGCAAAAAGTGTTAGTTTTGAAGAAAAAAAACGATGTTAGATTTAAAATTAGCTTAAAAAGTGTTAAAAATAAAAAAAATTATGTGTGGGTGTATGGGTGGGGGGGGGTGCTCTGTTCGGTGTGCAGTGGGGTTGCCGTTTTTGGAGGAGGCCAAGATAAGCAGTAGGTCGTCCCTCAGTCCCGTCCAGTCCTTGCCGCTGGGCAGTCGGAGCGTGCTTTTCGGCCCCGTTGCTCCTGTGAGCACAGTGAACGAAGGAAAAGGTGGAAATGAAAATAAGCATAAGCAAGTAAGCAAGGCAAAGAAGGTGTAAAAAGATATCTATGGAAAAAAAAACATATAAGCAACGTAAAAATGAGGGGTAAAACATGTGCATAATTTTTTTAAACAAAAAAAGAAAATTCGTCTGATTAGAAGTCAGACGCCTTATCCATTAGGCCATGGGCTCTGATTGTTCAATTTCGTCTTAACAATTGTAACGAAAGCTTCAGCATCGCCTTCCCGCCGGCTGCCGCTCACGCGCGCGCGAGCGGCCGGCCCGAGCATCCATCAGTGTCCTCCCTCCCACTCCAGCCATGCGAGTATGCGACCACCCAGCCCCAGCCTGGCACAACGGACACGGGAGACGCAGCGCGCACGGCAGCACCCGTCTCGTGCAAAAGCAAAGGAAACCCCGTCTCGCATCGCAGCGACCCCGGCCCCCGGCCAGTCAAAAACCACAGCTCGCTTTCGCTTCTCGGCACGCTGCGTGCGACGTCGGACGCAGCGGCTGACGACATCACGCGCGCCCGGCCCTCTGCCTGCTTCTGCTGCGAATGCGAACACAACCACGCCTCCCGGCTCCCGCGCTCCCGGGCCCACGCCCACGCCCACCTCTCCTCCGGAGTCCAGAGAGCGGAGGGGCGACGTACGGGGACCACGGCCGCGAGCGAAATCGAATGGCATGCCAGGTGCCAGCGACCGACCGCGTGGGGGAGCCAGGAGAGGATTCAGGAGTCGGACGGAGTGGAAGTGGAAGAGGCTGGCCGGTGCTGGCCGCGCTCTACTAGGCCCACATCGCCAGTGAGACACGGGCGAGCGCGAGCGCGAGCGGCCTCTCCGTTCCAGCCCTTTCTCTGCCTGGCTGGCTACAAAGCGGAGCAGAAGAGGCACGAAAACCCTCCCTCCCTCCTCTGTTTCTGACGGAGCAGAGGGCCGGCACGAAAACCCTCTCCTCCGTCACACCGTCCGTCCGTCACGTCTCCGCGACCCTGCCTGCTTCTTCTCCACCACCACCGCAACCGCGAGAGCCGCCGGGCCGGGCCTAGAGGGAGGAACAGAGGAGGAGGAGGAGAGCGATCCATCCATCTACCTCTGCTCGCCGGTGAGTGGCTGTTCGTTTTGCTTTCGCCTCTTTTGGTTGGTACGGTGGTTCTGCTCGCTCGGTAGTCTCGTGTTTCATTCGTTTCGATTCGTCCTCATGATTGATGAACGCCACGCCCGCACCTGGAGCGTTTGTTGGACGTGCTGCTGATGGCTCGTCTCGCCACGCCACGCCACGCGCGCCTGCACTTCTGCGCTGCTCTGCTCCTGCTCCATGGACGGAACCGCGGCTATACCCGCGCTGTGCTCTTCTTCTTCGTGTTTATTTGCTTCCTCGTTTTGATCCACCATCCATCTATGATCTATCCTCCGCGCGCGTCGCTCAGATCCCTGTGCTCACGCTGGGGGTTTTGGCACTTTGGGGTTTTCTGATTGGCTGCTTAATTCCTTTGGGGGTTTGGGGGTTTTGGCACTTTGGTGGTCATATGCTTCGATGATTGGCATTAGAATTCTTCAAACTGCATTCACCACTGCTTTCTCCTAGTAGATCGCAGCAGATCGGATTTGTAAACTAATTATTGCTCCATGAACAATTAAGTATTGAACTGACTGTTCCATCGCCTTCCCACTCCTGCAGGTAGGTGGAGGCTTACACTGCAATTTCACACACAGGCACCGCACCGTTCGTTCATCTCCCTCGCGGAGGTCGAGATCGACCGATGGCACACGATCAGCAGTGGTACGTGCACGAGCTGTACCGCCTTCCCTCCCTCTCTACGTACCTCCTCCCCTCTCTGCGGCTCGAAACTTTTGCAACGAGATGCGGCACGGATGTCTGTTTTACTTGGATCTACAGTGTGCTCTCTTGCATAGTTTCCATTTACGCGTACTAATTATACTGCTGCCTGTTCGTTCTTTTTTTTGGGTGTGTTCTTGCATCTCGACACGATCTTTCCACTTTTTTTATAAAAGAAAACACGATGTTTCAACACAGATCATTTTTCAGTCGATGCATCCGTGGGGAGAACAACAAGGCCGGAGATTATTCCTGGCCCAGCACCAAGCCCGCCTGTAATGGGCCTCGAACCACTTCCTTCCTTCCTAGCACACCCCACACGGTCCGGGGCTCCGGGCTCCCATTTGTCTGCACCCACTTCGTCGCTGCCGCCGGCTCCGGCGGCCGCAGCGACTTGACGTCGACCTCGTCCGGTCGCTTCTACGCTCCGTCTTGGGGTTGGGGGTGGTCGCTGACCCGGTCGACCCCCACCCATGTCTCGTCCCGTGGCGTCGATGTCGGTTTCCGTGCGCGCGCTGGGGGCGGGGGACCGCCGGGGAACCCCTAACCCTCGGCGTGGCTGGCTGGCTGGCTGCTTTGACCACCAGCGCAAGTTGTTCGCAAAATTACCTCACTAGGGTGCTGCCTGTCATCGAGGTCGAGGTACATTGTGCTTTGTGTGCCGGGCCTGGGCTTGGGGTGTGATTGGCGGTGGCTGGTGCCTTTTCGGGATTGTTGGACAGCTTATAATTTTCTTAGACACCAGTTCTTTCTTATTTGTTGTTCTTGAATCTTTTTTTTATATCAGAAAAGCATCTACATTAAACATCACTCACAGGCAAATCGCCTTTTACAAGGTCCATTACATATGAAGGTACTTGGCTCATTAACATATCTGAGCCAGACTCCAACACATAAGCTCCGTGGAGAGCTAAACAATCTGCCACCTTATTACAATTTCTATTACATAACGAGTTCTTGAATCTTGTCAGAACAATATGCTGTTGCAATGGATATTTCTGTCTTTCTTAGGTCTGCATTGGATATTTCTGTTTTTCTTATGTCTGCCCAGCTTATTTTGTTGTTCTTGAATCAAGTGAATAATGTTCTGACCTGTATGGATATTTCTGTTTTTTCTTAGGTCTGCAATGGACTGCAGCTCTGATGAGTCATCAGAGCTAAGTGAGACTGATATTGATGACTATGCTGAGAAGTCATACGTGGACCTCAAGTCTGGCAAGTTTGTGGCAAGGCTGGGTAGTGACAGGTTCAGGTGCCCATTCTGTCCAGGGAAGAAGAAGCAGGACTACCGTTACAACGAGCTGCTTCAGCACGCTGTTGGGGTGGGCGCATCCAACCGTGCTGCAAAGGTGAAGGCAAACCACCAGGCCCTGGCGAAACTTCTCAAAGAGGACCATGCTGATGCAGCAGCTACATTGCCACCACGGCAGGCTATTGCGCTTAGTAACCCTCCAAAGCCAGTGCAAGATCTGGAAGTGTTTGTTTGGCCCTGGATGGGCATCCTCACAAATGTTCCGGCCAAACAAACCCAGGGGGGTGGAGGCATACTGATGAAGCAGCTAGCTGATTTCAAACCCGTGCAAGTTACTGCTGTGTATGGTGACAATGGGTATACTGGCTACGTCATTGTTCTTTTCACCAAGGATTGGATTGGGTTCAAGAATGCCTTAGCATTCCATAACTATTTCAAGTCACAGCGCTTGGGTAAACTGGAATGGAAGGAAACAAAGCAACATGTAAAATATGTGTTTGGATGGCTGGCAAAAGAAGAGGATTACAAATCAGGTGGCCCAGTTGGTAGGTTCTTGTCAGCAAATGGTGACCTCAAGACAGTGTCTGAATTGGAACAAGAGATGTCCAGCAAGACTGACAATCTCATAGCTAATTTGACTCAACAGATCACCGCTAAAAGCAAGTATCTGCAGGAACTAGAGTGCAAGTGTAATCAAATGAATCTCTCCCTTCAGAAAGTTATGGAAGAAAGTGATTTGCTGCACAAACGTTATAATGAAGGTACACTCATTGATTTCCAGTTGTGAAATATTCTCCTGTCAGAACTTTATGGATGTTATGCTCATTTATATTGCCTAAAATGATTGTGCCTTTTGTATTTTTATTTATCCTTTTCACAGAAATGAGGAATATGCAGTCTGCTGCCCGTGAGCATACACAGATAGTTTTTCAGGAGACTGAAAAACTGAGAAAACAGTTGGCTGAGAAAGAGAGTAGCATCGAAAGGAAGGTCCAAGGAACTAAATGAACAAGTTGCTCAAACTGACATGGAAAGAAGAAAACTGGAGGAAGAGAGGAAAAAGGTATTGGTGCATCCTCATTTCTATTGGTGCTACTGTTTATTTTAGAGAGAATTCCCTATCCGCCATTGAAAATAGTTGTTGTTCCTTCTCTGCCATCATAAAGTTAAAATTTCCTTACCAGCCATCAAATTAAACTTTTATCCCTTCATGACACTGCCGTCCAGTGAACCTGCTAACAGTGTGAGTCAGTGTAGGAAAAGACCAATATACCCTTAAGGTAGCATGCTGCAAATATTTCCATGTTCCCTTTCCTGCCATCATGATATATACAATTTTCAGCAAAATGAATGTTATTGGCATACCAATAATCACACAATAATAATACAAATGGTAATGATATATAAAATACCGCATCACTGATTTTATCATATTATATAGCATTCATCACAGACATGGTTGTTCACAAACAGTCTCACATTCATAGTACATAGATAGTGCCCAAATCATTCATACAGATTGGTTTACGGAGACCAAGCAAAAGGAGCATATGCTCACAGTACATCATGTTTGCATCTCTATATTAAATTAGAATAAGGTGATTCGCAGACTAAGCCTCCTTTTACTTCTTGTGGCCATAGAAGGATTAGTAGGCAACACTGTCTTGCTTCTAGTGGACATGGCTGGGCTGTCAAGTGCCACCACTTCCTTTTGAGGTTCTTTGCCTTCCCTCCAGGCCTTTCCTTTCTTTTGGTTGCTGCTGCAATTTTCTTGCTTTCTTTGGTTGATGCATCATCTTCACCTTGTCCTTGTTTCTATTCTTGTGAAATTGACCCAGCCATAGGATACTCGATGGAAAGAGCTTCTGGTTGGTTTGAGCCAATTCCAGAACCACACCTGAACATGTATACATATTCATTTCAGTTCAGCAAGTCATGGAGATATTTTTCAGCACGCTAAAAGTCACAAGTACATGTAGTCATGTACACAATCAGATTTGATATTTTACCTCAAAGATTTTCCAGAACTTGAGTTGTCAACTTTGCCTTTGCCTTTTTTTGTTAGTTGCAACTTGAGGTGCCTTTTTTTTTAGTTTTTTTCCTTTCCAGAACTTAAGATGTCAATGTTTTGGCAGTACCAAAATGAAGTGAGTTATAATTTGGATAACAAACTCATGGAAACAAAAGGAATTCAGAGCATTTTTTCCATGCAAACCTTGGTGGGAACCTCATAGAACTTGCTGGTGCTTCTTCATGAAAAGGAACAACACTGGATTATGTGGATGCTATGGTGGTTCTCCTCTTCTTCTTGGGTGGCCCTCTGCATTGACCAAAAGAAAACATGAATAACTGCATAAACAATTACTGGAAAAGCTAACAAAAGTCTGCAGCTTAGTACCTCACAGACATCATTGCTGCAATGTCAGCTGGGTCACCCTTTTTTGCATTTGTGCCAATGATACCCATAGTCCTTGCAAATAGGACACTTGTGTTGTCCTTTCTTTCTAGTTGTGTTTCCCCCAGTCTCATTAGAGCCTTTAAACCTTTCTGTCTTCCTCCTACCAGCCGTGCTTTTTAGAAGGGGTGGGTGCATGAAGAATCCATGGCAACCTTTGGGCCATTGGGACTTGTCTGGCATCGCTGGGATTAGGTGATCATTTGCAGCTCTAAATATTTGTACAGAATAATAGGAGTCCACATAGTTCTCAAGTGGTACATTGGTCAACGATGTGATAAAAGCAATAGCATGGACACAAGGGATGCCACAAACATGCGATTTTCTACAGGTGCAGGCCTACCTTGCAAGTTTACAGCACACCTAAAGCCACTACCACTTAGTACAGATACCTCACCAACTTCACTTGAGCACTCCAAGACATCCATGTCTAAGTCCCTGCTCCTTTCATTCAATTTCTTGATGATGTGGAGTAGAATCGAACCTTCCAACTTCATGGCAACTTTTCTCCTTTGGTTCCACTTTACCATAAGCACTTGTCTGATCTTGTCCATTAAGTCGTCCAAGTTCATGGACTTTTACCGTTTTATCCAATTGTTGAAGCTCTCTGCTAGATTGTTGGTTACATAGTCAACCTTGCATCTGATGAAAATTGGCTTCTAGTCCACAACATTTTGCACCAATTCCTAAGATATTCAGTTGCTGCCGATTTCGCTTGCTCCATTGCTGACCAATGCTTCTCAAAGAAGTGTGGGTGCCATGAGTAGGCTCCTGCCGAAAGGTGATCATCAAATACCTTACCTCTGTACTTCTTAAAGTTGGTCACCAAATGGAACATACACTCCCTATGTTCAGCTTCTGGAAACACTTGGCGTGTACTTGTCTACCATCCATTCAACAAAGTCCTTAAAGTTTGTTGTATCTGAGTCTAAAACCTTCTCAATCACAAAACTAGAACAATCTTTTCTAGTTTTTTTTTGGGATTACCAAAAATTCTGATTTCCAATAAATAACTAGAATTAGGATCCATCCTGTGAATCAAAGTAATAACAAAAATCATCAACATCTATGGTCTACAACAAAATTTTAACTTTACGATGGTAGAGAAGGAACAACAACTATTTTCAATGGAGGATAGGGAATTCTCTCTTATTTTACATGTCTTCTTTATCACTATCACATTTCAGAAAGTTTCTGAATTGATTCATAGTCCTGCCAATAATGAATAATATATTGATACCAATCTTTTGTACTTATTTCCCTGCAGAATGCTGACCAAAACAATTCCCTCAACATGGCTAGAATTGAGCAACAGAAAGCTGATCAACGGGTGCTACAGCTTCTTGAGAAACATAAGGTATGCACATCCTTCCTTTTTCTTGTTGATGCCATTGAGTTTTCTTTTAGTTTTCATGCACCCCAACTTATTTGGGTTCCAAAACTCAAAACAGAAAGAGAAGGAGGACGCTCTGAACAAAATCCTGCAGTTAGAAAGGCAGGTGGATGAAAAACAAAAGCTGGAGCTAGATATTGAACAACTTAAAGGCAAACTGGAGGTGGTGAAACACATGAAAGGAGAGGGTGTTGATGTGAAGAAACATTCTGAGAAGCTGACAGCAGAACTGAATGAAAGAATTGAAGAGATGGAAGATCTTGACGCTCTCAACCAAACTCTTGTTGTTAAAGAAAGGATGACCAATGATGAGATTCAAGATGCAAAGAAAGAGTTGATCACGGTAATATCATATTGCAGTATATTTTCAGAAAATCTGCAGAGACATACCTTAGTTAGATATTCTTCCTAATTTTATCATGTTTAGATCCACGCCTTCTTTAGACATGGGTTCCTTCAAATAAGCCTTCCTGTCCTTTTGACTCTGCCTCAGAGAGTTTTTGTGGATATTTTGCAGGGTTTGGCAGATTTATTAGGTCCTCGTAGCAACATTGGAATCAAGAGAATGGGTGAACTGGATGAGAAGCCCTTTGTTCTATCTTGCAAGCAAAGGTATGGAGAAGATGCTGAAATGAAAGCTGCTGAATTTGTCTCCTTGTGGCAAGAGCATCTGAAGGACCCTAATTGGCATCCTTTCAAGATAGTGACCACAGGCTCAACTACAGAGGTATGCCCAATGAAAAGAATGCACATCTTTTATCTTCCTTCAAATTTTCTGGCAATACCTAGCAATGTCAATATTTCGTCTTACTGTCGTCATCTGATTCAATGTAGCTTATTAACTGTTTAAACCTCAAATTAACTGCGTTAATCAGTCAACCCAAGAGGACCTGTTGTCTCGCAGCTTGGCAAATTGGCAACACTAACCTGATGTGTTATGTTTCAGCAAATCATCAATGACAAGGATGAGAAGCTGGTGGGCTTGAAGAAACAGCTTGGTGAGGAGGTGTACAAGGCTGTGACTACTGCATTGCTGGAGATCAATGAGTACAACGCTAGCGGCAGCTACGTGGTATCTGAACTCTGGAACAACAAAGAGAACCGAAAGGCCAGCATAACAGAAGCCATACAGCACGTTCTGAAGCAATGGAAGGCACAGAAGTGCCGAAGATAAGATCCTGCCGCCTCACTGGAACAAGTTAAGGTCTGTATTCTGGTCGCATTCTGCAAACACTCTGTGAGATTATGTCTATTCTGTCTTCTTGTATGGGGTGCTGATCAATTGATTCATCAGTTTGCAGTTTGGGGGTCAGCTGACTATCAGCATCATCAGCAAGTCCAGACACCACTGAAGATGATCTATCTGCGACTGTGTTTTCCTTAGCGGGAGCATGCTTCATTAGTTTCATTTAGCACTTCTCTTTTTTTTGTTGGAAATCAAATAGGGGAGATCAGCATCAGTTGGTACAGTTTTAAAAGTATGGACCCCTTTACATTTTCTGAAGAGCCATGGGAATGGCTGGTGATGTGCCATTTGGCCCCTGCAACATACTTTTGTAGACACTGGCTACGGCTAGCATTTGGCGCTTTTCTTTGTCGAACTAAATCTGATTTTATCTCCATGAAGCAACTTGTGTGATGAATGATGACCTGATGTCTGATGATGGTGTAGCCGAACACTCCGACCAACTGGTTGGCGACGAAGGTCATGAACCCAGCGGTCCGACTAGTTGATCGGCGGAGAAAGCAACGGCGGAGCTTGCCGGTGACATCGACCTTAGGTGAAGTGTACACACTTAGGCTTTGTTGGCGAAGTCAGATGATCATCATCTAGTGTTAGGATCAAAGAATTACAATAATCACTAAATCAGGATAATCAACTCCCAGCGTAGCCGAGCACACAGCTAACCCCTAGCTTAGCTGAAAACCAGTAAGAAGGAATAACAGTACATTCACCGCAAGGTGAAGTGTACACACTTAGTCCCCGAGCCTGCTGTAAGATAGAGAAACATCTTGTAGCAGGATCAAAGAATTAAGTGTGAAGGACGAAGTCCCGTTAAGCACTGGATAGTAAAATTCGATAACACCAAGAAGTAAAACATGGAGAAAACGGAAAGTACTTAGCACTGGGTTGCTGCGATAGATGTACTTATTAAGGCTCCTGACGTGCCGCCCAAGATCAACACCCTGATCTGGACAGCATGGAGTACCTTGATAGCACATATGACATGCGGCGTCGGCAAAATATAGTGAGCCAAAAGGTGAATCGACACTCGGGAGCCAGCAAAATCCGATCGCCCGGGGAGTCTCCAGCTTAGCAGGCGGGGCCCTAGCATCACTGATGATGAAGTGACGGACAATCCGACAAGTTGGTTGGCGAAGAATCGAGCGCCGAGTAGCCCAAACAACCGGTCGGTGGCGAAGTGACGTCGAGTAGATGTGAACGCCAAACAGTCCGACCAACTGGTCGGCGACGAAGGCATGAACCTACGGTCCGACCAGTTGATCGGCGGAGAAATCCGAAGGCCAGGTGGTGCGACCATCTACACGATAATCCTGCAATACAAATATGTAGGACGGATAACAGAATATATGAACGCAGTAATGAAGAAAGCAGAGCGGAGTTTATCAGGAGCGATATATCGATGAATTTCATATCCTGCAGAGCAGTTTATGTTTATTTGAAGTTTGTTCTTATTTGTAAAAAGAATGAAATCCCCGTGCTTAGCACTGGATATTGGAGTAAAATTTGGATAGTGTTTGGCACTATACTATGGTGAACATTGGAGACCGTGGCGAAATTTGGAGATCGTGGCGAAATATGGAGACCATGGCGAAATTTGGAGAACATGGAGAGTGCTTACGACTGAGGCGGCTCGCTTGACGGTTCGGGCAGCTTGGCGGCTCGGCAGCTCGGCGGCTCGGCAGCTCGGCGGCACAGTGGCTCGGTGACTCGAGCGGCTTGGCGGCATGGCGGCTCAACGGCACGGCGGCTCGGCAACACGGCGTCACGGCGGCTCGGGCAGCTCGGCAGCTCGGAGCCTAGCGGAGTCAATTCGCGTGGGGACGCGAAGCCCTTAAGCGTGTCCTACCGAGGCGAGGGCGCAGTCCGATTTGAATGGTGATAGTATACGTCATCTTAAAGATGTTTAACATGGAGAAATAAGTAATTTGAGAAAAATTATGAAAAACAAATGGAGAAAGCATAGGGCGCCGCCGCTGCTGACAGTTATCAAGGTAGACAAAGTTATATATGTTAGAATATTCAATGGAAAAAACTATGACTTAGCTCATTTGGATTGATAACGTTGGAGTCACGTTTTGTGAGTGTAGATCGGTAGCAAGGGAATTTATTTCTTGCATGCATGCTCGAGGCTGTATGTAGATGCAGTCAAAACACCGTGATGGTTTGTTTAGATAATATGTCGTCCTTTGCTTATTGACGTTGATCTTAGTGAAAATCACAATGCGTCGCCGTGAGTTGCCTCGTAATGTCGAGTCGATAGCAAGGACCACGCGAGCCATCGATGAGGGCTGACGAGCGCCGCCAAAGGATGATGACAAGTCGATGTCAGGTGATGCAGCCGAATTCTTGAAGTTGACCTACATGCTGCTGGCTTGCCGCATGTAGCCATCTCCTTGATTGGTGCCAACGAAGCGCAGCGTTGGACCTCCGGAGAACTCTTACGAAGAGCGCTGCGCCTCAGAGCCTTGAGTTGAGATCGCCGTCTCACGGAGCCGAGTCGTCGCCGCAGATGGTGATGATGATGGAAAATTCCCATCTGGTTCTCCCTAAGCGTAGCTGACGATGAAGTGACAGACAATCCTACTAGTTGGTTGGCAAAGTGAGCGCCGAGTAGAAGTGAGCGCCGAACAGTCCGATCAACTGATCGGATATTGCATTATGGAACATCTTAAACACAGAGATATTAAACGTGGAGACATTTAATTATGGAAAATAACCGAAGAAATAATAATTGAAGAAGCATGGCGAAAACTCGGAGAAAATAATTGGAGAAAGTTGTATTAAATGCAAATATAGTAGAGGTACTTAGCTTTAGTTAAAATGTCTGATCGGCGGCGTATGATGTTATCTGGTCGGCGTCAACGAAATTGCCCGGCCCTCGAGTTTTCTAGCCTATCGTCATGGCGGCGGTCGCGGTAGTCATAGCGCCGTTCTTCGCGGCGATCAATATTGTGACATGGCAGGCGGTTGGAGCGAGTAGTCCGGACGATGGTCGTCCTTATGACGCTGGTCGACGACTCGGGCGGCTCGCTTAGCGGCTTGCTTGGCGGCTTGATGTAGTCAGAACTTCCAGGAGAGTCAGAGTTCTCGATCGAGATGGAATCGCGGGCAGAGTTGGAATCAACACCAGGTGAGTCGATACCGACACGGTGCTTGATGATGCTGCTGATGAAGTGGTTCACGATCGAGACGAGGCGGTTGCTAATGGACCAGGCGCTTTGTAGATTGAAACACGTGATCCAGGGGAGATGGTCAGATCAGTTCGCTGAACAGGTCGTAACCTTCGTCCGCGAGGCATCTCTGCTTGTATGCCTTACGGAGATACATGAGCACATGCGAGCCTGACGGAGATCTTGACTATCTTTAGCTTGCATGGCACTGTAGATCACACGGCCTTTGATTTCTTGCTTGCCTGACAGCTTGCACCCGAATGTTGATGCATGCGGTGGACTGGTAGTCAGTAACAACCAACATGCAAATCCAATCTAGTCCTGCAGGGTCACGATGAACTGATGCCGTGGTTCACAGAAGTAGCGGTCGATGCCAAATCTGCGGGAGTAGATTCGGAACGTCGCTTTCGATGACGCTGTTGAAGCTGGGAAGCGGATCCGATCTCGTTGAAATCTCGGCTTGCTTCCCATGTATACGACGCCGGAGACGCCAACGCAGATAGCCGACTTGACGACAAGTTCGCACAGCGACGTCAAGCCGCCACAACGCCGCAAGAGCCTCAAGACGACGACTCCATCGTAGGTGAAGGACGCCACTGCCAGAAGCTAAATTGCCACGGATGGCATTGATCTTGAGGCTCATCTGGTTCGCCACAGGATTAGCGCGCACACTCCCTGGCGTGCCACTGTCGATGAAATTTGGTCGGCAGTCCACCGAGGGGTATACCCACGGTAGTAGATGATTGGTGAAGGTGCGCGTAATAGAAACCGGATGGTGACACAAGGCACAGAGACAACGATTTAGACATGTTTGGACCGTCTGATCGACGTAATACCCTACGTCATGTGTCTTTGTTGGATTGTATTGAATATGAGATGAATTCGAGGGGGTCCCTACCCGCCTTATATAGTCTGGAGGCAGGATTACAAGTCGGTTAGATCTAGATCTATTCGGATATATAGTAAGTATTTACAATGAATACGATATCTATCGTATCCGAATAGATCTTTTTCTATCTTCAAGATTTCTTTCTAAAACTGTGTGATGTATGCTGATCAGTGTCTTGCATCACCGCCTTCTTCTTATGGGCTAGACCACCCCTGATGCTGTGGCCCATGTCCATTGCCGTGGTTATCTAGGGTTATACCCCCCACACAACGAGATCTAAACTTAAACGAATTTGTAGTGTAGTGGTACAGTAGGGTAAGAAACCGCACATACCCGAAAAGATTAAAGTATTTTTTTTTTGCCTTTATAGAGGCAGACCTCTTAAGACTCCATGGACGTCTTAAGTTGCCTTTTAAGACATGCAAGGAACAAAGACTCCATGGACATCACCAAGCTTAGCTGGGGCAAACAGGTTCATCTTTTTTGTACGGCCAGCGGTGGTTTCATGAGCATTAAATAAGACAATATGGTATAGTATCGATGAAGAGAGACAATAAAAATTTTATGGGACGAAATAAGTCTCATGGGATAAAACTTATCTATAAGGTTTGCAACATATAGGAATCTTAAGACAATATGAAACCCCCACAAAAACTAGTCTTATAGAAAGTTTCTTCAGTAAAGACTTTTACAATATATTTAGTGAGTTTTGAGATTCATCTCTTATGACCTGTTGGACATAGCTCACAACAGCTTCGTGAGCTGTTTTTTTTTTTTTTGTTAAACACCCATTTTCAAAACAGCTTCTCCTCCTCTCACAAAGGGATAAATTAGGATGAAGCTAGAAAAAAATAGTTTATCCCAGCTTCATCACCCATGTGTGGGGCCTAGCAGGGACAAAAGACTACTGTTGCCCGGACCACAGAGAGAGAGAGAGAGAGAGAGGGGGGGAGAGAGAGAACGCTCGGGGAAGGGAGGTGTTGACGCCGCCGAGGCATGGTCTGCCGGAGCACGGCTGCCGGGCGCAGCCACCGGCGGCACGGCGCGCCAGAGCGCGGCCCGTCGAAGAGCGCATCGTCGAGGCACAGCGCGCCGACCGTGGCCCGCTGGGGGCGCAGCTGCCGGCGGCGTGGCTCGTCGCAGGCACAGTCGCCGGGGAGTGTTCGCCAGGCACGGGGCGCCGTCGTGGGGGACGCGGCCCGCCGGGAGGGATGCCGCCGTGGAGGGCGCGACCCGCCAGGAGATGCGCCGCCGTGGGGGACGCGGCCTGCCGGGAGGGATGCCGCCGTGGGGGGCGCGCCCGCCGAGAGATACGCCGCCGTGGGGCGCGGGCCGGAGTCGCAGGGCGCAGCCGCCGACGTGGGGCCGAGCGCATCCGTCAGCGCGGGGTAGGGCGCGAAGCTCGACTCGTAGGGCGCGGCTGCCACCGGAGTCGCAGGGTGCGACCGTCGCCGGCGCGGAGCCAGGGCGCGACCGCCAGCGTGGGGCCGAGCGCGTCCGCAGACGCGGGGCAGGGCGTGGTCGCGGGAGACGGGGCGGGCGATGAACACGAAACGACGCAAGAAACATAGTAGAGAAAAAAGAAAAGAGAAGGGCATTAGAGTCTTTTTATGCTTTGTCTCTCAGACGAAGCTGTTTTGCTTAATAAATTTTTCAAAACTGCTTAGCTTCATAAAGAAAGGTGCCCATGAAGCCATTTTGCAAAAGAAACAGCTTCATTAGTGAAGTTGAGCTGTGCTAAACAGGCCCTTAGACCGGTCTTAATTAGGGTTCGTTACGTTAGAGTGGAACGACCCGAGGAATTATTTCAACCGATGAAGCTTATACAAATTTAGTTAGCATTCTGGCTTAGAATTTTTCCAGGTAGTCATTCCAGGGGAAACGAACGAGGCCTTAGGGAGCTTTTATCAGAGTTTCATAGGTATTAAATAAGATAACAATTTAGTTAAACGAAGAGAGATGATTTAAGTTTTATGAGAGTGGAATGAGTTTTACCGGAATAAAATTATTCTACATTGTTTTTAGGGACATGATAGCGCCCCGATGTCCGGACGCGCCCTGCGCCTTCTCTTGTTTTTTTGGGAACACACGCCTCCTCCCTGCTGTTGCGCTCCACACCTCCTCCTGCCTGCCCAACTGCATGCGAGAGAGATGGAACAAAGCACGCATACCCCAATGCGAGAGAGAGAGCACAACACACGTGCCCCAATGTGAGAGAGGGCCCAGCTACATGCGAGAGAGAGGGATCACAACACGTGTACCCTAATGTGAGAGAGAGAGAGAGAGAGCACGTACAACGCGCGTGCCCAATGCGAGAGAGAGAGAGGGAGGGACCATGCTTGGTGGTGCAGGGGCACCTGGTGCAGCACGTGCTTGCCCCGCGAGTAAGAGCGCGTGGGGAGCAGGACTTGTTGCAACATACTGAAACAAGGTGAAATAATTGAAATATACGTTTGCAACATATGCGTATAACCACTGCAACATATGTAACATCTAGATAAAACACTTGCAACATACGTATATAGCCACTGCAACATACTGAAACATTTGGAAAACACACTTACAACATACATGTATTGCAAGCGGGCTCGAACCTGGTTGGCTAGCTCGTGTTAGAGTTGAGCTAGCAACCACAGTTCGAATCCCCGTGTGCACAGCATTAAGCCATCTCATATGGCCGGGGTTTCGACCCTATTAGCTTTTTTTTAACATACATGTATTGCCGTTACAACATATGCAACATCCAGATTTACTTTTGCAACATACACATGAAACACTTGCAACATCCCGATGAAATATCTAAAACACTTGAAACATGCTCTTATAACATGTGTTTTCAATGCGCAATGTCACATTGCTGCTTGAACGAATCGCCGGTGCACCCCTGGGCGACGACCAGCATGAGGCGCGCGAGCACCCTGGGTGAGCATCTGCGCGAGCACCCCTGACGAGCACCTGCTCGGTAGCTTGGGCCAGCACACCCTAGGCATGACAAAGGATGGGCATGGCGCGGCGGGGGATGGAGGCGCGGCGAGGGATGGTGCGACGGTGCGCCAGAGTGGCCTGGCAAGGTCGGAGCCGGGCGCACGCCATGCCTGGCTGGAGGCGACAGGTGAGTAGATAGGAGCAAGTGAGCGACAAGTACATGGACGAGTGGATTTTTTTTATTTAGAAACGGAGGAGCGGGTGGTCTTGAGCTGCCGTCGCACGGCCCATCAACAGAGCGTTCGGGCGGGCAGACTGCTTTCTAGCATTACCGTTGTCTTTAACGAGTCTTGGAAATCGACACATGAAATCCTTGTTGAGAGTTGAGACTGACGTTAGTTTGTATTGGATTTATGTCACGCTCGGCCAGAACCACAAAGAGTAACAGTGACAACACCACAAATATTGAAACGGTGGAAAGTTGTAAAAAATGTTTCGAAGTTTTTAATCAGACTTAGTACTTTGCGTCATGATTATTTTTGTTTCTCTAAAAAAAAAGCTGAGGCTAAAACTCATCGTAATTTCATATACGGAGTACATAAATAAGAAATTCGGATGCATATACGCACCATATACCAACATAAAATTCATCTAGTTTACCTTAGACCATGCAAAAACGCTGGAGTAAGCAATAATGTAGAAGGAGGCGCCGTGGAAGCTCGCCGTCACCGGCGGTGACCGGTGAGAGCCTGACGAGGAACGAGCCAACTGGGTGGGTCCCGTTTCCAATGTGAACGGCGGCGCCAGGAATAGGCGAGCAACTGATATCACTGCCACGTGGGCCCTTCTGGCTGGGGAGCAAACCTTGCTTCGCGTTATTTATCCGAAAGAAACCAATAGCGCGGGCGTGTGGGCCGCCAAACATGTCTCCTCGCCTCGCCGCGGCCGCAGCCGCTTCCGCCCTTCCTCTCCCTCTTCCTTCGCCGGCGGTCGCCGCGCCTTCCCGCACCCTCCGAGCTCTGGTCCTGTCCCCGGGCGCCGCAGCTGCCATCTCCTCCACTCTGCGCCGCCGCGGCGCGCCGGCATGCCTCGTACGCCGCCTGTGCTCCTCCCACCACTCCTCCGCTGCGGCGGCGACGACGACGGCGGTGGAGGAGGCGCGGCGCGGGCGGAAGCAGCTCGGGATGACGCCGCCGCTCTACGACTACCTCCTCGCCAACGTCCGCGAGCACCCCGTGCGCCACTCTCTATCTACCCGTTCTTGTTCCGAGCCAATTTGCCACTGATTTTGGTTCTGACTGTGAGTGCCCTGTCCTCGATTTTTTCCAGATTCTCCGGGACCTTCGCGAGGAGACCGCGGCTATGAGAGGGAGCCAGATGCAGGTGTGTGGCAATGCATAGCATGGCATCCATGAACTGTCGTGTCCATTTTTTTTCCTGTTCCCATCGCGTTAGTTGCATAGATGAAGTGCAGTGTGCTTATGGTTCTGCAAGAACATCACAGTAGTCCGTTCAAGCGCAAAACTGGGAACACCAATCCATGATGCATCTCTGATGCAAAGCATTGCATTTGCAGTTCTTCAACATCGTTGGCCATTCTCAATTAGTTCTTCTAAGTGCCATATAATAAGGCTGGCATTTGGTTGTCTTATCACACTGATGCTTCCACGTTACATTCTGCATATGCATGCAATGAACTCTACTGTATTGTATTGTTTTCAAGTATATTATTGGAGGTTACAGGGCAAAATACAGATAATCCTGTTTTGCTGAGCTTAATGTTGGGCATAGTTGCAGTTGCAGTTTCTTGTTATTCCCTTGAATCGCCTTGGTCTCCTTGTAGCATATCAAATATAATTTGCCTTTTGCAGTCTTTTCCCTGAAAATATTATGACGGTTTCCATAGCTACAATACACTTCAAAGTTGTGTATATTTCTCAACAAGCAAGCTACAGAAAAGTGCTCATTGTCTGTCTAATCTGGTGCCTTTGTCTTTGTAGGTTTCTCCCGCTCAGGCTCAGCTGTTGGCAATGCTTGTGCAAATTCTTGGGGCGCGGCGTTGCATTGAAGTTGGTGTGTTTACTGTATGTTAACTGATTACTTTACCATTTTGGATTTTCCTACCATCCACACCCAGTCAGAAAAACAAAACAATAGCAATCCACTTTTTCTTCGTGGAATTTGAGTGTGTTATAGCAAACTAGCAATGTTAGGGCCTACATCAGCTAAGCTTTGGCAGTCTAGGGTGCACACCTTCCTTCAAATGCTGAGGAAATGTATATACTTGCACATATAAAGCTTTCCATAGAATTGTGATAACTACCATAAGAAATATGGTGTTTGTGTCAGTAAGCATATATGAGTGGGTATAAAAATGTTCTTTGTGACATTATGGGTAAAAATGTATACAGAAATTCCAAAATATTGCAAATCCCATTGTCTGTGTCTTAGTGATGCTTTCATCTTTGTATAGGGGTATTCATCATTAGCTGTTGCACTAGCCCTCCCTGAATCTGGTCACTTGGTTGCTTGTGAGAGGGATGAAAGATGCCTAGAAGTTGCCAAGAAGTACTACAAACGTGCTGGTGTTGCACAGAAGGTAATTCATATTACTATTCACCTCTTATGCCTGGGATAGAAAGTTAAATCAAATGTGTATGGTTTTTAAGCCAGCTTGAGAAATTTTTTTTGCATAACAAATTAAAGATGCTTAAAGTAGTCCAATAACCTTTTTTTGTGCAAATTTGAAAATTCTTCCAAGCAAACTATTTTTGGTGCTCATTTATTTATTTGTGATATATGTTTCACTGTCCTTATATTTGTTTTACATTGTATTGACTATTGAGTTCTGCACTGTAGTGAATGAAATTAGGAAAAAAATCGGTAAACTGCATATTGTATCTGTTTCATTGGAAATCTAATCTTGATGATATTAAGCAGTAATTTTCTTTCATGACCATCTCTATGCATTTAAAGCTGAAAACACTGAGTATCTGGAACTGCCCTACAATTGTAATAATTACTGTTATATGGTAGAATCCATTTATGCTTTTGCGCTCTAAAATTTCTGTGCTGATCAATGCATAAAAAATTCATAGATTGATGTGAGACATGCGTTAGCTGTGGATTCTCTAAGATCACTACTTGATTGTGGTGAAGCTTCCAGGTATGCTGATGGTTTGTTATAATCCATCATCAACTAAGTAGCCTCTTAAATTTCTATCTAACCTTTACTTCTCCATATTTTCTAGCTATGACTTCGCATTTGTTGATGCTGACAAGAGAATGTATGAGGAATATTTTGAGCTTCTACTAAAGCTAGTAAGACCTAACATACGTTTCATCAATTGGATATATGTAAAACACATGCTGCTTTTTGTACCTTCCCCATAATGTTTTTCCCTTTTTAACTCTTCATGCCACTTATAATGTTTGAAGAAATCATTTTTGAGAACCTTTGTTATCTCATATTGGTTTATAATTCATTTATATAAAATAATAGCATTTATGGACTTATGGTGCTTTATGTGTTGACAGTTCTGTTTTCTTCTGTAGGTAAGAGTTGGTGGTTTAATTGTAATGGACAATGTTCTTTGGTATGGAAGGGTTGCTGATCCACTGGTCAGTTATAATGTCTTTTAGATTTACACGTTATGTTATATGGTACACATCATATTTAGCACATATGGCTTTTTCAGGTTGATGACCCAAAGACAATCAGTATAAGGAACTTCAATAAGAAAGTTTTGGAGAACAAGCGTGTTGATATCAGCATGGTATCCCTTTCCCTCTCCTTGTTATATTTTGTTATTTGGTGCATTGCATGTGTTTATTACGTGCAAACTTTCGTAGGATCTTTGAAAAGCGTGCACAATTTTTTGTCCTTCAGAATATTGTGATTTGTAGCAGTACTGCAACATCAGTATGCTACATTTACTGACAATGGCATTATTTTATTTGGGACGATTGCAGGTGCCTATTGGAGATGGGATGACAATTTGCCGGAAGCTAGTAGATACTTGACTTCACAACGTTTTATTTAGATGTCGAAAAATTAAGCCTTGAAAGATCAAACTGATATGGGTTAATCAAGTAAAAAGGATTATAGACGATGAACCTCTTGACATTGACAATATCTACAGACGCAGCTAGTGGCCTGGGCTCTACTAAGCACAATGGTAGAAACAGGTGCTGCAATGTCCATTAGATGTTGATTGCTGGACTGGACAGTAACACCAGCTTGGCTATTTTTCCTGAATTGACTTTTTGCTGCATAGAACGCTGAGGTGAGCATGTCCTGCAGATAGAACTCCTCAAGTACAAAACCAGCATGTTGCTATGGTGTTTTGTTGATAGACCAATGTTTTGATATGCACCTATCCTCTCGAGGACAACTCAATGAACCACATGCTGGGAATTGCAAGCAGATGACATGTACTTTTACTGTAGCAGTGTGATGTGTACCAATCCACGGAATTTCGATCGTTGTTATTTCTGAAGCTTGTTTTGGAATGCTCATGAATGTAATGGACACATGAATTTTCATGTTTAGTCTAGTAATTGTAAAATCTCGCTAAATTCTTGATAATCTGTGAACTGAATGGCTGGTTGCAATTGCTCAAACAAATCTTCCAAATCCTGGACCTAGTGTGGTTTACTCTTTTCTCCACAGGTATTAAGCATGGTTCATAGAAGATTAAATTTTTTTTTTTGTTACTGGTATTTGAATCACGAGCAATCTACAATTGCATGGGTTCACTTATTTATGTCCTCCTTTGTGTAAACAAACTAATGAAGGCACAATGTTTCGCGTGCAATGAGAATACTGCACCAGTACAAATTTATTGATATTGTTTTGCGTTTTGTACGTTTGCTGCAATCTGTTAGTCTTGATGGAGTTTACCTGGATGCAAGTGGTTCGTGTCAAAATTAAGTTCAGATTAGCAATAATGCCAGGTGACTATGCCTTCATCACATAATGTGAAAATGCCAGTTAAGCAACGAGTCATGAAACTGTTAACCTCAGGACAAACTGCAGCGATACAAATCACAACACGCACTGGGTTTTGTTTAAGTTCTCACTTCAGTATCAAGCATCTTGCCTTTTCCACAAACATCATTTCAAGTTGTCCTACACTATCAACCAGCTTGTGAGTCACCGCCAGATCCTATCTCCACAAACTACCCTATGCTGAACTTGTAAGGTAGATGTTTCAATGTTCTATTTCTTCTAGGCAAAAATCTAGCAAAAACTTTGAAAAATAAAATCAACTGAAGATCACAGCTGCAACGACCAGTATCATGGTTGTGAGGAGTCTGTTGTTCCATCCAGCATCGCCTTGCGCCGACGACTTGCTGTTTGACTCATGAACCTGTGGCCTGCAGGGTTTTTGGAGCAGAATGTGAGTTGCAGGTCAAGAACAGTAAAATGTAACACTGCATCTGTAAAATGTAACACTGCATCGGGTGAGAAGAGACATTCAGCTGAGACATACTTTTGCCTCTCCTTCAGTAGACCACAGTACAGGGCATTATCCGGGATGACCATTTCAGTGACGTTGTAGCCCAGTGGATCAGCAACCTTCACATAGACCTCCTGCCCTCTGTACCAGTTATCCAGCTTTTCGGCACGCAGATTCCAGATACCAACATTGTCAAGCGAGACTAGGACCGCAGTCCAGCCCCCGGGGAAGACCTGTTTGTCATTGCAAATATTGAGAAATTTGTGTTCTTCAGAATTACCAATGGCACAGCTAATGTGAGGTACAGAACTTTTGGCACATTATCAGATGTGTCTTGGAAAGGTTGCTTACCTGAGTGGTGCAGCGAGAGATGGCATCCCACTTGTTGTATTCATTCCTCCTGTCTGGTGTCCACTCGCCATAATTCATCCTGAAATTCACCGGAAGGTGGTGTTCTTTTCAGATGTTCACAAGCAGATATGAAACATTGGTTAAAACTGAAGATTGTGATGGTTCAGCACGTACCCAACAACAAAGAATGAGTAGCCATCAAGATGGTAGGTCTGAACATCAGTGTCATTGTTCTGGAAAACGATCTCTAGGAAACCCTTGTAGGATGCGTTCAGCGCAGATGAAGCTATCCTCGCTGGCGCATTGCTGGGCATTGCAGGGAAGTCAGTTGCGTAGACTCCAGTCAGGTTGTGGAGGTCAGCAAGCCTCAGTGGCGTCTCTGGAGGAGAGTATGACACCCTGTTGATAGTCCTCCGACGCTTTCCATTGATGCTCAAGGGTTGCTTGTTCTTGAGAACAAAGGTCTGAGTGATGTTGATCGATCCATAGTGGAATGATCCCTGTGGGTTTGGACGGGCAGCACCAGCGCTTGTGTTCATTCTGAAACAACAATACTAATGACTCTTGATGGAGAACATATGAATACCATTATATCAAATACAGTAGAATGAAACAACAATACCAATGGCTCTTGATGTAGAACATATGAATATCATTATATCAAATACAGTAACACAAATGACAACTTCAAATACAGGAGAAGAATCCGTTAAGCTAAATGAAGATCAGGGTCCACAGTAACACAAGATCAGAAGTGAATTTCCATGGCAAGAACATAGCAATATTGTACTCTTGTAAACACAATACCTGATGGACCTTGCCTGGTTCATGGAGTAGTACTTGTCATAGTGATCATTTGGAGCATCAGGGAGGCTGCCCGAAGCCCTGCCCTTGGAGTTTGAATACTGAAGGATGGCTACACCAGCTACTTCATGCCATCGAGGATTGCTTGCAAACCTCGGGCTCGCCACAATGTAGTAGTCGGTGCTTGCATTCTGATCCATGGTCACCAAGAAAGAGTAGGACTGTCCCACATGGATGTCCAGGTTGGTGTAGTTCTGCTGATTGGTGTAGGTTCCTTCAGTCTCTACCAGACGCATGTTGTGATTCTGGATCCTGAGGTTGAGGCTAGTTGAGATGCCAACATTGTGGACACGGAAGCGATATGTTTTGCCTGTCACAAATATTCAGAGCATCAGACTTCACACGACTCATGATAAACATGGTGGTGTTGTATTATAGTAATGCAGATAGAGATTGACTGATAAGCTGCATTCCTACTTCCACTCATTTGATTTCCACTTCACATCAGTGACTGATAAAATCCAACCTTTTGTGCTACCAAAGTAACAGAAGTTTGAAATATAACTAACATACAAACATAACTTCGAGCATTCAGCATGGGTGTATGATTGTAGTTTATAAAAATTGCACATAGAGCTGCAAATTTGCAAGTAAAAGTTTGATCAAAGCCATATATAACCTGGCTCAACTCCAACAGTTTCATACTGAAGGCCATCCGGAACCAGTGCACTGTCATATCTGTAAGGTGCCTTTCCATTGATAAGAATGGCATCTGGTACCCCTAGTTCCTGATTATCATCTAGTATGTTCCTCAGTTCCTGCATGGGATAGAATACTCAAATTACAAGAAGAATATGCAAAAGCTTTTTCAAGTACCATGCTAAATACTGTGCAACAACTCCATTTTCAGTGAAACCCTGTACTGCGATTCTTATTCTGTATACTTAAAAATGAAATTAGATTCTCAGATGAACACTGATATTTGGTCTAATATCCTGCTGGGAAAGAAAATCTAAGCTTATGTTCTATGTACAATAATATGCTGGGAAATTCAAGAGATCATTGAAAGTGCAATATTTTCCCTGACTATCTCTGAAACAAATAGATAGACCATCTAGATTGCATTGACAGACACAAAAACAAAGTGCGATTCTTACAACATGGCTTTTGGTGTACCAATCCCCGATGAACAGGGTGATATCACCATGAGGCTGGTCGAAGGGGAGAGGCACGGTGGCGCGGTTGTTGACAGTGATGGGGCCAAACCCGCCGGCGGCACGCTGGAGGCCGAGCGACGGGAAGTAGAAGAAACTGCAGATCTGGTCCTTGAGCTGGAACTCGTAGGTCCAGTTCCATCCCGGAGGTATGGGGCAGTTGGTGCCCATGACGCCGTCCTGCCACGAGTTCATCCTCATCTGGATCCCGTCCCTGCCATTCCCATGGAAAAGAGACAAGTGAGCAAACCAGTTCAGTTGCCACTTGCCACAGGATGAGAAGAAAATTGGCGCCAATGCTAGTTCAGTTTTTGAAAAAAATTATGGAATTTGCAGAAGCAACCCTCAGGTATTAAGCATTTCAAACATTTTCCAAGGATGGTCTAACATCTGCAAAGTTATTTGGTAGAAAATGTTATGCAGATTTTATTTGCTACGGTACAGATGTAATTCAATCAAGGACACAGATTATATCTAAAAAAAATAACAGAAACCGTTGCATCTTCAGTCACTAATAAAGCAAATAACATTTTGGTACGAACTATCAGGATGTAAATGCAATGATGCCGAGAATCACGCACAGATGCATGCACCTGAACCAATCTGCTGGAGCCTGGAAAGAACATGATATGCCTGCCCATATATGTCAATATGCCATGATCAATTAAGCCCATAAATGTCTCAAATGCACAACGCATAATATGGCACGTCATATGCTTAATATAGGAAGGCAAAGAGGAAGCGCAGAAATGGAAGTGCAGCTCAAGATCCACCGAGAATTTCATCACAAACCCATCAAAGATGGAAACCTTACATATGGCTACTGACACAATTTGACTCGTCAAGATTTTTTAAAAATTTGGTATAAAATGAAAATGCATGTGTGAAATATTAAAAAAATCCAAGAAAATAGGTTTGCTTCACATGAAGTCATCAGAGATCTGCTGCATCAAAATGAAGTGATCAGAGAGGCATCATCAGCAGTAGTAAGTACCAGGTGATGAGGAGGGGCTCGTCAAGGTTGTTTTGGACGTTCACCCTCACGTTCTGGTTCGTCGTCACGTTCAAGAGAGGACCCGGGAACTGGTTGTTTATCCCAATCACCTGATGAACAAAAAGAAATGCGTGTTCTTAGAATTTTGCGTCTCAAGCCCCAAGCCTCAACCCACATGACGAAACTTCTCTATTTTATTAGAAACAAAAAAAAAATGACTGAAAAAACAGACATGACGAAAGATCTCAATATCTCATATTGATTGATTGTTTGCCAAGAAAAAAAATGAACCTTTGGGCTTTGAAATGGTTCGTTCACAAAAGAGAGATCTTTAGGCAGGCACACACAGGGCAAGAAATATTTCGGCCATGCGCCACCAAAATCAAGTAAAATTTCGCCAAAAAGTCTGAAGAACACATATCACGAGCATAAAGGAGTCCTTGCAACATCGACGGCGGATTTATTTATTTTTTTGTTCCTGAGGAGCGCGAGCGCCGAGCGTTACGAAACCTTTACAAGACAACGAAATCGCAAACGAAGCGACGACGACGAAGATCGTTCGGCGAAACTGCTTACGCGAAGAAGAGAAAATAAAGGATGCGTTTTTAAGACAAGCACACGTCGATCGAACGAACAAACAAACGTCGCCAAAAATCAAAACATCTAAAAAAAACATATGGCAATTCTTTTTTTCAAGACCTTACGAAGCCATGAGGTGTAAAAGGAAAATAGAGAGCGAAGAAAAAAACACGTAAAATTTTCCGGACAAATCGAAAACTTTTTTTTTCCGGTAGAAATCAAGAACTTTCAGACAGCAGAGAACAAGAACAGGAAGAGGTCGAGACAGATAGGTGGTGACGACAAGTACGCGCCTTCTGCCCGGGGCCGAGGGGCTCCACGGTGAGGTACGCCACCTCCCAGCGCACCTCCGCCTGCGCTGCGGCCGCCGCCGCCACGACGGCCGCGAGCACCACGGCGACCGTCATCGCCTCCGCCATCGCCATGGGATGGTTCTCGCTTCTCCTGGGCTGTGTGGCGTGCGCGCCGCGCTCTACCTACTCCCTCTCGTACGTCCAGCGTACTCTCGTCTGCGCAGAGCCCTGCTTTGCTTTGCCAATGTGGGTTTTGGCCTCTCTCTCGTGGTGTGGGGTTTTTGTTGGGGGTATAAAAAAGTGGAAAAGAAGGGACGGAGAGCAGAGGAGAGATAAAAAGCAAATGTAGAGAGACACAAAACCAACACATGAATGTATGTCAGCAAAAGGAACTCTCAGAGATGCCATCTCTTTGTTTATGGCTAGAGATATATGATGATGTGTTGTGGTTTGGGTTTTGAAATTAATTATTGTGCAAAAAGATAGGGCAAGAGGTGTGTTTGAACCGTCCATGAAGTATCTGACGGTCGAGATTAGGCGCGTTAGTTGCCACCTTGGAGAAACGCATTTGCGGAGTTCGACGGATACGACACGACATGTGTTTATGGGACAAGTCGGTTACATATGTAGCGTGCGTTTATGGTATAAGACGGGTACATATGTGCGTATAGTCGTTATAGTTTGATGGTGAACATAGACAACTTAGAGCAGCTCCAGCAATCCGACCAATCCTTATCACATGAAAAAAAACTATAGGCCCCGTTCGCTTGTCTTAAATTTGGCTTGTTCGGCTTATTTTTTTAGCCGGAACAATGTTTTTCTCTCACAACAATTCAGCCGGAACAGTGTTTTTCAGACAGTTTCAGCCAAAGTTCAGACCAGCGAACGGGGCCATAGAGAGGGTCATGTGTGTGCATAGTAACAAATTAGTTAGGATGGTAAGACAACATATTCTTTAACACAAATGTCCTTATACCTAAGAATGCTTATTTTTCTTTCAGAGGGAGGGATTTGCAAAGACGAACATGAATGAGCAGGAAATCTCAAAGGTGCATTTTATTTATGGTTAAGGATAATGGTAATAATACAAAATAAAAAATGCATGATATTGTTTGTGGGTTTGAATTAAATGATGCGTAAAAAGATATTTCAAGTCATGTTTAGGGCTTTCCTAGTGAGTATTGATGGTCAAAATTAATCATGGTAGTTACCGTCTCATCAGAAAACCACACTAGCAACAGAGCGTGTATATTTTATCATATAGCAATATATGTAATCAGACTACTCCTTATTACATACAGTATAAAACACTATATACAGTGGAGCTATGAATGTGCAAAGATGGTAATAAATTGGATACCTTGACACTATATATAGTGGGTTACAGTATGTATGTGCAAAGACAGTAACAAAGTTGGTTACGTCGATGTAGCAATAGTAAAAAAACAACATGACGCTTTCCACGAGGGTTACCTAACGAACATATGTTTTATGCAGTTTTAATATATGAATTTTTTTACACCATAAAATAGAATTAAGATCCAACAGCCTCCACCCTTCTTCAGCCTCCACCCTCCAGCCTTCTTCTATCTCCAGACAATCACAAATCACAATATCACATCCACAGATCACAAGAAACAATTTTTTTCTATGGAAAGACAAATCACAACAGAGGAAGAGGCAGCAGCACCACCAGTCTGGTGTCAGCAGGCAGGGCCACGCACGCACCGCCGGGGCGCCCCAGTGCTTTTCCACTCCACGCGCTGCCTCGACCGCCTGCGCCTTGTCTGGTGTGGTGCAGGCAGGCACTGGAGGATGTTGTTGCCATGCACTCTGCAGCAGCAGCTAAAAAATTTTATGTGTTTTTTATGCTAAAACACACGTGTGTTGTATAGCATTTCTGTTACACAAATATCCTTACCTACTAGGAATTCTCATTTTCTTTTAGAAGAAAGGGATTTGCAAGGCCAATTATGAATGAAGAGGAAATTTCAAATGTGCCTTTTTATTTATTTATTGTTAAGGATAATATACTAGGTATAATTATATTATGAAATAAAAATGCATTACGATAGCTGGTTTGAATTAAATAATGTGCCAAAACATATTCCAAGTCGTGTATAGGGCTTTTCGTGTGTGTCAGTAGCCACAAGTTATAGATATATACAGATATAGATATAGAGTCATAGATATATAGATGGATGGATATACATAGGAAAAAAACACCGAGGGCTAGTTTAGAAATTCAAATCCCCTTAGAATCCATGACTTTTTCCAGGGCGAGAAATCCATAGGAATATTATTTGAATAACTCATTTAGTTATTTATAGAGAGTTTTTCATCCCTAGGTATGCATTCCTCTTGCTTCTAAATTAGCCCTGACTCGTGGTTAGTCAACTCTTAAAGAGAGGACATTTACAAGGCTAAAAAAATCGCAAACTCCACAAGGAAACTAAACGCGCTACGAGCAAAGATAGATGGGTGTCGAAATCGAAATAACTGAACGACCAAATTTGAGAAATATTTGTGGCTCCTCCGCCCACCGGTTCATTGGTTGCTCCACCCACTGTATCAGCGTGAACCACCGGCCTGCCCTGCCGACCTTGCTCGACAAACTTTGACCAAACAATCGGTTACACTCACACCTCCTTCTAATCTGCATATACCACCTACCAATCACCTACTTATACACACAATAATAAAAACAGGCCAAGTAATAACAAAAACGTGCTCTAGGGTCCTTAACAAGCCGACTTAGCCATTCTCTATTTAACCCCCACGGGGGGAATGTGATGGATGTCTTCTTCTACTTTTTCTGTGTGTGCCCAGTAGGGCTTTCCGGTCTTCCGAACCTTCCTGTACATATAAATTTCTTTTCTTGCTTAATTGAGAGGCAGTGCTCCTACCAGGTTTTCGGGAAAAAAAAAATTCATACATTCAGCATGATGCTTCACAACAGAGTTTTGATGTTAGGTGGGCGATTGTATCCTGAAAACCATGAACTTGGCTAACTAGCATAGAATGGATTTTGATAGCAGACAGATAATCATGCATGTAACTGCAGCTCAGGTGATGTTGGATGGAGGATTCTCATGGAACACAACTGGCACATTGCCACCTGAACCAAGAAGCTGTTTGGTAGCAGTACCAGGGCATTTGCGGTTGCAGGGAATATCAGGTGACAGGTTCTCATCAGTTTAGCATATCATTTGAATCACAAAAAACACAATACACACTGCAAGTTAACGAAAACATTGGAGCGCTTCGTGTATGATACAAAAGTAGAAGCAGAACGTCTTTTGCACAGCATCGTGAGACTGCCAGGTAAATCACATTGGAGAACTGCGGCGAGCAAGAGAAGTGTTCTTCGAAGCAAGAGGGCAGATGTCGGTCGACACCATACCACCCTGGCCGGTTGTTATTGCTCTCTGTTGGAATTGAAAACTGTGGCGCAGCAAGGCGTCGTTAAACATTGGGAGGTGGCCAGATCTTCCCAAAGAGCTCCTCAACGCGGCGTGCTTGGTTCACATATCCCTCTAGTCCTGAAGCAAGTAGTTCTTCTGCAGCTGGCCCCATCGCAGCTGATAGGCTCAACTGGTCCCACTTCACAAGCTGCATACATCATTTATCAGAAATGAACAATCAATCAGCATAAAGATACAAGATAAAAAGTAGAGAACTGATCAGTTTGTTTTTTCTTTTCTTGGCTTTATTTTGTCTTCATTAAGGTTAGCACTTACCGGAGACTTCTATATTTTCATCAAAGGCTAACAGAGAATCATTCTCATTTATCAATTCTGGAAACAGAGTTTTCCCTTGCAGAGAATTCTATAAAAGGATCCTACAGATATGTCCTGGTCCTTCTACAAATCTTTCTGCTACGATATCTCTCTATATTGGTCTAGTGGAAATGCACAGGTCTGGTGAAGACAATATAAATTTACATACAGCATCACACTTGCAATGGTTCCTATTGGGAACAATTACGTAGAGTACTCAAAGGTGCCCTTTTTGTAAAAAAAAAATCTAAACAATGCATGATTACTGATCATCATTAAGTTATTTGCCAATTAAGCGGTTCAGGACTTCAGATATGTGAATTTGGAACAAGATCCATGAGTGCACGAACCTCCTCTTCAGTGAAGTTGTACGTCTTGCCAAAAGCAGGAGTCAACTTTGGGACATAACCGTACTTCACATCAGGATCGGTGACAGATTCTTCCAGAGACTGCAATATCTTCAGTGGTGCAATGATGTAATCAATCCTACATTTAAGAAACATTAGTCCCCATGTTAGTGACCATGACTTGTGAATTTGTATCCAATATCCAGCAAAAACAAGTAATACAAAATTACCCCAGAAGGCTAAATATGTCCTGCTTGTTCCGTATGGCAGCGACCATCAACTTTGTTTTGTACCCATTTCTGTGAATATAGGCATATACTTTCTTCGCCTGGATTATAACCCACAAATATATGAAGTTATAAACTCTAGCTTAGTACCAGAAATTGTAAGTGTACTGTTGCTCATCTCTGAGAAGTAACCCCCTTATTGTTAACTACCTTAATACTAAGTGCCATAGTTATCCACTTATGTTAGTCTTGTTAATTACTCATTTATACTGCACTACCATAAGGAAACTAGAATACCAACACATTATCTGCTGATATTAATCAAATGATGGAATGATAAAAAATGACAAACGCTAAAACTGACTCAAAGATAACTCAAAATTACTTGCTGCAGCTAAGTACAAGAACTTCCAATCTATTTCTTTGTTTTTTAGCTTAGTAGTCAGGCAGCAAGCACAAAAGCTACTGTAGGTCAGTAAAGTTGCAGGCTTCAAGCTCCTGTTTCCAGACATTTGATTCTTCAAATTTCTTGTATATTGATATAATCATGCATAAATAACTAACAGATAAAAAAAGAACTGAAGCTAACCAAAGCAAGCCCAGCATCTTCTCCCTTCTTCAGAGCTTCATCTATCTCTGGATCACCAGAGTGATTCCTTGCCCAATCCTGGGTAGTTTGTGGTTAGCACAACATACTGTTTTAGAACAGAGTCATGGTAAAAGATGGCTTGATAAATTTACCCGCAACCGCCCCACAAATATCTGTACAACAGATGCACCAGCTTGTGCTGCCGCTGCTGCTTGTGCGAAACTGGGCAAGAATGGTCAACCACAAAACAAAAGATGTATATAAGCTCCAAGTTATTTTTCATCTTACATAAATAAGTAAATGCAAGACCAAGCAATTGAACCTGCGCTATTGCAGGTGCTTTAGTGCCAAACTTGTTATTTTTCATCTTACTAGTAAGCCTGGTGAATAACTACTATCCACCAGACAGACTCAACAGAATACCTCTCCATGTACTAATGTAAAAGCATAATATGATAATCTAAGAAGATTATCCCTAGCTTGTTTTCATGCTGCACTTTAAAGAAGGGGGTACCACTAATAAGCACCAAAATATTGCAACATAGAAATGTTGCAAAGTGGGAAAATAACATCCATACAGTTCCCTGCTCTAGCCATTAAGCAATAGGATCAGGAGCAAATGATATAAAATGGTTTGCCATTACCTGTAAACAAATGTTAAATGTGTTTGAACTCCTTCAGATTCAAGCAACCTTGAGGCCTCTATGCCCTAATGGTAAACAAGTTGGAAAGGAAGATTTATAGAGACAGCAGGTACCGGCAGGCAGAACTTAAAGAGTGGTGCATTGCATACTTACTTGCCAAGTAGCAGGAATTTTGAATAGCAAGCGGTCAGTTGAGACATCATGCTGGTTGTATAGATTCAACAGTTCATGCACCTAAATATACAAAGATACCAGTTTTAAGGAAACTGCGACTAAGAAACACAGATGTTTTTCTCAAAGGATATCCAACCATGCTTAGTCACAAGCATCAGCAACAAGGGCATGAATAAGACCAATCTTAGGATGCAATTACTCAGGTAACATATATCTTAACATGCTTGTATGCCAAAGGGCGCCTAGCTCAAATGGTTAGGTGACCCAGCGGCACTCCTCAGGTCCTGGGTTCGACTCCCCGTGGGAGCGAATTTCAGGCTGAGGTTAAAAAAATCCCCTTGTCCGTCCCCATAACCAAAGCACTGGGGGGGAACCGGCCCAATTCTCACTTGGGCGACGGAAAGCCACCGTGTAAGGGTGGGGTCGGGGGTTCGGGGGTTTTCTCGGCCGGATGAGAAGGTCCTTCTTCTTATTTGTAATGCTGCGGGAGCAGTCTTAACCCCCCCGGTCGAGTTTTTTTTTTTTTAACATGCTTGTATCCTCGTACTGAGGTTTAGGCCAATTACTTTAAACATTAAGTCACAATTTCAGTTAAACTGTAACACCATGACTAAAGTGTGATTTGTATGATAATTGGAACGTGAAAAAAAAATGTGTGGAACTGATAAAAATCAGTAAAATTGATCACTACAATAATAGCACAGAGGTACTGATAATCTGAGCATGGCAGCAATGAGAGGGATGCAGAGAAATTGAGGATCAATGACATGATTCTAAAGTGTGTTCATAGGTTACTCAAGAGCTAAAAATACATATTTTAAGTATCATAAGAATTGTTCCCCCAATATGGTCTCAAGTCTCATTAATCTGTAACAAGTCACAACTCTATATTGCATTGTAAAATTGTACATCAAGCTAACATACAAGTAACAAGTGCTTGTTCCATGAAAATATTGATCAAATTTTCTGGTACAGTAATTTGATCAAAGTAAGGTTAATAACTAAGAGGTGTTCAACAGATATCTAAATAATTTAGTAATAGTACTAATCCACATGGTCATACTAGTACCATGCTGCTAATATATCCCCACTTCCCCCACTATCTTAAATCTATTCGGACCAATTTGGAAGCTATGCCACAAATAAGCGCTCTTTTTATCTTGACAGTACTGAGCTATCCTTGTACATATTTGCATATGAAACACTAACATTGGTAACATAAATAATATGCTGGAACAAAAGAGTCCTGTTATCACTATTATGTTTTGTTACATTGGAGTGTCACATACTCACATTGCAGGTTGTTAACTAGGCCAGATGCCAAGAAAGCTGACATACAGACACTGCCAGAGGGAACTTCTTAACCGCTTTGAGCTAACAAACTGGTAATGCTAACAGAAGGTCCATATAATTAACATAAGGTTGTTATCACTATAATGCTAACAGAAGGCCCATATAATTATTCAGCCCACTTTGGGAGTTATGCCACAAATAAGTGTTCTTTATATCTTGACAGTATCGAACTATCCTTGTGCATATTTGCATATGAAACACTAGCATTGGTAACATAAAAGAATATGCTGGAACAAAAGAGTGTTGCTATCACCATTTGTTTTTTTCTGTACATTGGAGTGTTACATTGCAGGTTGTACTGCAGATGCCAAGAAAGCGGACATACAGACATTGCTAGAAAGAACTTCTTAACCGTTTTGTGTTAAGAAACTATAATGCTAACAGAAGTACATACAATTATTAATAATTGTGGATATGCACCAAATTTCATTCAAGCATTACGAAGAGAGAGAAATAAAACATCATACCCTGTGGATAATGCCCTGGGTGTCATAAGCCAACCGAGCATCTATTTCAGTCGAAACGCGTCCAGGGACTTGATGAGCTAGTTCAGCGCCAACGTTTGCCAGAGCCTGCGAAAGTTCTTCTCAAATCAGCCCCTCAGATGCACGGAAGCCCCCACATTGCCTAGCTATATCACTATCACAGTGGTAACTGTCGAAATCTGAGATGAAACATGCAGACCTTGGTGAGGTAACAGGACATCCTGTCCTCAGGCTTCTCCAATGCGTTGCACTCACCATCTGCCAGCGCAGTATCTATCGCACTCTGCAACAACCAAACAGCCCCAACACGAACCGTGTCACTCTTGCACTGCAGGATTAATTGAATGGCTGAACATTCCAATCGCGACAGCTTCTCACCTTGAACTTGGTGTCTGGGAGCCCAGCGATCCCAAGCAGCAGCGACGAGCTAACAGTGGCCGCCGTGGGTGCGAATCTGCGATTGTTCGAACAGCACAATGTGCCAGCCTCGGTCAACCCACCCACCAAATGTCCAAATCCAATGGGTCAACAATACAGAAAAGCAAGGCAGGAAGAGTGTTACCTCTCGAAATCATCGAACACGACGGTGTCCGGCACGATCTCGCTGAAGCCGGCCACCGCGTCAAGCTCAGTGACGACCTCTGCACCCAAACAGAGCGAAATCGGGAGTCAGGAAGGCTATACACGTCAGGAGAAGAAGCAGGGCACGACACGAGTGGAGGCGGGGGCGGGGGGGCCGGGGGGCAAGAGCAGTACCGCTGACCGGGGACGTGGGTGCGTTGCCAGCGGCGGCCCGCGCGGCCACAGGCAGCCTCCGGAGGCTGGAAGTCGCAGGCTTTGCCGACCGCGAAGTCAACCTGACCACCTGAAACAACGACCAGGAACAGGTGAAACCGGGGAACAAGATGGCCAGGAGGCGACGGCGGCGGCGAGCGGCCGAACTGCGCGAATGGGAGCTTGTTGGAGAGGATCAGAGGAGGGTAGACGGGTAGAGAGGGTGTAGTACCTGACGGGAGGACGGGACGAGGGAGGAGGAGGTGGGCGTGGATACGGAGAGCGCCATGGGAGTTGGGATCGGAGCCGGTGGACTGTGGAAGTGAAGAGGAGATGGGGAGTGGAAGAAGAGAAGAATTAGCGACGCTAGGATACGGAGGTACCAGGAATTAATTAATTGCTGTGCAATGACCAGTTTACCCTTTAGATGTTAAAGAACCTCTCATTCCAATGTAATAGGATTTTCACCATGTTGCGTTCTGATATCGTTCAAAACTTAGGTGGATATGAATTATATATGCAATGAGACTGGAACGTGAAAGTTTGGAATGCAGTGATTTCATTAAAAAAAACGTACTAGAATCGGTCTAATTTTACATAAAAATATAAATATGGGGAAAAATATGTGTTCTAAGTAGGGCAATGGTTCATAAAATATGTCTCTTCCATGCACTTCACTGAAAGTCAGAATTAAATTTTGCATGACATGCTTCTCATAGGTTATTATCTAACAAATATGAGACAATAAGTAGTTAAGCAATACTCCAGGCATATAAATATAATAACAAGTTGACAATAGGTTACTAGTATTTAAATATTTACTTTTGGTGGAACTCTGAACCAAGGAATATGTCAGTGATGCAGGTTCCTAGTTTACTGTTCTAATTCAGTTCCTAGTCCAATTCTTCTTAAATCACACCAATATGGTTTACTCATGTAGTCATGTCAATCGCTGTTGGATAGAAAGTTTAAGATTTATTCATAAAAATGAAATGGCTAATATACATTGGTAGAAAGCAGTGGGCAGATTGGTAATTTGAACCTTGTCTCTCCCTGGATCCAGTGGTTTTTGTCGATCCATGGGCCTAGCCGCCTAGGCTTCGTTCGATAGAACCGAGGTGGGGCGATGAGAGTGACATGTGCATAGTGCACGGGAATATTTAAAAAGGATTTGGATAATCCATGACTCGCTCTTGATTGGATATCGGTGTCTTTTGTTCCATTCTTACTTTGGGATACATTATCATTTTTGGGACGATTTGACTTTATATGCGACCGAGCCCGATCTAGGGGCTTCTAAACTTTAGTCAATGTTCCATTAGATATTTAGACACACTTATGAAGTATTAAATATAAACTAATTACGAAATTAATTGTATAGTTTACGACTAATCTACGAGACGAATCTTTTAAGCCTAATTAGTTCATGATTTGATAACGTAGTGCTACAGTAACATGTGCTGATGACGGATTAATTAGGCTTAATAAATTCGTCTCGTGGAGTACTGACGGATTTCGTAATTTGTTAC
The DNA here is from genome assembly GCA_904845875.1 of Miscanthus lutarioriparius. Lineage (NCBI taxonomy): Eukaryota > Viridiplantae > Streptophyta > Magnoliopsida > Poales > Poaceae > Miscanthus > Miscanthus lutarioriparius. Next base: position 111,979,608 of record CAJGYO010000007.1, on the reverse strand, counting down.
AATACTCTTATGTGACATCTTCTAAATTTTAGTCACTGGATCCAAACACCGCCTTAGTACACACGTATGTGAGTAAACAACACTTTATACTCAGTGCAAGCCAAGGTGCAGTTGTATACTTATATTTCGAAAGGTTTTCTATTCCCTCGTATCCTCAAATTATACTTTATAATTCATGTGATTGAAATACTTTAAATCCTATAAACGGATTAGGTTTTCAAAGGGTGTTTTTTATGTTTATTTGATTTCTTGGACACTCTAAGGGCCTCAGCTGCTCAGCACATGTTGATTCAAAATTTAGAAACAAGATTATCTTGAATATAATTACATACAAAGGTGTATAAGGGACCAAAAGTTACCCAAAAAAGGGCTTCCATGAACTAACCATATGGTTGAATGCATAAGCTACATTGAATTAATATCTAACCTATCATATGGTTGTGAAGACTACTCCGTTCTTTTTACATGTCATACTAGTTTTTTCCAATATATTTCTATCTTTAACTATCATTTTTTTTAAAAAAATTGTATAGGCTAACAACATAAGATTTATGTTTTAAAATTTACTGTAAGAAGTACTTTTCATAATATATGGTTCACATGTTATGAAACTAAATAGATTTTAAAATTGATAGTCAAGTTAAAAATATCTAACTTAAAACAAGCCTAATACGCCTTGGAAAAATGGAAAGAGTACAGATGAATTATGCTATCCAACGTTTTTGCCCCGATGAAGCCTTCCTCACTTTGCTTTTACTTTACGAGTTATTATTCGTCAATGAAGGAAGGAATAACTTGCGTTCACAACCTTCTCAGTTGCGTTCACAGCCTGATCGTTTGGTCGTAAATGATCGTAAATTTCTAGTTAGAATAATATTTTTTTCTCACACCAAACCAGCCAGCAGTAATAATCCATGATCGTATACGATCGTTTCAGCCCCAGCCGAACAGGCTGAAGCTTCTCACTTTGGTTGGGGATGCAACATAAACTATTTTTCTCAAACATCTACATCTATATCTATATCTCTTATAAAGCTAATTTCCACTATAAGTCTATCTCAACATGCAAGTTATCCACATCATCCACCACTAACTATCCATATATCTTCCCCTAATAACTATGTAATCCCACTAATTTTTCAATCTTTAATTGCAAACTATCTGCATATATCATCATTTCCATCCAATTTTATTCTAAATTCTTCACAATCTCCGTAGCAACGCGCGAGGTATCTTCTAGTTATATTATATTTTTGAGCTTTGCCATATCAGACGTTGGCTATTTATTGTGATGATAGTTTGTCTAATATGCAAAAACCATGATTAATCAACCTGTCGCACTAAAAAAAAAGAATTACATTCCAATGCACACAAATTCTTTTCGTAACTCTTGTAACATATAAGAATATTTACAATTATTATAAGACCATAAGTTTATATTGCGCATCCTTGCCCATCGAACTCTAAAGTACATATTGCTTCTGTCTCAAATATTTTACTTTAACTTTATTCTAAGTTAAAAAAAATCTGGTGAGTCTATAGAAAAACTTACTAACACCCACCATATCACATTAGGTTAATTGGATTCTTCTATATGTGTAGATAGTGTATTTTTTGGAATGTAGATGTTAACATATTTATATATAAAAAGCCATGACCTCAAGACAAAACTAAAATTAAGTTAAGTGTATAATTAGAAATGGATGGAGTAGGACATGATTAGAACCGCCTTTGTCTTATCGAAGTAAAGAACAGATGTACAATATACATGATGTATGTGACCTAAATAGTTTGATGACAATTTCTACTTAGGGCCTATTTGGACTAAATTTAGTAAAATAGGCCGATTAAAAAGGTGGAATAATTTTAAGGCTACCTAACTAAGTGTTAGTCGCTCTCAATAGTCCATATTCAATTATTCAAACATCACAGAACTAAATTTTAGTCACCTTAATTTTAGTTGGACTAAGAATTAGTCCAGTTAATCAAACAGGCTCTCATATACTAACGGTCATGAATGGAAGGTAAAGACTAAAGAGATGGTGGTGCCAAAACAAGCAAGGCTTGTGCCCGATGAATTGACCACGGATTAAAAACACTGTAGCAGTTGACAAATGCAACACGGGCGTCGCTCTTTCTGATTCCGGAAAACGTACTTTCCTGTGATGGAGAAACGTAATCCCAGGATCGCGTCCACAAGCTAGCTTCTTCCCACGCGAACCCCGTATAACATTTTCCTTAATCCAAAACAGCCCACTGACACGCGGGCCCGTGCTGGGCGAGGCGCCCCGGGCACCGCCGCACCGGTCCGCCAAACAGCTCACGCCACGCAACGCGCACGCCACCTCCGTGTCCCTGCGCGCGGGGCCCACGCTACTACATTACCAGTACTATATCCTCCCACCGCTTCGGTCTCTCTGCCGGTGGGCCCGTAACCCCACCCCGAGCCGAGGGCACGGAGGGAGAAAGGAAAGCGGGGGAAGAAAGACGAGGACGCTGGACGCGACGCGAGGCCGAGGCGGGGGATAGAAATACGAGAGCGAGGGAGCGAGCGAGCAGCGAGAGAGAGAGGGACGAGAGGTGAGATAGATAAGCAAGCGGCGCGCCCTAACCCTAGCCCGTCCCCGTCCCCGTCCCCGTCCCGCCGCTTCGCTCGCCGGAGGAGGAGCGCACCTGCCGCCGCGGGGATCCGTACGCGCGCCGGGCCGGACCTGACTTGCCGCGCCACCTCCGCGCGGGCGCGCCTCGGTCGGTGCGCCCCTCGGAACTCTCGCTCTATCTCCGTTCGGTTTCCTGACCCCCGCCGCGGGTGGTCGCTCGCGGGGTCTGGTTGGGGATTGGTCGGTGGTGGGGACGACGACGACGGGGTCGCGCGCGGCCGCTGGATCGGCCGCGGGTTCCGCCCTTCCGATGGGGTGGGGTCGCGTCGTCATTGGGGGGGCGATCTGGAGGCGGGGCTGCGGGGGAGCGGTGGTTGCGCTGCTCCCCCGTGTGTTGCTCGACTTAATCTGGCGTCAGCCATTGGGCGAAGGGTGTTTCCCAATCCAGAATTGGCTGGGTGCAACTCGATTGTGCTACCGTCTGTCCTGATTCTGGAGACGGTAATCCAGAATTGACTGGGTGCAAGTCGATTGTGGTAGCGTCTGTCCTGATTCAGGAGACGGTAGTCCATAGGAACATTGGGATTGGGGATTGGGGTGGTGTAGGGGTCTCCAATGAATAGATGGTTCGATTCGGGGATAGGCTGCTCAGCTCGATTATCTGAATTTCCTGTGCTGCTCTTCCATATCTGTTGATTTGCTTACGCGGACATGTGTTTGTGCTCTTCTCTTGCAGGCGTGGCTGACTTGGTCCTTCTGATCCGGTGGTGACAGGCTCGCCACCGCGACGGAGCGATGGCGGTCGTCAACCCTAGCAACAACCCTGCTATGTTCGAGGACGACGACGACGCTCCAATTTCGTTCAAGAGGACAAGCAACTCTCTGAAGACTGCCAGGCCCACCCCCTCCAAGCAGGACGGGTCGTCAGGAGGCGCTGGGAACCCTGTTAGGAGCCCCAAACCTATGGTTCCCAATCCACAGAAGAACGGCATGACCGGGGCTTCGAGACCAGTGCATATGAAGCCACCGTCGTCCAGCCCAAACCATCGGCCTTCGGGGTCTGGCCAGCCAAACAGTTCGGCACAACATAGTTCAAAGGGTAATAATAGCATTGACAAGAGTAAACTGAAAAGACCTCTTGTGAAAGATGAGAGGTCTGACGATTCAGATGATGAGGTGCCGATTGGGTTGAGGAGAAAGGCTGAGGAGAAGAAGTTGAAGAGAGTTGATACCGGGGTTCAGAAGGCGGATGACTCGGATGACGATGATAAGCCATTGAGTCTCAAGATCAACTCGTCCAAAATGTCTTCCAACAGCACGAGTAAGCCTGTTCCACAGAGGACTGCGGCACCAAAGGTTGAGCAGCCTGACGAAGATTCAGATGATGATAAACCATTGGCAAGCAGGTTGCCCAATAATGCCGGTCCACAAAGTGGAGGTAATGTCTCTGAAGATTCAGAGGATGAGAGGCCATTGGCTGCCAGATTTTCAAAAGTTGCTGGCAGTGGAAACCTAAAAACAGCTTCTTCCAGCAAAGGGTTAAACAGTGATACAAATGGCCAACGAAGTTTGGGCAAAAGGCCTCTAGACAATAGTAATCAGACAAGTTCAGCTCTTAAGAAGGCAAAGCCTTCAAATGCTTCAGCTTCTGCAATCGTTAAAAGAGAAATCAAGACAGATGACAATGACAACACACCTCTTGCACAAAGGCTGAAAATGGGGGAGTCTTCGAAAGGCAAGCTATCTACAAAGAGTATCGTCAAGAAGAGTCCTGCTTCTGCGGCGAAGGACATAAAGAAACTGAAAGGGAAAGGGAAATTAAAGAAGAACATGAAAAATTCTCAGTTCTCAAAGACAATGAAGGTCCCTCCTGGATCTGGTGGAGGAAAGAAATGGACTACCTTGGAGCACAATGGCGTTATTTTCCCTCCTCCATACAAGCCTCATGGTGTCAAAATGCTTTACAATGGGCAACCTGTTGATCTGACACCAGAACAAGAGGAGTGATATATTCATGTTCTTTGTTGCTTTGTTTCCAAATTTTTATATGTAAGCAACAAGGATGACGTAGTCATGAAGTAGCTCTGAAATCCAAACAGTTCATATAATTTCCTACCCTGTTAATTCTTTGTGCTGCAGGTTGCAACAATGTTTGCTGTTATGAAAGACACAGACTATGCGGGCAAGCCAACATTCATTGATAACTTTTTCACTGACTGGAGAAAAATTCTTGGTAAAAACCATATTATTAAGAAGTTCGAGCTTTGTGATTTCACACCAATATATGAATGGCACCTCAGAGAGAAGGAGAAGAAGAAGCAGATGACAACAGAGGCAAGTGTTTTTTTTTTGTTGAAACAAAGCTGCATGTTTGACTTGCTCTGCAGAATGCCCTCTCATTGTGATTAAATTGCTGTTATTTTCAGGAGAAAAAAGCATTGAAGGAAGAGAAATTGAAACAAGAGGAGAAGTACATGTGGGCTGTTGTAGATGGTGTTAAAGAAAAGGTAAATTTTTATACACTGACATAGTTTTATAATATGTGAGCTGATAATGTGTGCCTTAATCTATAGATAGTTCTCTTGGTCCCTTTTCTGCTGCTGTACTAGATCGATAGCTTTTACAAGGTGGGACTTTTTTTTTTCCATGTTAAGATTCTTGCACCAGATGTGAAGAATGGTGTGATGATGTATGATAAACAGTTTCCTCAGTAATAAATAACTGTTTGTATGACATCATTGTTGCACTTGCATATAAGCTACTGTTTCTGTGCTCTACTATTTCAAAATCATTTTGCCAACATTTCTACTTGATTAAATTATTTATTTGTTCCATTCCAGGTTGGAAATTTCAGAGTAGAACCGCCTGGCTTGTTCAGGGGACGTGGAGAACATCCAAAGGTACATATTTAATGTCTTGTAAAATACACGTGCCTTTCTTTGTCAAGTGAGTGCCATCTTTTTAGGCTTTTTTTTTACATTGTTTCAGATGGGAAAACTAAAGCGACGCATTCGACCAAGCGATATCACGATAAATATTGGAAAAGGAGCTGCAGTCCCTGAGTGCCCGATACCTGGAGAAAGGTACCATTTTCCCTGATCTGTTGTGTATAAACTGTGTTTGCAAATAGCATGCAAGCAGTGTTTGATTGTTCATGTGTCCTGCAGTTGGAAAGAAGTCAAACGTGACAATACTGTTACATGGCTGGCTTTTTGGAATGATCCAATTAGCCAAAAGGATTTCAAGTATGTTTTCCTGGCAGCAAGCAGCTCACTGAAAGGGCAAAGTGACAAAGAGAAGTATGAGAAGTCCAGAAAGTTGAAGGTGGGGGAAGTTCAGTTTGTATATATGGAGGTTTTGAGTATGCACGTACTGACGTACATATAATTTTCTTGCGTGCCATTGGCAGGGTCACATACAAAGAATTCGTGTGAATTATACAAAAGATTTCAAAAACAAAGATGTGACGAGGAGACAAATTGCTGTGGCAACATACCTTATAGATAAACTAGCCCTTAGGGCAGGCAATGAAAAGGTACATCCAACTGGAACATGTGTTCGGTGGTTAGGAGTGATGTTCTAGTTTATTCTTGTGTTATTATCTATCTGTGATGTGTCTGGTGGCTATTTGATTTCCTACATTTGGAGTTTGCACATAGGTTCTTTTATTTATGCAAGCCTGGACATGTATGCTTGCTTTTATATGACATCTCATTGGCATCAGCAACACTAGAATTATTATTAAAAAAAACACTTTTGCACCAAGACCACTATAGGAAGGGTTAGCTGAGGCACTGGCCACCACAATTTTACATGCTGAGCTACTTTCTGAAGAAAATGTTTCTGATAGCATATAGTCTTCACCTAAATTTTTTACGTTACTTGTTTTTTTTGGCTTTGAGCTTCTTTGGAATATGTGCCAACATGACTTATTCTTGGTTAATATTTTAAATCATTTTCAGGATGATGATGAAGCTGATACTGTTGGTTGCTGTACGCTGAAGGTTGATAATGTTACGTGTATGCCCCCAAATAAGATTCAGGTATTGATTTTCAACATTATTCACCATATTCACTCAATATGACTAGTTAATTCTGATGCATTTTGAGTATATGACTTTTAATCAACTTTGCAGTTTGACTTTCTGGGTAAAGATTCAATAAGATACTTTAACACCGTAGAGGTCGAAGAGCTTGTGTACAAGGCAATTGAGGGTTTCCGTGCTGGTATCTCTCACACATAATTCTCATTTTTTTCCTTTTGTTTTAAATCTCTTCTATCTCTTCCCTAATCATTCACTTCTGGTTTTATAGGAAAGAAGCCGGGAGAAGATCTCTTTGACAATATTGATACAACTAGGCTAAATGCTCATTTGAAGGATCTAATGCCTGGGCTTACTGCAAAAGTGTTCCGTACATATAATGCTTCCATCACATTGGACGGAATTGTAAGTTGAAAAGAATCTTGTCTTACTGGGTTTCAGTTGTCCATTCTTTCAAACTTCTTAGGTTTGCACGGATGCATAGAGCTGTTGATGTAAACATATTGTTTTCTTCCGTATTTTAGTGTTTATAAATGTTACTTGTACCTACAGCTCAACTTAATGCAAACAAGTAGTTGGTCAATGTTACACAGTTTGTCATATTTTCAGTTTTTTTGAACCTCTGATTTTTAACTTTCTGATAACATGTAAGCATGTTATTATGCTTTGTTCATGTGACTACCGTCCTGGTAGAATGGTCTAAGTGTATATGTACTTGTGCCGATGTTACAGTTGCATGAAGAAACAGAAGATGGAACTCTTCTAGAAAAAATCGCAGTCTATCAACGAGCAAACAAAGAGGTACTATCTTTTACTATGGGGGGGGGGGGTGAACTAACTACTTGTATCATCATTCGTCCTGACTTTGGGCTGCCCTTTCTCGTATACTCAGGTTGCCATAATCTGTAACCATCAGCGTAGTGTCTCAAAATCACATGAATCCCAGATGATTAAACTGAATGAAAAGATTGATGAATTGAAGGTTTGGTTTCTGCTGCAAGTTATCAGCTCAAGTTTCTGCCAATAGCTTTGTGATTTCTTGAACTGTCTGACACACTTGCCTTTTCTTCTCCAGTCCCAAATGGAGGAGCTGAAAGCAGACTTGAGCAAAGCAAAGAAAGGGAAGCCTCTAGGATATGATAAAGAGGGGAAGCAAAAGAGGAACTTGGCTCCTGAAGCGTAACACCTCAATCACACATTTTGTTGTATTTTGTATATATTATTAAAACAAAGAGCAAGGTATAGACAACCTCACAAAACCCACTTGCAGGATTGAAAAGAAGATCGCAATGGTTGAAGGCAAGATAGATAAGATGGAGATGGATAAGACGACAAGAGAGGATCTGAAGACGGTTGCACTTGGAACATCAAAGATCAACTACCTTGATCCTAGAATTACTGTGGCATGGTGCAAACGCCATGAGGTCCCTATTGAGAAGGTATGTTAGTTTCTGGTTCTGACAAACAATTGTTTTTCTCCAAGTTTCCCTGTTGCAAAGGCCTGCAGTTACTGAACCTGTTGTTCTGCTGACAGATTTTCAACAAATCTCTTATCGCGAAATTTGGATGGGCAATGGACGTCGACCCGGACTTCAGATTCTAGGAGAGCATTGGCCATGTGCTAGTCAGTTTGGCCCAGTTTCCAGCCCTTGTCCTTGGACACTAATTGCAGCTAGGAAAGGAAAGAGCTCGGTGTTGGTTTTTTCAAAGTCCCCCTGCTCCTGGAACGAAGGAAGCACCTGGCATTCTCTCTGTAGGCCCTTTTTTTTGTTTTCGTTTCTTAGTGTACTTGCCACCGTTCGATTGCGTTAAGTTCTGTATGCATTTTGCTGAGGAATCTGAGCTCGTTTGAGAACGGTCGGACATTCAATTCATACTGAGTTAATCTCAAATATAGATGACTTGTCGAGTGATGATCCCGTGGTCATTGTGGGACTGGAATCGTGTTTGGTTGAGAAGTGAACTTGCCTTGTCAGTTGTGAATTTGAGAGAAGTGCTGAGGGGTGAATCTGATCGAAGTTGAGTATGATATGTCAGCTGTGTTCTTGTTGTCTTTACGTCTCCAGCTTAGCATACCCGCCCTGCCCTGCCTGCTTGTAGCGGAAGTTGGTCAGCTTTTGCTTGTAGGCCTTGTCCTCCAAAGTCTTACAGCTGGTATAGACGTATATAGAGAACAAATGAAGGAATTTTGGTAACATAGTTGAAACCCCTCACAGACCACCCAAGCAGAACGGAAGCATCATGTCATGCTACCCGGGGTCTTGGATTCAGATTGCGCTTCACGCCCTGCCTCGTCTACTGTCCCGTGATTGAGTCATCGCATCGGGTATTCCAGTGGATCGAGCCAGCTTTGGGTTTCTTTGGCGCTTCGCCGCGGTCGCCCTGCCCGTCCGCCCCATCCCAAGCACGAACCAGATAAGAGCAAAGGCTAATCGCAGAGGCACCCACATGTCAGGGATTAGAGGGTATACATAGGGCTATAGGCAGGAACAAAATAACATCTTCAATTATTAGGATTAGGAATAGAATACTGGGAGGATTTTACTTTCTTTTCTTTTCTTTTTGAGACCGTCTATATGAACCGGCACTACTTTTCAGCTATGAAAGTAAAACAATGTTGTTCTCTCGCAATAAATCAGCATCAGCAACGGCCGCAGAAACCATCAGCCATAAAGCATCCAAGTGTCTATTGATTATTTCACAGTTTACGAGGCCGGTCCCGTGATTTTCATCCATCGGATCAAAAATCCGTCGCTTTCTCTCTACCTTCTCTCCTTCCCACAACGGCACAACCACACTCTCAGCACTGGACCCTGATGCCAGTATATGCCACACGCGAGCCCAGCCCTCGTCCCCGTTGCTGCCACCTCTGGGCTGTCTGCTGGCCCAGGCGGCGACTGAGATCCTTTTGGTCCGTATCAGACGATAATAAGTACGATATAAAAGAGAAAGCCCTTATCCTTGCATGTGGATGATCCCTATCAGACGATAATGAGTTCGCTAAAGAGAAAGTCCTCCCTCCTATTCTCCTCCAACTTTTATCCAGCTTAGATTTACCTCCACCATTTTTTTTTTGCTAAAAAACCCATATTTTTTTACCTCATAGCCAAGGCATGACGATGTTATTAGGGTGAGCTCTACCACTAGATTTTTTATATGTTTAAATTCATTTTTGCAAAATTATTTGTTCAACCAAAAATGTGCAAAACTATACTATTGCTGCAATTGAATTGGCGGGACGTAAACTCGACCAATTGAGATGACAGATTTTTTTACTACCACTTGAATTGGTGGATTTTTTTCTACACGATCCACATTAAAAAAATTCTAACTTTATATATGAGCTCGGCTAAAGATAAAATTTATAGATCTTGAGGAGACTTATAATAACTTAGTAGTTCATGACTTTGCAACTTAAAGTCATTTTTAATACCTAAATAATTGACATAATGTTCAGATTTTTATTTGTAGATCTAAACATTATATCAATTAATTTGGTACCAAGATGGTTTCAAATGAAAATCTTGTAAGCTATTTGTAAGATAAAAGTGATGATTTTTAAAGATAAGCCGGAAGAAAAATAAAATTCCACCAATTCAAATAGCGGTAACTGAAATCCAGCAGCTCAATAGGCAAAAATTTCTTTCCACCATTTCAGGCGATGGTAGTAGTATAGTTTTGCAATTTTTAAATCAAACAAATATTTTTCCAAAAATAAATTTAATTTTTTTTGAGAAAAATTCAAAAAAAAATCCCTACGACTAAGCCCATTAAGGGCACGGCATGGGGAGATGCCGCAGTACGGCCACAACAAATGGGCCGAAGGTTAGCCGAATAATCTGGTGGGTAACATGTCCAACTAGCCAGCCCATATACCTGCCTAGCTCGGTGGCCCACGCTTAACAACATCAACCAACGATGTTTAGAAATTCGGGTCCTAACATTAGTGAGTTTGATTTGTAAAGATTAAAATAGGAAAAATCCATTTTACCTCCCCGAACTTTCCTCAAAGTTTAGTTTTCCTCCTTGAACTCAAAAACCAGATAAAACACCTCCATCAACTTTTAAAATTGTTCATTTTGCCTCCCTGACTCGGTTATATGTGGTTTTCAAAGGCGGTTTTGTCTTTTTCTTTTTTATTTATTTTGGCTGAATATTTGAAAAATTATAGTAAATCACAAAAAAATCATAAAAATGAAAAATCTAACTTTTTTGGATTCTACATGAGTAGATCTACACAGTAAACATATAATACGATATGCTTTAGTACAAAGTTTTTGTCGTAGCATTAGATCTATCCTTTTCTGTAATTATTTTATAGCTGCGGTTTCTATGGTCCAATTGTGGTGAAATTTTTATGGTAGTCTAATTATTGTATGATTTAACTATAGTAAAAATTTCATGCTCGTTTATATTTTTACACACTTTTAACTATTTTAAAATTATTTAACAAGTATAAAACTAAATAAATCTATAACTTAGTTACATATGATCCAATGAGCATTAATTTTTTACTACAATTCAATCATATAATAATTAGCCTACTATAAAAATTTCACCGCAATTGGACCATAGAACTGTAGATTCGAATTAATTACAGAAAAGCATAAATCAAAAACTACAACAAAAATTTTATACTAAAGCATACCATATTATATATTCACTGTGTATATATACTCATGTGGAGTCCATAAAAATTAGATTTTCCATTTTATGATTTTTTTGTGATTTACTATGATTTTTCAAAAATTCAACCAAAATAAAAAAAATAAAAAAAAACAAAACCGCCTTTGAAAACCACCTATAATCGGGTGAGGGAGGTTAAATAAACGGTTTTAAAAGTTAAGAGAGGTGGTTTACCCAATTTTCGAGCTCATAGAGGAAAACTAAACTCCGAGGATAATTCAGAGAGCTAAAATAGACTTTTTCCATTAAAATACGCAAGTAGATTATCAGGAGAAGATTGACTTGTGCTTTTGGGCCGGTCCCAGGCTCTGGCATGGGTCTGTACTCTTGTGTTGTGCACTGGTGGTGGCCTGTCCTGAGGGAATTTTTTTTATTTTTAACACTTTTTGTAAACTAATTTTAAATCTAACACTGTTTATTTTTTTTAAAAACTAATACTTTTGGCCGCGCCTATTGCCATGGTGCGGCGAAATTCTTGTGCCGCGTCATGCATGGTGGCGCGACGAGAGGGGTGACGTGGCGACGACCGGGGCGCTGACCGGTGACGTGGCGGGGTCTGTCACGCCACCGATCTTGACGCGGCATTGACGCGCCCTGATCGATGGCGAGGCAGAGCTGGCTAAAAGGGCAACGGCCTAGTCCCGTCTGCCTACCGCGCCCGCCGCGCCTTTGCGCCGCCGCACGTGCCCGCCGCCGCGCATGCCTGCCGCGCGTGGCCGTCGCCTCGCCTGTCCATCTTGGACTATATGTTTGATCTCGGACCGTCACCCATGGCTTCTTAATGCTGCAGCTAAGCATATAGATGGGTTCCCGCCTCTAGTGTATAGATGGTGCATGAGACACTTTGTCGCTAATTTCTGGCGACGTCAGAGAAAGTAGGAGGTATGTGACAAGGTAAAGTCTCTATGTTGTGTATGTACAGAGCACCAGTTCAAAAAGACAAAGAGAAAACTAGACATGATGGTAAATGAAGTGGAAAAGGCCTGGTTAGAGGCGTAGATGGAACAGAAAGCTCAGTGGGCGTTAGCATATGACGAGGGGGGTTTCAGGTATGGCATCATGACCATTAACTCCTCAGAATCCTTCAACCATGGATTCACCAGAGTTCGACCGTTGTCTATGTCTGAAATTATTGAGTTCTCCTTTCATAAGTACAACGAATATTTTGTCAAGAGGTGAGAACTTGCGCAGAGGAATATAGCTGAGCAGGGGCGTTTTAGAAGGGCCGGAGCAGAACATTTGAAGGAGCCTAAGGAATTGGCCAAGTAGCACACCGCCGAGCCTTATGGACCCCGTCGCCATATCTTTAGTGTACGGGGCAAGGGTGGCACAAGCTTAGACGACGGACATTATGGTGGACGAAACTACCGAGTTGATCTTGAAAAGGTAGAGTGCAGTTGCAACGTCTCTCAGATCATGCATGCCCCTTGCTCTCATATGATCACGACCTGTAGGGTTCGCTGGTACAACTATGAGGATCTGTCATATATGTCACTCTTGTATTTCCGTTCGAACACCGTTAGTATTTGGGAGATGAGCTTTGAACCATATCTTGACTCGACACAGTGGCCACCTTATAATGGTTATGACTACGTGCCGCATCCGGATCTAATGAAGATAGGGAAGGGTAGGAGGAAGAAGAAGCGACTCAAAGGGGACATAAACGCTATGAGAGGGTACGACGAAAACATGTACGGGAGGGGGGGACTTCAACGAGACCCGTGGTAGCAATTTTTGCTCCGATTGCAAAGACCTTGGTCACAAGGCTAACAGGCATAGAAGACGAGGGCAACAGGTCCATACATAGAAGTTCAAATTTTGCAATGCTATATAATGTTAATTTGAATATTATTAATTTGAATGCTCTAACTCTTTATTTATCAATTTGTAACAGGATGGCCCCTCCCACGCAGCACAAGTTCTACTCCCTTCTTGAGGTGGTGTACGACGACCCGCACCGAGCACACTTTTGACTGACACCGACGGAGAGGTGCCATTGCCTCCTTCGAAGGCCCCACACCGACGTTGGCTACACTTAGTTGGTTATGTCAAACTTATGTCGAACGAATATTGTCGTCTAAAATTTGCAGACTCATGAACCAATTAAAATGTTATGTCACAACTTGTCAACTTGCGCACGGACTCTAATTATTTGCTTCATATTCGTTTCAATGCATCGCGGCAGCACTTGTAGTTGTTTACAGCACCGACAGAACCTGATCGGCTTCTATCTACGTCCAGGTTCTGCCGTGTCGTGGGCTATGGCGCGGCATAACCTGGGCTCAGGGTTGCGTGCCAAACGAGAACATCAATCTGCCAAACGTTCCGCACCATGGGCCTAGTTATTTTACATTATCTGATGCTAATAACATAAATTACACGCTACTATTTTACAATACATGGGAAATAATTTCACTCGATTTTATTTGTTTTAGAAATTCTCAACGTATTCGCTATTATTAAAAAAACTTTGGATGCATCGAAGAGCGACAAACGGATGGCTCGGAGGGTGACAAATGGATGTGATCATTTAAGATCGACCATGGATAATCTGAGTACATAATACATGGGTACAATACATCAATAGTTCAAAAGAAAAATAAGACAACACAATGAAAGTTCTAGTACATAGCTACATTGATCATTAATAAAGCATGGAATTAACAGACGGCACAATCAAAAACCCTCAGTCAGAAACATACTGATTAAGCAACTCGTCGTCCGAGTACCAATCCTCTACCATAATCCTGTTGCTGTGGCTAGGGTCACCTGTATTGCCCTGATCTACCTTTCACCTGTAGTAAGTGGCTTTCGCTTCATCTATGGCCTGAGATAAGAACGTGTTCTCTTCCTCCTCGTTCATGTGGCTAGGCTTACCTGCATTGCTCTGACCTACGTGTCGCCCGTAGTAAGCGGCCTCTGCTTCATCTGTGGCCTCTACGGCTTAAGTGAAGAACGCGTTGTCATCCTCCTCCGCCTGCAAGCCCATCTCTGCTAGAGTGATGAACTCGCTCAGTCTGCCAGTGTCGTCCTCAGCGTCCTCCTCCTATAAGCCCGCCTCAGCAAGAGCGATGAGCTCGCTGAGTCCGCCAGTGTCATCCTCAACATCCTCCGTCTATAAGCCCGCCTCTGCTAGAGCAACGAGCTCGCTCAGTCTGGCAGTGTCGTCCTCATCCTCGTTCCCCTCATCAGACAATACAATCGGTGATTGAACGGTGCAATCAGCTCGCGTTCTATGCTCATCTAACTTCTTTTCCTCATATCTTGTAAGAGCCACCTCTCCGTCATGGTCCTCACTGCATCCAATCCCTTTATGTATAAAATGTAATCAGTTAGTAACGTGATTATATTACATTTAAAATCAGACAACGAAAAAATGGCTTTGAAGCACTCACTTTCACATAATGCAACAACTTGCTCGTTCAAGACCTACATCTGTACTCTTATCTCCTCCCTTGCCTTCTTGCTTGCTCTCTCCTCCTCTAACACTCTTCGTCTCTCTAATTCCCATTTGACAAGTCCAACATCGATCGGGTTACGGATATCGCGCTGTTTAGTAAACTCACGCATCTTGTCTTTGTAATGTTTAACGAATAGGTTAACGTAGTGAGGTCCATATCCTCTCTTCCGTGCAATTACTCGTCTCCCCTTCAGTTCATCCAAGAACTTAGCTTAACCATCATAACATTCCCATCTGCATTCCCTAGTGCTCCATTCAAACGAAAAATTATATCATATATGTCTTAGCAAAAGAAACAAAATACGATTTTATATTTACCATAAAAATAACCAACCTCATCATAGTCAACCATATAGCCGTAATAATGGCATATTCCAAGCTCCTAAGAGACTAGGTCATAGTTGGATTTAACACCACATTCGCACATGACAGGAGGTACTTTGTAAATTAACAGTTCTTTCTTCTTTTCCTTAACCTTAATCGGTTTTTAGGACCATACAACCACTCCTTAAAACGACACTTCGCCATTGAAAACACCTAAATAAGGCGACATTAGTAAATGAACACATATAGCTCAACATTTCAACACATATATTTTGTACTTACTTCATGCTTGTTTGGACACACAAACTCCAACGTATTCTCAGGGTTTATCACAGCTCGATCTCCGTAATCGCACAAAGAAGGTTCCTCGAGTCGTCTAAATATGGCTAAGTGCTTCTCCTTAGGCGTCATTGGAGGGGGGTTAGGGGAAGGTGGAACCCACCACTCGAAGTGTTCTCATGAATGTCGTCCTCTCCACCAATCATCGAAAAGGAAGTATCTAGGTCAAACTTGTCTGCACCGTCGATCCACTGAAAGAAAAAACACCTCTCATAAGCCTACACAACAAAATTCTAATAAAATATTAGTAACCTAGTAATACAAATAAAGAAAAAAACATACATAAACAATTACTTACATTAAAACGACTGCATGTGTAGAAGCAACGAGCCGCTGTGTCCGGATGTCTCGATTGAAACACGTCGGTCGGACGAGCACAGTCACAGTTAGGGATATGGAGATCAGGAGGGACGGGGGCATCTTTACTAGACTTGTCGGGGTACAATTATCTAGTACAATTGTCGGGGTAAAATTAGTTTAAAAAAGTGTTAAAAATTAAAAAAAAAATCAGGTGGCTCGCCTACTTCTTTCCTCCCGTGTACATACCCCCTCCAGGCCTCCACCGATCACCCTTCATCGAAACCTTTCTCTCCACGCTGCTCCCTCGCTCTCGTGGCCTTCTCCTAGAAGCGACAGCTGGGCGAGCAGCGCCAACCTACGCTGGTCTTCGACTCTTCGCCGGGCCCTTCGCCGGCGACGAGCATCCACCAGGTACGACCCGCGCCTCCCCTTCCCTTCCCATCTATTAGCGACCCACTCCAGCCACCACCATTAATTAAGAAGCACAGCCAAGCATTGATGATTAACTTGATCCGACTTCCGACACAACCTAAACCTAGGACGAGCAGAGTTTAGGTCTTTAGGATAGGCAGCAAGCAGGGGGAATCGATGATAGGAGGAACAAAGGAAGGTTCTAGAAGACGCTAGAAGCAAAGTATCCGGGTACACGAGAGAGAGTAATAGCAAGCAAAGTATCGGGGTACACGACACGAGAGAGAGTAATAGCAGAGGAGGAGGAAGAACGGTAGTGGTGGAATACTTTGATTTTGTTTCTGATGATTTTGATGATGAGTAAAAATTGTCTCGATGCCCTTTCGCCTTGCCGTCCACGCTCCTTTGTATATTTGGCTACTATATACTATGCCTCTGGTTGGCACTACCTGACATCCAGGGCACACCTGACAGACATTCAGACATATAGACACATGTCCCTAACACCACCCTATCCCTTCACGCTTTGGGGAACCAAGCATCCCAAACCCTAGAGTAAGCTATTTGTGTTTGTACCCGACCCAATTTGCATGGACATAATATGCATTATACACTAACTTCGATTTTTTTTTTTTTTTGCAAATAAAATTATCGCGTGTACATATTTACACCTATATATATTGTACTGGCTCCGCCTCTGTCGTCTAGTTGTGCTAGCGATGGGGAGAAGGGGGAGCAGACTTTTGGCCCTGTGCAAAAATTGGGTGCTAATTTTGTCACACTGTTTGTGGATTTTCAGGGATCGACTGAACTGAAGGTCCCTCCTGTTCTCAATAATAACAATGAAGGTACCTCCTGGATCTGGTGGAGGAAAGAAATGGACTACGTTGGAGCACAATGGTGTTATTTTCCCTCCTCCTTACAAGCCTCATGGTGTCAAAATGCTTTACAACGGGCAACCTGTTGATCTGACACCAGAACAAGAGGAGGTGATATATTAATGTTCTTTGTTGCTTTGTTTCCAAATTTTTATATGTAGCTACAAGGATGACATAGTCATAAAATGATAAAATCGTTCCGAAATCCAAACAGTGCTTCATATAAATTCCTTCTATGTTAATTCGTCGCATTACAGGTTGCAACAATGTTTGCTGTGATGAAAAGCACAGAATATGCGAGCAAAAGAACTTTTGTTGATAACTTTTTCACAGACTGGAGAAAAATTCTTGGAAAAGATCATATTATTAAGAAATTCAAGCTTTGTGATTTCACACCAATATATGAATGGCACCTCAGAGAGAAGGAGAAGAAGAAGCAGATGACAGCAGAGGTAACTGCACGTTTCTTTCTCGGGTTGAATCTAAAGCTGCATGTCTGACTTAGTCTGCACAATGAATTCTAACTTCATATGTCCTACTCTCCCATTTTTTTAGTACATTTTGTACAGTCCCCTCTTTCTTAATGAAATGACACGCAGTTCTCCCGTGTTGTTTGAGAAAAAAAATGTCCTCTTATAGTGATCAAATTGCTGTTATTTACAGGAGAAAAAAGCATTGCAGGAGGAGAAATTGAAACAAGAGGAGAAATACATGTGGGCTGCTGTAGATGGTGTTAAAGAGAAGGTGGCTTTTTTATACACTGACATAGTTTGATAATGTGTGTCTTAATTTACAGATAGTTCTCTTGCTCCTTTTTTCTGCTGTTGTACTAGATCAATACTTTACTAGTCAGGAATTGTTTGGTTAGTCATATTAAGATTCTTGCACTAGATGCAAAGAATGGTATTAGTGACAATGTACGATAAACTGTTTCCTCAGTAATAAATAGCTGTTCCTATGAACCCATTATCATACTTGCATATGAGCTGCTGTTGGTATCTGTGCTCCACTAGTTCAAGAACATTTTGCCAAACATTTGTACTTAACTAAATTATTTTTTGTTCCAGGTCAGAAATTTCAGAGTAGAACCACCTGGTTTGTTCAGGGGACGTGGAGAACATCCAAAGGTGCAGATTTAATATCATGTAAATACACATGTTTTTTTTTCTGTTTCGAGTAAGTGCCATCTTTTTTAGGCTCTTTGTTACATATGTTTTAGATGGGAAAACTGAAGCGCCGCATTCAACCAAGCGATATCACAATAAATATCGGAGAAGGAGCTCCAGTCCCTGAGTGCCCGATATCTGGAGAAAGGTACCATTTTCCTGGATCCTTTATTTATAAACCATGTATGCAAATAGGTTCCTTGCATGCAAGCAGTGTTTGATTGTTCATGTCTCTTTTCTCCTTCTTTTAATACAATGATACACAACTCTCCTACGTGTTCGAGAAAAAAAAAGTTTGATTGTTCATGTGTGCTGCAGTTGGAAGAAAGTGAAACATGACAATACGGCTACGTGGTTGGCCTTTTGGAATGATCCCATTAGCCAAAAGGATTTCAAGTATGTTTTCCTGGCAGAAAGCAGCTCACTGAGGGGGCAAAGTGACAAAGAGAAGTATGAGAAGTCCAGAAAATTGAAGGTGGGGAAGTTCAGTTTGTATATATGGAGATTTTAAGTCTGCACGTTCATATAATTTTCTTGCATGTCATTGGCAGGGTCACATACAAAGAATTCGTGAGAATTATACAGAAGATTTCAAAAACAAAGATGTGACCAGGAGGCAAATTGCTGTGGCAACATATCTTATAGATAAAGTAGCCCTTAGGGCAGGCAATGAAAAGGTACATCCAACTGGAACCTGTGTTCGGTGGCTATGAGTGATGTTCCAGTTTATTCTACAGTGTTAAGTCTATCTGTGGTGTCTCTGTTGGCAATTTGGTTTCCTACATGTCGAGTGTGCACATGGGTTCTTGCACCCTAACTTTTTACAGTACCTTTTGACTTTGTCCTTTTTAAAAAAATATGCCAACATGAGTTTTATTTATTCTTAATTACCATTTTAAATCATTTTTAGGACAATGATGAAGCTGACACTGTTGGTTGCTGTATGTTGAAGGTTGATAATATTACTTGTATTCCGCCAAATAAGATTCAGGTATTGATCTTCAACATCTATTCACCATATTCACTCAGATATGACTGGTTAGTTCTGATGTAATCTGAATATATGACTTTTAATGAACTTTACAGTTTGACTTTGTGGGTAAATATTCTATAAGATACTTTTACACTGCTGAGGTTGAAGAGCTTGTGTATAAGGCAATTGAGGGTTTCCTTACTGGTATCTCTCTCACATACTACAATTTTTTCCGCTTTGTTTTGAAAACTCTTCTGTCTCTCTCTGTTTCTACCCTAATCATTCAATTATTGTCTTATATAGGAAAGAAGGCGGGAGAAGATCTCTTTGACAAGCTAGATACAACTAGGCTAAATACTCACTTAAAGGATCTAATGCCTGGGCTTACTGCAGAAGTGTTCCGTACATACAATGCTTCCATCACATTGGACAGAATTGCATGTTGAAAGCAATCTTGACTCAATGGGTTTCTGTTCTATATTTATTCTTTCAAACTGCTTAAGTTTCCACCAATGCTTAGAGCTGCTGGAGTAAATGTTGGAGTTCATCTTGTGCACTAGTACAATCTAGGGCATCTGTTATATTGTTTTCTTCTGGTATTTTAGTCTTTATAAATGTTACTTGTATATGTACAGCTCAACTTAACTGCAAATAAGCAGTTGATCAATGTTGCACACATGTACGCATGATTTTTTATGTTCCATTCATGTGCTACCATGGTCTAAATGTATGTGTACTTGTGCTGAAATTACAGTTGCATGAAGAAATAGAAGATGGAACTCTTGTAGAAAGAATCGCTTTCTATCAACGAGCAAACAAAGAGGTACTATCTTTTCCTACTCAGGGGAAAAAATTATAACTATTTTTATCATCATTCTTTTTGACTTTGGACTACCCTTTCTCGTATGCTCAGGTTGCCATAATCTGTAACCATCAGCGTAGTGTCTCAAAATCACATGAATCCCAGATGACTAGACTGAACGAAAAGATTGATGAATTGAAGGTTTGGTTTCTGCTGCAAGTTATCAACTCAAGTTTCTGCCAATAGCTTTGTGATTTCTTGAACTGTCTGACACACTTGCCTTTTCTTCTCCAGTCCCAAATGGAGGAGCTGAAGGCAGACTTGAGCAAAGCGAAGAAAGGGAAGCCTCTAGGATATGATAAAGAGGGGAAGCAAAAGAGGGACTTGGCTCCTGAAGTGTAACACCTCAATCACACATTTTGTTGTATTTTGTATATATTATTAAAACAAAGAGCAATGTGTAGGCAACCTCACAAAACCCACTTGCAGGTTCGAAAAGAAGATCGCAATGCTTGAAGGAAAGATAGAGAAGATGGAGATGGATAAGAATATAAAAGATGATCTGAAGACGGTTGCACTTGGAACATCAAAGATCAAGTACCTTGATCCTAGGATTACCATCGCATGGTGCAAACGCCATGAGGTCCCTTTTGAGAAGGTATGTAGTTTCTGGACAACATATGTTTTCCTCCAAGCTCCCTGTTGCAAAGGCCTGCAGTTACTGAACCTGCTGTTGCGCTGACAGATTTTCAACAAATCTCTTATCGCGAAATTTAAATGGGCAATGGACGTCGACCCGGAATTCAGATTCTAGGGCAGCATTGGCTGCCATGTGCCAGTCAGTTTGATCCAGCATCCAGTCCTTCTCCCGGACACTAATTGCAGCTAGGAAAGGAAGAGCTCGGTGTTTGTTTTTTGAAGCCCCCCTGCTCCTTGCACCACTGAAACACCGGAGCATTCTCTTTGTAGGCCTTCTTTTTTTCGGATCTTATTAGTGTACTTGCCACCTGTCGATAGCGTTCTGTTTTGCATTTTGCTGAGGAATCTGAGCTCTTTTGACAAGGGCCACATTTAATTCATACCGAGTTAATCTCAAGTATAGATGACATGTTGAGTGATGATGGTCCCGTGGTCATGGTCGGGACTGGAATTGTGTTGTCACGAGATCTCGTTTGGCCGTGTAACGAAGTTGACTTGCTTTGTGATGGTACTTAAGTGCTGAGGTGTAAATTTGATCAACGTGAATCTGTCCCTGCACCGTGCTGCTTGTTTTACGTCTCCAGCTCTGTTGACTTGTAGTACACCGAGTTAAAAAAAAAAGACGACTTGTACACTGTACACCTCTACCGGCTTGTTTTATACTCCCTCCGTTTTTTAAATAAAGCCGTTTTGGATATCGATACGGTCTGTACAAAACAACTTTGACCATTACTTTTTGCTATAAAATATTATAAAATATAGTTAATATATACTTTTATAAAACTACGTTTCAAGATGATTCTACTTATATCATTTTCATATTTTCAAATTCAACCAAAAAAATTTATTTGTAGTCAAAGTTTAAGATATTTGACTTAAGACAATCTCAAAACGACTTTATATAGGAACATGGAGGGAGTATCTAGAACAGAGGCACTAGCGCCCGGACATCCAGCGCCAGCAACGCGTCCGGATGCAGCTCAGCTAACCGAACCTTGGGCCGGCGTTACGGCCCACCAACAGGATCGCCCCATCTCAGCATCCCGCGTAAGAGAAATTGAAGGGACCGAAGCGCTACCTACCCGTGTAACAGGCGTAACAGAAAAGGGGAGAGCGTGCGCTCACATCCGTGCTGCCATCCCCCGACGCGTCCCCTCCACTGGCCCCACCGCGCCCCTCCGCAGTTTGAGAAGGATGCAAGGCAGCAGAAGGCGAAAAGGAGACACCAAGGCGAAGTAGCAGAAGGCGAGGAGGGAGATGCAAACTTTTAAAACATCCAGATACAACACTTGCAACATACGTCTGAAGACAGATGAAGCGCTTGAAACATACGTCTGAAACACTTGAAAAAAAAACATATGAAACACTTGAAAACCATTGCAATACATATGCAACATCCAGATAAAATACTTGCAACATATGTATGAAACATATGCAACATCCAGATAAACACACTCTCGACATACGTCCGAAAAAACATATGAAACATTGGGAACAGACGTTTGCAACATATGTGTACAACCATTACAACATATGCAACGTCCCAATATACTTTTACAACATCCATACAAAACATATACAATATACCTTTAAAACATCTAAAACACTCGAAACATATACTTGTAACATGCGTTTTTAGCGCAATGGCACTTTGCTGCTCGGGTGAATGGAGCTTTTAGTTGTGGAGCTCGACGCTAGCACGGAGCTCGTTGGCACCTTGCAATTAGTGGGCTATCACATCCCACAAGAAAATCACCCTATTCTGGCATCCATATTACTATCCTAACCACTGCCGAAAAAAAGCAAGCACGGCTTGAAATGATCCCAGCCGCCAGAAAAGCGAATGGAAATACAATACCAAAATTAGAGTAGGCAAAAAGAGGCCATAAATTTTTATTTTATTATTTTAGAATTAAACTACTAGCTGACTTTGATCGAAATCAATGTTGATTCGCCTCGTTAAACTCTATTTAAAGCCGAACCTCAGAAAACATATAAACTATAATAAATAAGAGTAATGCTAGTTTCGAAAAAAATCCTAGAAGAAAGTTCATCTGGCACATTATACACCCCTAAATAAATAGAATCACCCCGAGCAGCATTTTGAAATTCTGGCTCTTTTTTTATATATACTCGAAATTCTAACATTACTGAATTGACTTGTAAGCGTGTGTTTGGATGGAAGGTTGAACTAGGTCGGAGCGGGTTGGACCTATTTTCCGTAGTGTTCGCTCCACCCCTCCAAATCGGAGAAACCGGGCGAACCCAGTTCCTGCCTAGAGACGACGGTGCACAGACGAGCGAGAACGACGGCCATGTGGCGCCTTGAAGCGGCGGCCACGCGGGCGCGCAGGAGCGGCAAGCCACGTGAGCACGTACGAGCGGTGGGCCGCACGTGGTGGAGCAGCGCGTTGAGCAGGGGAGCAAAGCGGGCGGCGCATCGGAATCGAGAGGAAAGAGACGAGGGGAAGGAGGAAGAAAGGCTAAGACTAACGTGGGGCCCCACTTGTTTGTCCAACCCATCTCAACCCAGTACTTCAACCAAATAAAAAATATGGGATGAACCAAACAAGAATTGGGTTAGAATTTTTTTTATTTTTAATCCATTTTTAATCAATATTTTAATATTAATCCAAAAAAAAGTATTTACAAAACTGACCCTTTTGGTTGCGCCAGCGAGGATGGCGTGACTGGACCACTTTATCGCGTCACATGCGCTTGCGCGACAAGGGGCGCCACGGTGGCCTCCATCGTTGACCAGAGCTGGCGTGGCGAACAGTGGGGCCCGCGACTGGGCTGTCGCGCCAGGCGGGCTAGCACGACAGGCCCATATAAGGGTGCGGCTCATCCTCTTTTTCCTCTCTCTTCTCGCTCCCTTCACTCTGGCCGAGCACGAGGTGAGCTGACTTCTCTCTCTTCTCTCTTCTCTCTTCCTCACATCCTCTATTTGTCTTTGATCAAGTTTGCATTTTTGCATTTCAGATTTGATCGGTCTCGTGCATGAGGTATGACTCCCTCACCTCTGTTGTTTTTTTTGTTTAGTTGATTTTTATACACTGCTCTGGTTTACACTACTGTGTGCAATACTGGTTTTCTTTTGGTTTAATGAAAGTTGCTTTGGCTAATCACGTGTATTATATTATGGTTCATGTTGTAGTTGTTGGACTTCTATGTTTTTTGTGATTGGTTTTGGTTGCCAGTGCATTAGGGTTCCACTGCACTGGTTTAGACAGCACCATGGGTTAGAGTGTTGTTAGTAAACTTGCTTTGAGGTGTGTGATTTAAAGTTTTTTTGGTGAGTAGGTGAATACATGAGTTGGACTATGTATTTATATACATCATTTACATTCAATAAGTTAGTTTTAGGGTTTGGCTTCATGGGTTTACATGATTTTAGAGATGATTGAGATGAAAATTGTTATTGAACTGTGTAATAGTATTGGTTCATATCTTTGCTTTGTTGAACTACTTTGTAATATGTTCAATGGCGATTCCAAATGACAACCAATTCGTGCACCATCCGAAGGATCATGGTGCTATCGGTACTTTCCTACCAGTAGAGCCAACACCATTGTGTTACTGTGGGTTACCGTCATTTGTGAAGCAGTCAAGGCATCCCACCTCAGCTAGGCGTGCTTTCTACTGTTGCCAACTCAAGCGACATCTCCCAACACTTGATGCCTACCTAGAGGGATGCAGCTTCTATCAATGAATTGACGACGATGAAATATTTGATCCGTCGATTATGTTGTTTCCTTATGACCCCTGGAAGAGCGTCCCATATTCGGAATTTTGTCCGTTGGGTGCCGCCGCCACCTAACCCTTCGGAAAATGATAGAGGTGGAGAAGGTTGACGCTGCTTTGCGCCGTCTAGCCAATCCTCCTAGATGCAATTATGGAGTGTCGGCGCTACTAACTACTCCCAGCCAACATGGAGCATTCACTGTCTTCTATCGCTGTGGATTGCCAGATTATGTAAGTTCTCATTAAAGCAATCTATCTCTAAGCTTGTATGCGTTTTGCACATACAATGTTACACTTGGAACATTTGTTTTTTGCAGAGAGGGTTCCCATCTTGTGACTTTGAGGAGTACAACTATGGACCCAAATAGCACTGGCCTTCTGAGAATGAATTTGCGGAGTTTTAAGCAGGCATTAAGCCATGGCCATGCACAAAGATGCTGGACCGTAAGTGTCGGTGTTTCGTACAAGCACCGGCAAGTGAATTTATAGTAATGCGCGTTAGGCTCGGATGGTGCGCTAAAGGACACAGGATTTATACTTTGGTTGGTAAACGTCCCTACGCCCGGGGCTTTGTTGTTGCTTGTTTATTAGCACCGTAACGATCTGTAGTAAGGGATACAAATCGCCGAGAGAGGGACTGGTCCCAAGTCTCCGATCAAGGATTGAAAGGTGGTCGAGAGCTTCAGAGTCGCTTGAATGTGTGTGAGTGCGTTCTATTGTTTTTGTCCTCCTCTTTCTTTTGTCCCCCTTGATAGAAGAAGCGCATCCCCTTTATAGACGAAGGGGCCGGCTTTACAAGGGTAAGGGCTCAGGACGCGTACTCTACTTAGTCTTGTGGCTCACGCTCTACTCGGTCGTCCTCCACCCCGATGAGTGCGAAGGAAGATAAGTGTTTTACAATGTTGTCGATGTCTCTCGCAGGATGTCGTTTAGTCATAGAATGCTTTGCCTCAAGGCAGGTATGGGCTGCAGATGATGGTTTTGACTTATGAGCCTCCCCACCTTGCTCCGCATGCCTTCCGGTTCTCATGAGTCCTCGTTGGGAGAATGCGGGTCGGGTCCGGTGTAACGCCGTGGTCAAGGCCTTCGACCGGGAGGACTGAGGGTCGGGAAGCGGGCGCCGCTCCTCGGGTCCACCGTGTGGTGACGGAATACCCATCGCTCGTGGAGATAGCAAATCCTTTCTGGATCGTAGCGGTTGTCGATATCTTCGCTTGTTCCGTGTCCCAGAGTCAAGGCGGCGCCTACAACTCTACAGGTGAGGTGCACGCACTGTAATACCTTTTGGGCTCATGCAGCGCCTGTAAGGGTCTAAAGCTTTAGTCCTGCTGTTCCTCGGCAGTCCTTTTCTCGCCAGGCGCAGGTATGGCCGTTGGAGCCATGGTTGACCCGAACGCCTTGTCTCGTCCTGTACCCATCATTATGAGGGATAGATATCGATCGTATGCGAGGCTCGCTCTGGGCCGTCGGGTGAGGTGACCCGCCCCTCCGGGGTCAGGCGAGACGGGATCGTCCCTCGGCCCTCGGGCGTGACCGAGCCCACCCTCAAGGCGTCAAGCGAGGCGGAGTTTATCCTCGGCCCTCGGGCGAGACCGAGCCCGCCCTATAGGCGTCCGGGCGAGATGGAGATTAGCCTTGAGCTTTTGGGGCGAGGCGGGGTTATCCTACCAAGGCGTCGGGTAAGGCCGACCCCGCCGCCCCCCAAGGCGTCAGGCGAGACGGAATTCATCCTCACCCCTTGGCGAGACCGAGCCCGCCCTCAAGGCGTCAAGGAGTGAACCGAACTCCTCACACTCGAACAAGGGATGACATGGAGCCCTTATGCATCTAGAAGTTTTTACATTCGGTGGTCATCGGTTCCACCTTCCGGGTACCTCAGTATTAGGTCCCCGACAAGAGTTTCCCGAGACTCTGTGTGATTCGGGTAGAACCGCCTGGAGGGTGTTTTTCTCGAGTGGGTCGTGGCGTCCCGCCATCGGGACTCGATTCGGGGCCATCCTCACTTTGGTGCTTCGCCCTTGGTGGCGGATCGCTCAGAGATTCCTTCTTAGTTAGGCCGGCCGGTGAGAGTTGCCGGGCCTAGGTGGGCCAAAGAGAAAAAAACGGGTCTTTGTGGCTTGTGCTTCCTGTGGGTGGAGAGTCCGGATTCGCTTTGGGGAAGGCGAACCGTCCACCGAGATTTTTTGGGATGAGAGGATAGGGACCGCGGCGCGTGTCCCGCGACGTGACGCGTAGCGTCGTGTGGCGAACTCGGAGATCGAGGCGGGCGGTTGCCCTTCTCGCGTCCGTCGCCTATAAAACCGCAGGTTCGCCCCTCAGGTCCCGTGTTTCACTCCCCTTCCTTTATGCTCAAACATCCGCCGCCAATCTTCCCAGCCTCTCTTGCGCCCGCGATCGCCACCGCCGACCGGCCTGCGCTTGTGTTTCACCGCCCGTTAAGCTCGCTACCGCCTTCCCCCCCCCCTCTTTCAATGGAGTTGTGGGGCGATCAAGCATCACTTCCCGCGCCTCTGAGGGGCCTCGTCCGCCGTGGCCTTCTCCGCCCACTATCCGCCGTCCCAGAATGGTTGCTCCTCGGCGGACGAGGGTGAGCCGGTGCCACTGAAGGGTATGTCGTCTCCTTTGCCATCTTCCATGAGCGGGGATTCGGGTACCAGCGCATAGATTTCTTCGGGGTTATTAGATTTCTATGAGGTAGAGCTGCAAGATCTCACTCACAATGGGATTCAAAGATATGGCGGCGTTCGTTGCCTCTGCAGGCGAGGGTTTCTGAGGATCGATCCCCATTTTGATCTGTATGGTATTTCTTTAGCGTTAGTCCGTCAAGAGGAAGATTGGGGGAAAGAAGTGGACGCGCCCGATGGGGTGTGCCAAAGATTCACCGCGCCATACCCGATCGAAGGGTTACCCGTACATGCGTCTGCTACATCCAACAAGGGATGGCATTCGCAGTGGTTTTATGTTAGGGATGATGTGAGTGCCACCCTACCGGTACACCGGACGCCTTATTGTGGATGCCCCGCCGTCGTGGGGTCAGGGCGTCCAGACTAAAGACAAGAAGCACATCTCCGACCTTCTCTCCGCCCTCCATGCCTCGAAGGGTCGGGGTGTAAAGGGTCGGGGATTATCGGTGCCTACCACGCGAGGAGGGTGGCGCCACCGATGGCGCGTGTGCTTCCCTCGCATCGGATGACGCCAGGATGTCGTTTGAGGGACGGTGCTTTCGACGAGGCGCCCCTTATTCGAAGTGGCGCAGCGTGTCAAGGAGGCGACGGAGCCGACGAAGATTCCGCTCGGTAGGGTCCTCGACATCGTGTATCCGGTGCCCGGCATCCTCCAATGCGGCGGAGCTCGGGTTCTTCGAATTCGTAAGCCCTCTTCTCCGCATTCTTTTCTTTCTCTTGAATCTCCCTCTTTAACACTTGCTTCAGAATGTTGGGGCTAGCCGAGGAGGCTAGTCTTCAAGATAGCCCATCCATTGCCGCCAAGGACAAGGTTGTGGCGGCGGCGAATCGACTTCATGGCCGAAAGCGGGACAAGAAGGCAAAGGAGGAGATGAAGAAGGCGAAACGATCAAGCAGAGGCACGGATCGGGAGAGGGCGTGAGTAGTGAGGATGACGATGATGATGATGATGATGACGACGACGAGGTAGCCGTCGACGTGGATTGGGGCGTCCTGGAGGACGAGGACACGTTGACGAGTGGCCACCCATCCGTGCAGGGGCCCTTCCCTTTCCACGCGGAGGGAAGTGGATCGATGAGGTCAGTGGAGGCCGGCGAGTCCGCCTCTTCGCACGGCGTGCTGGCCGAGGACCGGTGGATGGGGAAGGGCGAACCTGTCGCCGCCATCCCCGAGGCGACGATGAAGGAGAGCAGCTCCGGTGCTGCACCCTGTGAGACGACGGAGGGGGACGGCTCCGGTGCCGCGCCCGACGAGACGATGGGGAGGAGCGACTCCGGGGCTGCGCCCGACGAGATGGACCCCCCTGCCCCGGAGCAGGGGGTAGGCCTGAAACGGTCCCGCCCAGATGAGCCAGGGCAGGGGTCTAGGGATCCATCCCCAAAATGCTTCCGCCGGCCGAGGACGTCAACGTAAGCTGCTGATTCCTCCGTTTTCATCCTTTTTCCCTTTTTATTTTGACTTAACGGTTATTACCTTTGCGCAGGTTCTTGCGAACGGTCACCCCTCGGGTGGCGCCCAAGAAGAGTCTCACCTTTCGTGGGGACAGACGGCGTCACTGGAGCCACCCTTTATTTCGGCAGGAGTGGTGCCGATGTCGGGGCCGCGTTGGCCGAACCGACGGCGTCTAAGGTGGCTCCCACATCCGCGGAGGTTACTGAGCGAGCGGTCTCTTCCGCAAGCGGGCGTGGAACAGCCGGCCGAGGACCGCCTACCACCGGTGACGGTGGTCGTGGCTCGCGTAAGCGAGATCACCGGACGCTGGCTGCGTGGTGGCACCCGAGGGCATGGTGCGATCCAGCGTCCGCCAAGCGTCCATGTGGATCCACCTGTGGCGCTTTCGGCGGCCCAGACGGAGGAGGGTCCAGCCGGAGGTCTCTCGAGTGCGGTGGTGGTGCCGCCGCACAGGTCGAGAGGGAGCCGCCACCGCCCCTTTGTCGGAGGAAACCGCCCCCTGCGTGGGGAGAGCCGCCGCTCAGTGGAGGGATGCTCAGGACCCGACATCGGCTCTTTTCTCGCTCGATGATCATTCCGAGAGCATGGAGCGGGAGGGTCTTGACATCGGGATCTCGACCATGCTGAACGCCCTGGACCAGGCCAGAGGAGCCCTCCGTGAGATCGTTATCCCTACCACTCAGGTATTTTCTGGACTTTCTTCTTTCTTCATGTGTTTTTGTGCTCTCGTATTCCTGATATCAGCCTTCTTCCTCCTCAGACTCTTGTTGCTCGTAGCCAGGATAAATCCCAATTCCTCCATGAATGTATATGAGAGGGATCGCCTTTCCGAGGAGGCCCGGCTGCGAGCAGACTTGGCCGCCCAGCTTGCTACTGTTCGAGAGCGGGAGGCCCAGGCGCGTCAGGATGCGGAGGAGGTGCACGGAATGTTCGAGGACCTGTCGGCGAGGTCTAAGCTGGATGGAGAGGAGATTGCCGGACTTAAAAAAGAGCGAGACGAGTCTGCAGAGAGGAATGCCGCGCCAATGAGAAGGCCAGCGAAGTCCTGAAGGAGCTGGAGATGGAGCGGGACCTCCGGAGGAAGGCCGAGAGTAGGGCCACAGCCCTCCAAAGAAAAAGTGGACGAGGACGCCGAGGTGGTCCGCTCTCTCCCAAGCGGAGCTTGACGACGCGGTGAGAGGAAAGTCGAGTCTTGAGAACGCCGCCACCAAGCCGAGAAAGAGGTTGCCTATACGCCACAGCAGAGCCCTTCAGTTGAGAGTGATGAGCACGATCTTCTACAAGCTGCAATCGGGGTTGTCCTTAACGCCTCAATGTGACAGAGCCGGTGGAGACCAGCCGCCATGGCTCGTGTCGGAGGTATCACGGCTCGGGTGGGCCACTTTGAGGAGAGTGCCTTTCATGCCGGGATTACCCAGCCTTCACCGTCGCCCACGCCCACTATGAGAAGGAAATAAACCTAAAAGTGATGAGCGAAGGCTTTCCGTCCACCTACGAGGATGAAGAGCCGGAGGAAATGGAGAAGATGGTTGCTCCCTTGCAAAAACACGCGCATAATCTGAAGAGATGGTTCTCCTCCGCATGGAAGTAATTAGTCGAACAATTTTGAGAATAACTTATATGTAATATGTGAACAAGTGTCGGTACTTTTCGAGTCTGGGCGCCTTTCGTGCTTTTTAAAACGTCTTAATTTCGTTTTGTTTGATTTTTGCGATTTCATTTTTTACGGTCTTACCAATATGTTCCCCTGATTATGCCGCCGATTATAATGCGAGGAGATTGTTCCTAAGAAGGAGAGGAGGTAGCCGTACTTTAACAGCCCCTCGTAAGGTCCGACCCCAGACTCTTTGGGTCGGTGGGTGTTCGAGACCGGAATCGTGGTTCGTGATAATGGATGCCATCGCAATAATCCCCGCCTGCCTTCCAATGTAAATCCCAACCGGGAACTCTATGGGCTCGGCAAGGTGGGGCCTTTGTCCTCGCATTGTTTGGCCCGAGCCCCCGAGCCTTGTCGAGGTCTCGATAGGGTCGGCCGTTATTTGCGTGTTACCCGCCCTCGGTTTTCGCAATCGGAGGGGCCGAGTGAACGATACTTGCCTCGACGGCTTGAGTACCGCTCCAACGAGCTCACTAACGGCACGTTCGCGGCGGAATCCGGGTCCATCATTTGTCGATGGGGTCGGCAGAGCCCTCCGGTGGCACTCCACAACTTCTTAACCCGCCTCCCGGCGGATGCCCGAGTCGTTCGATAAGCTCGGGGGCCCGATGGCCTCTCCTCGATGGAGATTCGTGGGTTTGGCTCGAGGTTAGAATCGAACGAGAGAAGGTCGAGACGTCCGGCTAAACCGAGCGGGTCGGGCAGGGCACTGGGGCTCGTCTCGGTTATCTCTCCTGGCTCTGTTTCGGTGTGGAGGCGGCCTCGAGCCTTCATGCGGGCCGACCTTCAACCTCACTGTGGGTTGCCTCAGACGGATAAATGACAATCGTTTAAAGTGCGACACGAATCATTGGGATGCAATTTTTGCATATGAAATGTTTTGAATGCGAGATTTAATTGAAAATAAAGGTGGTGACGTTACCTTGGTGGTATGAGTGGCGGAAAAGCTCCTACCAGATGGGTTCGGGTCCTGACGTTTGTGACGAGGTTGGAAAAAACCTGCATAAGAATTGCCATTCTTTGTTTTGTGTCTCGGTGAAGATCCGAGCTGTTCAATTAACCTGGGCAACCTGGTTGCTGTAGGCGGACCCCTTCGATCCCTACATTGAGAAAGGCGGACGTCGAAACTAGAGACGCGAGAGGCGTTTGAGCATGATTTTTCTGGTGAATAGAAACATTGTAGCTATCGGGGCGTAGGGTTTGCTAGTTCGTCCAGTTTTACTCAAAGCTTTGTGCCTGTATGTCGCGCCCTTAGTTTCAAGCGTTCGGAGGGGTCGGTGAAGAGGATGTCCGGATTGGTAGTCATCCTCGATGACCCCGAGTGATGCTCGCGCGTCTGCTTTTGGCGGGGTCGAATCTTATAACAAATTCTAACGCATAAAAGTGAAAGATGAGAGGTTTATCTTTCTTTGGTCGTTCGTTCGTCGTGTCTTACAGGCGAACAGTCGACCCAGAGAACTGAAGGGTCCCGTCATCGGGTCGTCTGTGGTCCCGCATGGGAAGGCAAAAAATTGTCCGCCTATGCGGGTGCCTTAATCACCGCGTCCGGAGCGGGTCAGTGGCGGGCCATACCCAGGCAGTGTTCAGTTTGACCAAATAGGGACGCTTCGTAGACCGGGGTTCGTCCCGTCACTTCTGGTGCGTCCCCTCAGATATCAATCAAGATTGATTGCGTATTTAAAAAGGGGAAGGAGAGGGTTTTTCGTCCGACCTTTCGCCTTTCCTTAGTTACTGCGCCTCCTCTTTAAATAGGGAGGGGGAGAGGAGTTCTCAGCCCACCTCCCCTTCTGCCTTCGAGCCGCTATCTCTCCTTCTTCCTTTCCGCCAAACACGTCCGTGCGTCGTGGTGGTTCCTGAGTGAGGCAGAGTAATGCCAGAGAGAGATAGAGAACTTACAAACTTGCTTGTGATTCTGGTGCGTGATGTCGAGCTGGAGGTTATCCAACGCAGACGAGATGGTGCGCGCGGCCCTTGCTGAGGAGTCGCTGCTGGCGAAGGAAAGGAGGCGTCGGTGGGCGTCGTACGTCGTTGACTGCGCCGTCGTTCGCTGCGCCCCTCCCTTGGCGGGAGCCGTTTCCTGCCCATATGCCGTTATTAGGGTTATGGCTGGGGATGATGGCGTAGTCTTCAGACGTCATGGCGGTGGCGTCGCTGCCGGGGTCGCGGCTGACGACGATGGCGTAGTCCCCGGACGTTCCGGCGGAGGCGTCGTTGCCGGGGTCGCGGCTGACGACGATGGCGTGGTCCCCGGACATTCCGGCGGAGGCGTCGTTGCCGGGGTCGCGACTGATGACGATGGCGTGGTCCCCAGACGTTCCGGTGGAGTCGTCGTAGATGGTGGCGCCTTCGAGGATCCAGCGAAGATGTCGCCGACGGAGAGCGTGGCACGGCGACCGTAGTAGACGAGCTGGCCCGTGTACACGCCCCGGACGTCGCCGATGGAGAGCGTGGCACGGTGACCGCAGTAGACGACCTGGCCCGTGTACACGCCCAGGACGTCGCCGATGGAGGGCGTGGCGCGGCGACCGCAGCAACACTTGTGGTAGAGCTGAGCCGAGACCGTAATGAAATAACGTTGTGGGGAAGCCCTCGGGTAAACAGTCCTCGGAGTATATTGTTACTTTTTTGTAATGACATCGCTTTGTAAGTGGTGAATTTGTGCAAAAAATGAACAAAATTGCCTCCTTGGCTTATGGCAAGTCATTTTAACGCTTTCCAATCCTTCTCATGGTCTAAGTCATAGGAATCTAGGAACGTGGGCGAACTAATTCTGATTGAACTGGTGAGCAAAGAGGTTGCAGCCGCTGGGGCGTGGGTGCCTTGCAGTCCTACCAGTTATATTCAGAATTGGTTCCCAAGATCTTAGCCCTCGAGACTCGTTTACGAGGCGAAATGGAAAACTTAGAAAATGCTTGCAAGTATAACAGAGGGATTTTTTACAAGCGTAATAAGTAATACTTGTATTACACATGACATATGTTACGATCATATGCCAGCCCCCGAGTGAGGTCTGACCCCTCGCGATTTGCAGGGGTCGGTAGTCACTAAGGATCGGGGTTCTGTTAAGACAAAAACTGATAAGGAAAAGTGTAAGCTTATTTTAAGGATAGAAACGACGTAGTCGCTCAATGTTCCAGCGTTGGTGAAGACCTGCGCCTTTGATGGTTTTCAACCAAGAGGCGCCGGGCGGTAAGTATTTCCGCTGACGATGTAGGGCCCTTCCTGTATGGGAGAGTTTGTGGCGATCCTTGTTGCTCTCGCACAAAGGCGGAGGACGAGGTCTCCGACGTTGAAGGCTCGACCCGCACCCGTCGGGCCGTGGTACCGCCAGTAACGCTTCTTTGGTACTTGGTGAACGGAGGAGGGCGATGTCGTGGGCCTCATCCACCGGGTCCATGGCGTCTTGGTGAGATGCCTCGGCTCCTGTTCGTCATATGCTCTCGATTCTTGGCGCTCCATAGTCGAGGTCCGTCGGGAGAACGGCCTCGAGCCGTAGATCATGAAAAAGGGTGTGTAGCCAAAGGGTCTGCTAGAGTCGTCCCTTAGGCTCCAGAGCACACCCGGAGCTCAATGCCGAGCCAACGCGAACGAACTTGTTCAACCGGTTGAAAATTCGGGTTTGAGGCCTTGAAGGAGCCATGCCATTTGCGCTACCGACCGTCCGCTGTCGTCTGGTGCGCGACGGCCGCCTAATCAATTCGGATAAAGTTGTTCATCACGAAACGAACGAATTTCCTACCGGTGAACTGCGCGTCGTTGTGCGTGATGATGGAGTTCGGTACTCCAAAGCGATGGATGATGTCGAGGAAGAACAAAACAGCTTGCTCGGATTTGATTGTGGATATTGGCCGAGCTTCAATCCATTTTGTGAACTTGTCTATGGTGACAAGCGGTGTGGGTAAAGCCTCCGGCGCTTTTTTAAGTGGCCCCACCAGGTCAAGCCCCCGCACCGCGAAGGGCCACGTGATGGGGATCATCTCGAGAGCTCTGGCCGGAGGTGCGCTTGCGAAGCGTAGTATTGGCACCCTTCGCAGTGCGTGCAATTTGCTCGGCATCGGCCAACGCGGTGGGCCAATAGAAACCCCGCCGGAATGCCTTCCCAACCAAGGTTCTTGGTGCGGCATGGTGTCTGCATGCCCTCCGTGGATGTCGCCAAGAGGGAGTTTTCCTGCTCGCCGAGGATACAAAGTTGCAGAATTCGATGTGACTTCGTTTGTAGAGTTCGCCTCTACAAGAACGAAGGATTTACGCTGTCGCGCGAGCCGTCGGGCTTCTTCTGCCTTGTCGGTTGGTAGTATGTCGTGGAGGAGATAGTCGATGTAAAGCGTTCTCCGGTCATTGGGAGGATCGGACTCCATTGCTTTGGGTCTTCTTCAAGCTCCATGACCTCGGGTCGGAGGAACAGCAGTTGGCGGATCGGCCTTGGGGTCGGGACTAGAAGGGCCATCGTCGCGCTTGTTCCGACCCAGCGTGAGCGCATCGAGGGTTTGTGTTGGTCATTGCGAAGACGCTGTTGAACCGCTCTACCGGATGTCGCTTGCTGCGAGTGTATCGGCCGCTTCGTTGAGGCGCTCGGGATATGATTGAGTTCGAGGTCCGTCGAATTTATCCTCCGACGCCGGACCTCTTGACAAGATGCCTCCATCTTGGTATCGTGGCAGCCCGACTCTTTCATGACCTGGTTGACGACCACCGAGAGTCGCCCGACGTCAAGGCGTCGGATGCCCACTTCGATGGCGATTCGTGAGGCCGTTGATGAGCGCTCAGATTCTGCAAAGATTGTTTGATGAGGAAAATGAAGCCAACCATGTACCTCATGTGGACCCCGAGGGGGATACAAAGACTAGTCCTGCTCCGGCGCCCTTCTTCTTCATCATCGATCCATCAAGTACATTATCCAAGACTTTGATCGACGGCCGCTGGTGGCATCTCGACCTCGGTCCACGCGATGAAGTCACCAAAGGCACGAGATTTGATCGCCGTCGGGGACATAAGAAATGCCCTGATCCATCAGCTCGAGTGCCCACTTTGCGGTTCTTCCCGTAGCGTCATGGCTACGAACGACCTCGCCGAGGGGGAAACGACGCCACTACCGCCACGGGGTGTGACTCAAGTAGTGGTGTAGCTTCCTTTTGGTGATGAGGACGGTGTAGAGGAGTTTCGGATCTCGGGAGTAGCGGGTTTTGAGTCGTCGGATAACACCTCGCTGATGAAATATACAGGGCGCTGCACCTTGAAGGCGTGCCCCTCTTCTTCTCGCTCTACTATTAAGGCGGAGCTAACCACTTGGGTGGTGGCCGATATATATAGTAGGAGAGATTCTCCATCGCATGGAGGAACTAGGACCGCGCTTAGTTAAAAATCGTTTAACCATGTCAAGTGCTTCCCGAGCCTCGGCTATCCACTCGAAGCGGTCCGCTTTTCTTCAGAGTCGATAAAGGGGAGTCCTCGTCACGAGGCGTGAAATAAATCGACTGAGAGCGGCAAGGCACCCGGTGATCCGCTGAACCCCCTTTATGTTTTGGATCGGGCCCATCCTCGTGATGGCTGATATCTTCTCTGGGTTGGCTTCGATGCCACGTTCGGAGACGATAAAGCCGAAGCAAAGATGCCCCTCGACCCCGAAAACACATTTTTCGGGATTGAGCTTGATGCCGTTTCGCCCGAGCTTCGCAAAAGGTACGTTCAAGGTCGGCGACAAGGTGGTCACCTGCTTGGATTTGACTATGATGTCGTCGACATAGGCCTCAACGGTTCGCCCGATGAGGTCTCCGGCAACTACATACAAATACCGGGTACATTGCCCCAAATCTTCAAACCAAACGGCATTGAAACGTAGCAAAATGATCCGGCGGGCGTGATAAAAGATGTCGCGAGCTGGTCGGACTCTTTCATCGCGATCCGATGGTAGCCTTTGAGTATGCATCCAGAAATGAGGGTTTCGCACCCGAGGTGGAATCGACTATTTGGTCTATTCGTGGCAAAGGAAATGGATCCTTTGGACACGCTTTGTTGAGGCCAAAGATAATCAACACACATTCTCCATTTCCCGCTTTTTTCCCGAACAAGAACAGGATTCGCTAACCACTGGGTGGTACACTTCCTTAATGAATCCTGCGCCGATGTTTGGCTATCTCCTCGCCGATGGCCCCGCTTTCTCCTCGTCGAAGCGGCGCAGCGTTGTTTCACCGGCTTGGAGCCGGAAGGATTTGGAGAGTATGCTCGGCGACCTCCCTCGGGATGCCCGCATATCCGAGGGTTTCCACGCAAAGATGTCCTTGTTGGTGCGGAGGAAGTCGACGAGCGCGCTTTCCTATGCGGAGGAGAGCGCGGTCCCGATTCGGACTTTTTTGCCCTCGGAGCTACTGGGATCCAAGAGGACGTCCCTAGAACCCTCTGCCGATTCGAACGATCCGGACAACTTCTTTGCGTCGGGTGTCCCCTCACTGACCTCCTCCACGAGGGTGACGAGCTCTTCGGATGCGATGATCATGGATGCGTGTCCGCAGCATTCGACCTCGCACTCAGTAAGCGCTACCGGAAGGAGGTGCCGATGGTGATGATCCCACGGGGGCCCGGCATCTTCAGCTTCAGATATGTGTAATTGGGTATGGCCATGAACTTCGCGTAACATGGTCGCCCCAGAATGGCGTGGAAAGTCCCTGGGAACCCTACTACATCGAAGGTGAGGGTCTCGGTCCGGTAATTGATCGATCCCAAAAGTGACGGGCAGTCAATCTGCCCTAGTGGCACGGCTTGCCTTCCCGACGACGCCATGGAAAGGTGCTCGGACGGGCGGAGGCGCTGCTCGGTCGACGCCCATCTCGTCGAAGCGTCTTTGGCGTACATGATGTTGAGGCCGCTGCCCCATCCATCGCATTCCTTCTTGAGCTGCTTTGGACCGACGATCGGGTCGACGACAAGCGGATACCTTCCCGGTGTGGGATGGCATCCGGATGGTCGGTCCGGTCGAAGGTTATGGCGGATTCCGACCACCGGAGATAGGTTGGCACAACCGGTCCAGCAGTATAGACCTCTTGACGCGCGACCTTCCGGGCGGCGCTTGGAGTCGTAGGGCGTTGATCCTCCGAAGATCATGAGGGCACCGGTCGGAGTTGGGAAGGTATCGCCCTTCGCCTCCGTGTCGTTAGTGGTGGGAACAGCTCCTTCCCCCGCTCCTCCTTGTTAAGGCCCCACCAAGTATTTAAGCATAAGGCCGCATTCCTTGTATAGGTGCTTGGCCGGGAAGGCGTGGTTTGGGCATGGCCCCTCGAGCATTTTCTCGGTGGTTCGGAGTGCCCTCCGTGGGCTTCCGCCACCTTTTTGACGGCGCAGCGGCCGCGAGTAAGTTGTCGCGCTGCTGCTTTTATTTTCCCCTTTGGCGGGGCGGTTGGAGGCGCCATTGGCGCCCTTGTCCCGCCTTGTTTTTCCATCTCCAGACGATCAAAGATGGCCCCGCGCCTCTTCCCCGCAGGCGTGACTAGTGGCGATGTCCGTGAGTTCCTTGGTAGTTCAAGGGCCTCTCGCGTCCCACCAGGGACGAGGATTCGCAGCTCTATCACGTCGGCGTTGGCGACGTTCGGAGCTCATTGCACCGTCGGGAAAAGCGCTGATGTACCCACGGAGGGTTTCACGGGCTTTCGACGGCAGTTCTTGAGGTCCCATGGGTTTCTGTATGCTTGTACGTGCCTCGAAATTACCCACGAAGATCTCAAATGATCCACCCAACTATGAATAGCATTGGACGAGAGGGTGCTCCAAATGCATGCTCGTGTCTTTGAGTCGGCCAGAACAATGGGAGATTGCGAATAATGAAATTATCATCACTAGCACCACCGGCCCGACATGCAAGCCGATAGTCTTCGAGCCAAAGCCCGGGTTTGTTTCGCCGAATATTTAGGAATGTTCGTGAGGCGGTCGATACCTTAGAGGGAACGCAGCGTTGAGGATGTGTCGCCAAAAGCCCGAGGGCAGGGCGGGGCAGATTTGGCTCGGGCTTCGGTCCTCGTTCTTGTCGTGGCGCCCGCCACGTCGGGGATGATAGCCGCGGCCATGCGCTTCTTCTCCCTCGTCGCCGTGGCACGCCTCCGAGCGCCGATGATGCTACGTCACGCCGCGCCCCACCGCCGAGGCGTTGATGTGCGAGGACGACGGAGGGCTGCCCACCGCCGGGCGGTGTTTGGTGTACGGATGCGTCCCTTGTGGGATGCACCAAGGTGCGCTACCCAGTCGGTGTCGGGTTCGCGTCGTCGAGACAACGAACTTTCCGCCGCTGCTGCTGGCTACGCGCCGAAAGCAACGTCTGAATCTCCCGATAAGCGCGTCGATCCTCGGACGTCGTGGCCTCCGGAGACCATGCAGCAAAGGCGGTCGCCGCGGCGATGTTCGGGCCGGCTCGAGCAAAGTGAGGAAAGGCCCCATCGTCGGTGAGGATCCTTTGATGTACGGCGGTGCGGGCTGTGGCGCTACGCTCCGCCTCTTTGCGGCGTTCAATCTCGCGATTGATGTCCGCGTATTCCCCATGCTGAGCCCTTGCCCGCCTCATCGATCTCTTGCCGACGAGCCCTTAGTCGCTCCATCCTCGTGCAAGATGGGGCTATCCTTCTTCCCCGGATCTGCCGTCGATTGTTCGTGAGGGTGGCCTCTTCCCCGAGGCGCTTTCGATGTGACCCTCGTGGTCCGCGTCATGTAGCATTCTCGGGAAGGGTGGTGGCTCCCTCGCTGGAATCCGAGCCGAGAGCGATCATGAGCTCCTCGTTGAGGAGCTCGTGAGAGGTCTCCGTATCCCGCTCAATCGCCCCCACGAACTCGATGTCCGTGGGTGGTTGAACCACACGTAGCGCCAGAAGATAGCCAGTGCCGTTGCCGCAACGCTATGGAGACCGAACGGAACGCTGCTCGGGCGCTCCATACGGACCCTTCCGGACACATGGTGGCGCGTGTGAGGCTTCTTTGGGTGACGGACTCCCGGAGTTGCCCGGTGGACCCTCAAGCCCGAGATGGCCGAGGTTGATGGAAGGGGAGATGGGGCGGCCGAGTGAGTCGCTGCGCCTCTCCTTCTAGTGTGATGATGAAATCGTGTCGCCAAACGCACGTGCGCCCGGGGCCTGTGTGATTGCGTGGTGGTCATCCAAGACCTGGTTTGAACGCAGCAAGAAAGCCCCTACTCGGCGCGCCAACCGCGGTGTTTCGTATAAGCACCGCAAGTGAATTTATAGTAATGCGCGTTAGGCTCGGATGGTGCGCTAAAGGACACAGGATTTATACTGGTTCGGGCGAAACGTCCCTACGTCCAGTTTGTTGCTGCTTGTGTTATTAGCACCGTAACGATCTGTAGTAAGGGATACAAACTGCCGAGAGAGGATTGGTCCCAAGTCTCTCGATCGAAGGATTGAAAGGTGGTCGAGAGCTTCAGAGTCGCTTGAATGTGTGTGAGTGCGTTCTATTGTTTTTTGTCCTCCTCTTTCTTTTGTCCCCCCTTGATAGAAGAAGCACATCCCCTTTTATAGACGAAGGGGCCGGCTTTACAAGGGTAAGGGCTCCAGGACGCGTACTCTACTTAGTCTTGTGGCTCACGCTCACTCGGTCGTGTCCTCCACCCTCGATGAGTGCGAAGGAAGATAAGTGTTTTACAATGTTGTCGATGTCTCTGCAGGATGTCGTTTAGTCACGAAATCGCCGCCTCACTTGGCAGGTATGGGCTGCAAGATGCTGGTTTTGACTTATGAGCCTCCCCAGCCTTTGCTCCGCACGCCTTCGGTTCTCATGAGTCCTCGTTGGGAGAATGCGGGTCGGGGTCCGGTGTAACGCCGCGGTCAAGGCCTTCCGACCGGGAGGACCCGAGGGGTCGGAAGCGGGCGCCGCTCCCTCGGGTCCACCGTGTGGTGATGGAATACCCATCGTTCGTGGAGATAGCAAATCCTTTCTGGATCGTAGCGGTTGTCGATATCTTCGCTGGTTCCGTGTCCCGAGTCAAGGCGGCGCCACAACTCTACAGGGTGAGGTGCACGCACCGTAATACCTTTTGGGCTCTGCGGCGTCCGGAAGGGTCTAAAGCTTTAGTCCTGCTGCTCCTCGGCAGTCCTTTTTCCTGCCAGTATGCAGGTATGGCTGTTGGAGCCATGGTTGACCCGAACGTCTTGTCTCGTCCCCGTACTCCATCATTATGAGGGATAGATATCGATCGTATGAGGCTCGCTCGGGGCCGTCGGGTGAGGTCGACCCCTCCCCTCCGGGCTCAAGCGAGACGGAATTCGTCCCTCAAATTTCTAAGCGTGACCGAGCCCGCCTCAAGGCGCTCCAAGGCGAGGCGGAGTTTATCCTCGGCCCTCGGGCGAGACCGAGCCCGCCCTATAGGCGTCGGGGCGAGATGGAGATTAGCCTTGAGCTTTTGGGGCGAGGCGTGGTTATCCTACCAAGGCGTCGGGTAAGGCGGACCCCCCCCCCGGCGTGGGCGAGACGGAATTCATCCCTCAGCCCTTGGCGAGACCGAGCCCTCTCAGGCGTCCAAGCGAGGCGGAACCGAACTCCTGTCACTCGAACAAGGGATGACATGGAGCCCTTATGCATCTAGAAGTTTTTTACGTTCGGTGGTCATCGGTTCCACCTTCTGGGGTACCCTGGTATTAGGTCCCCGACAGTAAGTGTAAGTGTGGCATCAAGGCTCGCGAAGGAGTTGTTCCGTCTGAGCCAGGACATGGATACTATTGTGGCAATGCTTATGGAGGGCCATCTGAGTTATGGGTGAGTTGACTGAATCGGTGAAGTTACTACATGAACATAGGCCACCAGTTTGTTTGCTCATTGCTTTGTGTTTGCTTAGGTGGGGATGACATGCGATTGGGAGGACTTCCCTGGTCGCGGAGAGTTACTAGAGAGGCTGAAGATATATTCGCCTCTCGAAAAAGACAGGAAGCGTTGAATGCGGGAGGAGAAGAAGATAGAGGTGAGGATGAGGTACGGGGTAGAGATGCCATCTTGGAAGACCCATAACAGGATTTTAGAGGATTTTCCTCGAGTGATCGATCGATAGTTGAATTTTTACAATAACGAGGCCGAGTTGATGAGCTTCTGGCGACAAAACAAGGAGCCCTACGACTTTAAGGAGGCTGAGGATAAGAGGGATATGGCCTTTTTCTACAGGCATTTGCGTCGCTTATGTGAGTAATTGATTTCGAAATTTGTTTCAACTTGTGCATCTTCTTACAATTGTTCCCAATGAGACATTGTTTCATTCTTGTAGTCCCCGATGATGCACTGAACGACGGCCACATCCCTGCACCCATGGAGGAGGACGATGACGATGACGATGACAATGATGATGACCATGACCATGATGATGACGATGATGAGGACGATGAGTAGTGTTTCCTCTCAACTGATGCCTACAAGGTGCAGTACATATTTTGCAAATGCCAATAGGTTTGGCATTACGTAGGTCTTGTATATGGTAGATGGAGGACTAGGTACGATAGCGCTGCTTCTTTTGTGCAAAGGCAGCAAGATCCATACAAAATTTGCAAATGGCCATGGGTTGCCATTTGATAGTACTTGTTTATGGTAGATGGAAGACTAGTGTTAGTAGTAGTGTTTGTATATGGTACACAGAACACTTATGTAAGTGATGATGATGATGATGATGACCTTGAGTTCTACGAACAATGCTTTGAACTCCTTATCGTGTGTAATGCTTCAAACTCGTTATGGTCTGACTCCTTATGGTGTGTAATGGTATGTGAACAATGTTTAACTTTGCATTCGTGGTTTATCATGTCAGCAATTCCTACAATTTCAACTTTAGTTGAAAACATGAAGAGAACATAATGTTCATAACTTACGAAATGGTTGACATGTTTGCAAACCATGAAGAAAATACAATGTTAATAAGTTATGAAATGGTGGAGTTAGGAAATGGTTTGATAAAAAAAGCGTCACTTGGAGTAAATGGCCAAGAAATTTGGTGTTTGGAAAAATACATGAAGAAAATTCTATTTTAGGACGTATGTTTCGAAAAAATTAATGAAGCACACTTGGAGGTAATGGCCAGTGTGGTTATTTCCAGGACTGTCGCGCCGGCTAGGCTGGCGTGACAATGCTGCCACGCTGGAGTCGATGGCGCGACAACATTGTCGCGCCAGCCTGGCCAGCGCGACAAGGAGTCACCATCTAGGCTAGAACTGTCTGGTGTCGACGGACGTCTATCGCGCCAGCGTAGGTGGCATGATAGAGTCACACCAACCAGATTGGCGTGGTTGTGTCGTGCAACCTTCGCTCACGCCACCTTCGCTGGCGCGACACTGCCACGCCATCCATCCATCGACACCAGAGAGTTCTGGCCTGAGTGGTGAGTCCTTGTCGTGCCGCCTAGTCCAGCGTGATAGGCCTATCGCGCCATCGACTCTAGCGCGATAGCCTTGTCGTGCCAGCTAGGATGGCGCAACAGCCATTTGCACAGTGGTTTGTGATGGCTGGCTGGCGCGACAGGCCTAGAAACAGGTTTTTTACTTTTCTTTCTCACTTCTTAACACACAAATACAATTCAGACATCAGACAATATCATACAACAACATAGTATGGCCGACATGGGTCACAAGTTGACAAATAATACATGACCAACATAGCATATAACATCAAGTCCACCAAAGTTATGAAAGTTCATGCATGACAAACACATTGCACATAGTTCATACACGATGAAGTTAGTTCACAAAGTCCACATAGTTGACAAGTCATCGACATAGTTGTAGCATGGCCAACATAGTCCATCAAATGAGCACACATAGTTGTACCATGACCAACATAGGCAACAAAAGAAGCACATAGTTCACAAAGCATGTTTGAGATTAAAGGTTAGGCGTGAAGGGCTCTCGAGGACGACGCTGCCGGTCTGGATGTGTCGGTTGGAGATTGGGACTGCCAATGTCAGAGCAGTCATGGGCACGTCCTTGCATGTTTTGTCCTTAACCTCGTCGCGGGCGTTGGGACGAACTCTACACAAAACATATACAACATATGGACTTTGTATAGGCAGAGGACCCTCACCAAATCTATAGTAATAGTCGCTAATGACATGCACCTGAGTTTGTGTACCCTGAGGAGCATCAGCAAGTTGGGAACCCATCAGCTCATCTTGCTCATAAGTTGGATCTTCGATGCCATCGTCGTCATCTTCCTCATCCCTACATCTTGCATGGGAGCTCTTCGGTCTCTCAATCGCCGCCCTTTGGCTTGTACGGGTTTGTTCCTTGGTGGGATCTGGGAGGTGGCACTTGTACATCTTCGGCTCTCATGCAACTCAACTTGCGAGCCATCCATCAACAGGATGTCAACACCTTCTGCAACCATGGTCATGTGAAATGAGATATGGTTACATAGCGTTAAGGGTCAGTAGGAAAACACAGAGGCATAGTGTAACACCCCGGTGTTATGCCTACATTTAGGCACTGCAAATCACGCATATCATGCATCATCAAGCATCCAAATCATACATGCTTAATCATGTGAATAACAAGTGAAATACTGCTTCGAAACATCTGAAACATGTTGTGAAACCTGAATGTTGCATACCTTTGTTAGAATTGTTTTGCCCTGATTTTGTTTGCTAGGTTAGTAGAACTTGTTTGGTTATGATTGTAAATCATCTAGAATTGTTTATCACAATTTTTGGAGCAAGGTTTGTATTTGAATTATTGCCAAATTTTGCTTTAAAAATAATTCTCCAAAAATTAGGGTTCGAGTCAAAATTGACTTTAATTTTATAATTCAAAATCTATAATGAATTGGACGTTGGTCTTAAAATCAAAGTTGTAGAGGATAAAATTTTGAGCAACTTTTATTTTTGGCCCAAAGTTTGAAACTGCTTTGATTTAGTCCAAAAATTCGTTTGAATGAAAAAGGAATTCAAATTAATTTGAAAAATCTTGTTTATACCTTCGTGGGCCTTATGCCTCATTTTCGCCCAATTGATCAGCGTGCTGCCTGCCTGCCTCCTCAGCGCCCTCCCCTCCCTTCGCTCACTCACTTTCACTGTCATTGTCATTGTTGCACCACGCCATGACATGCAGTAGAGAAATCCGCCATGGCGACCCCATCACTGCGTCGCCACATTGGCCACAGCGGCAGCATGCTCGACATCGCGCCCACGCCGCCGCCTTTCACCTGCTGGTGCCCGTGCGCTCACGCACTTCCGCCAAGGCTTCTCTCCTTCCCTCCAGAGCCAAGAGCTTGAGCTCGCCGCTTCGCCATGCAGCTCCAAGGCGTCGAGAGATCCCGCACCACCGCCCATTCCCGATTCTCGCGCCCACAACTCCGCCTCGCCTTCCTTCAACTCACGCCACGCTTGCGCCGCTTTCCGAGCCTGGG
The DNA here is from genome assembly GCA_904845875.1 of Miscanthus lutarioriparius. NCBI lineage: Eukaryota > Viridiplantae > Streptophyta > Magnoliopsida > Poales > Poaceae > Miscanthus > Miscanthus lutarioriparius. Next base: position 111,935,029 of record CAJGYO010000007.1, on the reverse strand, counting down.
TGAGCTTCCCTGCCTCGCCACCGACGGCCATGGCGCCGCCATGCTTTCGGCCGCCGGGGACTCCCCTTCCTCCCTTTCTCCACCACGCTTAGTTGCTGATCGCATTCGCCAATGCCTCGCGAACCTCCTCGCGCGCTTGCTTGTTTGCTGCGCCGCTGGGCCGGAGATGGCCACCGCCCTCATGGCCGAGCCAAGGCCAGCATTGCAGGTAAACGCAAGCAGGCGAGGCGCTCTGCCTCGACCAGCCAGCCAAAGCCGGCCGAAGGCGAGGCCGTGGGTCGACGCCTGATGGGCCATCTCCCCTCCCTCGCGCTCGGGCCGCGCAGGCCGGTTGTGGCCGTGGGCCAGTTCATTTCCACGGGCTGGCCCAGTAACGTTTAAGTGATTTGATTTCTATTTATTCTTTATTATTTAAAATCTGAAATGGTTTGAAAAATGTTTGGGTGCTCAAACTTGCTCCAAATTTGTTGAAACAAATTTTGCTAGGTTCCTTATCATCAGATCTACTTGGGAAAATTATTGCATGTCATTTTTGGGATACTTTTCTGTAGGATTTTATTTAATCATGAATATTGCTGATAACTTGAAAAAGATGTAGAAAAATCTATAGGCTTCAGAAAAATATGATTCCAAGTTTGTTAATCTTCTTGTGTCATGTACTTCTTAGGAAAAATATGTTTCATGCATGTGCTGTGGGAAAATTTTGAGGTGTAGTTCAAGTACCTTTAATGGCTGATTTTTGTTATTTTTGTTAGAGAGCAAACTTTGTATAAAACATACATGTGATGATTTTTGTACAGTCATTATATGCTATGAAGAACCTAGGAAAAATATTAATTCTGTTGTTTGACACTTTTCACAGTTCAAAGTATTTTCATGTACAAAATCATGCCATAGCTTGTTATTTTTGTGTAGGCTAATCCACTCATTCAAACACCATGAAAATCTGATGGTAGTCTAATTAGAGTAGTACCATGCTACTGTAATTTTTTCAAATTTTTATAAGCACCAGAAATATAGATTGCTGTTGTAGCCCTAATTAAAAAGGAAATAAAAGTAATCCCCCTTAATACAAGGTTAGTTAATAATAATAGCTTTGGTGTATCTTTGAAGCATTTGATAAGGTGTGTTGACTTAAACATACTAGTAGTAGAAGAGAATGCAGAGATGACATGTGCTTGTAGTATAGTTTCTTGGATGAGGTTGACTACCTTGCATTTAAACATATCCATTGCATTCATCTCCTTCGATGCACCGATTGCATAAGCACTTACGCACATTGCATCATACAGATCGCAAACCGAGAACCCAGGTCGTCATACCCGAGGAGCCAGAGGAGCAGCTCGAGTGCAAAGCGAGAAGTGCCGTAAGCCGACGAGGAGGACGTTGAAAGAACTTCCGAGTGCCCCGATCACCGCCTCGAAAGCTCCTTCGAGAGAGCAAGCCCCGAGCATTTTTTTTTTCTCCCGGTTTGCAATTATTTAATTAAATACTTTACCTTAAATTAATGCATTACGTTCAGGAGTTGTTTGCAACCGTTCTTTCGCATTATACCTTGTTTACCTTTGTTATACTATATCCTTGTTACCTCGTATCCGTAGTCGAGTCAATGCTTAGCTGGCTTAGACCGATAGAAGTCGGGTGATTTCACACACTGCGAGCTATAGGTGGTTACCGGATCTCGCTTGGACGACTATGAAGTCATGGTATAACTAAGTGTTAAATGAAGTTGAGACCGGACGGAGACTTGCGTAGTTTTGGACCGTAGTGTTTCCGTCAGGTTTATTAAGGACCGACCGTTGTTGGGCCTCGAGTCATGTTGAACGCATGCCTTACATTTAGTCGGCCGGATAAAGTACCTTCCGACCGCTGGCCGGGAGATTTTTCGGGCCGAGTAGATTGCCCGCAGCCAAGACCGTGTCGGCAGGTGTGGTAGGACACGGGCGGATGATAAGACCAAAGTGCGGTCGGTCGGCCCCGGGTACATGTGGTTCTGGCAAACTCGAGATACCGGAAAGTTGACTCGGTGATCAATATCTCACTTTAGCGGGTGAGTGAGATTTGTGTAAGGAATAAATCACCACCGGTTAGAATCGATTCAATCGCCATCGCTCCCGTATAGTGAGCACTTGACTTGAGTTACTTCATCGTAGTAAATGTTTATGGAACACTTGGACGCTTATAGTGAATATGACAAGATGGAAGTTGTTTAATGATCGGTGGTTATCATTAATTGCTTAATCACATGTTTACTCTAGTATAGATGCAAATCTAGTCGATAAGTTAATAATAATTAAGTTGGCAATAACGCTTTTAGAAAAGTTATGGAAATGCTAAAATGCTTCTTTTGCAAATGAGTCACCTACCCTACTATAAAGCCTTCATAATCCTTGGTGTCATTTATTTTCGGTTATGTCGGGTAAGTCTAGTGAGTACCTTCTCGTACTTTCGTGGTTTATTCCCACTTGTTGCGTATGGGCGTATGTATTACGGCTATTGTATCAACCGCTTTATCCTACGATGGGTGATGCTTAGGACCATGGGCGTGGTCATTCCTTACGCCTCGTCCGATGCTTTTGTTGGAGATGATCATTCACGGCACTATATTTAAACTCCGCGTGAGTGTGTGTGTGGTTTGAACAAATGGCTTCCGCTACTTTTCTTCGAACTGGTTTGTAATAACTATGTTTAAACTCTGATGTATTTGAGATTGTGAACTTTTATGTAATATGTGATGGTGACCGTTAAACTTATTACGATCTTGGCTGGAATGGAAGTTGGTTTGAAATCCTTCGCGATTTCACGGACTACCGGGTTATACGGGCTTAAGTTTGCTAAATCGTCTGCTCTGGCGGATGATTTTCTTACTTAATTTCGTATAATTGGTCGGTTCTGTTACAGCTGGCATCAGAGCATGGTTTAGCGTGTTACTGTTCACAAGTGTATTTAAAACAAAAAGGCATTTGGAAAATGTGATTTTCAAAATATAAAGTGTGCCAGTGATCATATCCCTTATGCGCAGTTAAGGACTTTAGGTGGCTTAATTAAGTACTGACTTGGGGTTCTTGCATCATATTTCTCTTTCGTCGCTCATACGGCGTGCTATTGTATGAGTGCCACTTGTTTGAGTGGTAATGAATGGATCATTTGCCTCTATGCCTCGGTAAGTGTGAGTTGTGAGAGCATGATCGGATACACCGCCGATCTAGGGTGAATGCTTATATGATGCTGGAGTAATTACATGTTCTACGCATGTTTTACAAAGGTATCTCATGTATGGGTCTTCCGTCTATGGAGGCGATGCCGTCAATAGGACGATGGTTCGGGTAGTTACTACCGTTGTACACGTATCTGGGGATTCGTGTAGAGCGTGTAGAGAAAACTTCTCGCTTTTATGCATTCATTGGGAATTGGGCTGAAATGAATCTTCTGCAGGTACATAACAACGCTATTGTGTAGAACGTATTAGCTACGTATTGAGAGATCGTTTGTATGCCACCGAATTCATCGTTAGAAATTATTTATTTCCTAAGTTTGTGAGAACGTCACGCACGTGCATGCATACATCATGTTACTTGTGCATTTCATTCATGTCATGCATTCCTCCCTTATAAATTGATTATCTCCTTTCATAAAAGTTGTATCACCTAAAATATGTTTCCCAAGTAATAAGAGAACTTTTTACTACAGATGGCCCGCACGGGCGGATCACCAGAAGTCCACCGGGGAAGAGCACCTCGACGTCTGTTGGCCCTGAGGGAACGCCGCCGCACCACGGACACCTTCTTGAGCGAGTTTGGCATGCCAACTTTGCTTTGGAGAGTGCTCCATGATGTGGGGTACCAGAGGGTCAAGAGCCGTGTACTCTTGGAATGAGAGCTAGTTAGCGAGAGGATGGACTTGCGTGGTGGAGATCATGGTTCCCGCTCTCGGTGATGCTCCAGATTGGGATGGTTGGCATTTGGAGTTTGAGGGTCGCACTCCACCGAGGGTGCAGAGGAGCAGCTTCCGTGTCATCGTGGACATTATGAGCAGATTTCCCAATGAGCTTGCAAGCAGCTCTGGCCGGTACTTTTCCTAGGGATGATCCTCGTGATGCCATTTGGGTTCACCTCGTGGAAGTGCATTGGTCGAGGTCCAAATAAAGGACAAAGCTAGCGACAACCAGTGCAATGAGTGCTATGTTCACGCCATCGTCAGAGCGTATGAGGGTCTCGAGAGTACCCCATCGGACTTTGACCGGCTTGTGCAAAGAGGATAAGCTCAAAGGGAAGAAGCGTAAGAAGAGACAGCACGAGCTATAGCTAGCTTGCGAGGAGCGAGCTATATGATATGAACTTACAAAATGAGATCAAAGTGGTTGAGAGAGGTGATAGAGCTATGCAATGAGTGCATACGTTGACTCAAGCCAACAACAATGCGACTCGCATGATTGGACAGTTGGTTCAGAAAGGAATGAAGCTTGGAACGCAAGAAACCTTCTCTGCGCAGAGAGTCGATGAGCTAGAGGAATACAACGGCAACTCCGCACGAGGAGTTTCACGCGCTTTACAATGGGGTTGGCCCATATGCTCCACCAAACGCCACCGGCATGGACATCGACGACGACGACAACCGAACGAGCCTCAGTTTCACCGAGGCGATGGTGACGCTCCGATCCCGATGATGGCCCCGAGGAGTAGGCTAGTTGCCTTGCGCTAGTATCTAGGTCCTGTCGCGATGACCTTTCTTTTGTTGGCATGTAATCTATCGTATGTTGTTTCGAACGTATGAGACTTGGTATGTGGTTGGAACTTGATTTTTGAATGCGATATCTGAACGCATGAAAAGTCCAGTGTATGTATGCTGGCAATTTGATTATATGGACGCGATGTTGGCCGTTGAAGTAATTGGATTTAGTGCTGTTGTTTTAATTGGGATGCGATTGTTGTGCCTCTGTTTTATTGTATGAATTTATTCTCTCCAGTAAATTCAGTACGGCATAATTTTTCCTTCACTCACAATTATTACAGCTTCACTCAATCATTACTTGTTGCTGAAAAATGCAGATGACAAACACTCGTCGAACCACGTATGAGGCCGCTGAGACCGGTGTTAACGGTGCGGGGACTGGTGGTGGTGGTGGAAACCACGGCAACAACAATGAACCTCCCCATGAACCACATTTGCCACCTCCTCCCCCGTTTACCCCCGAGATATTCCTCACACAGCTGCTCGGGAGTCAGCGCAATGCGGAACAATCCCAGAAGAACATGGAGGATTTTCTGCGCACCATCGCCAACAACGTTCAACGTGGTAACAATCAAGGTGGTGGCATGGGAGTGAACCAATATAGCAGCTTCAAGGATTTCATGGACACCAGGCCGCCAGTATTCAAGGAAGCAACAGAGCCACTTGATGCTGAGGAATGGATCAACACGATGGAAGATAAATTCTGTGTGTTGAGGATGACTGAGGTTCTAAAAACGGAGTATGCTGCACTTCAATTGCAGGGACCGGTGGAAATGTGGTGGAAGCACCATCGCACCACCTTCCCTCCAAATGCCTAGATTTCTTGGAGAGAGTTTGCTGAGGCTATCCGTGGAGTTTATATTCCACCCGGGCTGACCGAAATGAAGTTGGGAGAGTTTCTGGCATTAAACTAGGGCACCAAAACCGTGACGCAATACCTGCATGCCTTCAACAACTTGTGTCGCTATGCTCCCAACATGGTTGACACAGATGTTAAAAGAATAGCCAGTTTCAAGAGAGGACTCAATCCAAAAATGATGAAGCATGTTGGTACCAACAACCGTGTCGATTCAATGACTTCATCAACGATCGTCTCAAGCAGGGAGAAGAATAACAACGCCAAAGACTACAGCAAGACACGCAAGAGAGCCTTTGAAGGTGGTCCGTCCCTCACTAGAGCACCTATGGGAGGTCGTCCTCCATATCGCCCATCGGCACTGGTGCTAGGTTCAGCCACCTCACCCAAGAAGTCGAATTTCCGTGGACCTCAAAAGCCAGACAAAGATGGCAAGATCAAATTAACAAAGCGGCCAAGAATCATGCGGTACAAGGCGCTCAAAGGAGCTGTGGGATCTCGCCGACAAAGAAGAGGACCTCGCTATAACTGTGATCAACCCGGTCATTTCTCGAGGTTTTGTCCGTACTCGCCAAGAAAAAGCAAAGCAGACTTATAATGCTAGAGTGCACAAAGACAACAAAGGATGAAATTCCAGAGGGAGAGCCCACATCACCGGTAAGTTTCACAACGAAAACCCCGCAGCTTGTTCTATTTGATTCTCGGATCATCGCATTCTTTTATGAGTCAAGCATTTGCACGTAAACATGGACAACTATGCATGTAATTGGGGTATGGGTACCGTATAAGTTCAAGTAGGGGCTGATGTTTTGACCAACCGAGATGGTTCGAGGGCAACCCTTGAATTAGGTAGCGAGGAAGTTCCGAGTGAACTTGATAGTTATGCTCAGTTAGTCTTGGATGTCATTATAGGGATGAATTGGATGAAGGATTGGGGAGCAGTCATAGATCTTTGGAAGTCGAGTACTTACCCTTAAGGATCCCCTCAGGTGAGGGTACTTTCCAAGTACCGCTTGCCTCGGAGAATGAACCTTATAAGTGTTACATGTGCTACGGCAATCATTCCTATTCATCGATTCTCGTAGTGTGTGAATTTCCTGGATGTATTCCCGGATGAGCTACCCGGTCTTCCGCCAGATAGGGAGATTGAGTTTGGAATTGAGCTAGTCCCCTAACAGCTCGATTTCAAGGAGACCCTATCGGATGCCTCCAGATGAGTTAGCCGAAATAAGAAAGCAATTAGAAGATTTGTCAAAAAAAGGGTTTATTCGCCAAGCAAGTCCGAATGGGGATGTCCCGCTTTGTTTGTGAAAAAGAAGAAAGAGGGCACGTTGAGAATGTGCGAGATTATAGGCCACTCAACGCCGTGACCATCAAGAATAAGTATCCCTTGCCACATATTGATGTTCTGCTTGACCAATTATCCAAGGCCAAGGTGTTCTCAAAATAGATTTGAGATCCGGTTATCATCGAGATCAAGATTAGGCCACGGGATATACCAAAAAAACGCATTTTCCACGACATCTGGTTGTATGAGTATCTTGTCATGTCTTTTGGCTTGACAAATGCTCCTGCATACTTTATGTTTTTGATGAATACAGTTTTTCATGCCAGAGTTGGATAAGTTTGTGGTAGTGTTCATCGATGACATTCTGGTGTACTCCGAGAACGAGAAAGATCATGAAGAGCATCTGAGAACTGTCTTGACCAGACTTAGAGATCATCAATTGTATGCTAAGTTTAGCAAATGCGAATTCTGGTTGAAGGAAGTTCCTTTCCTTGGTCACATTCTGTCAGAGAATGGAGTTTCAGTCGATCCAAGTAAGGTGCAAGAAGTTATGAATTGGAAAGCACCGACCACCACGCCTCCGAGATTAGAAGTTTCTTAGGACTAGCGGGTTATTACCGTCGCTTTATACCAGATTTCTCAAAGATCGCCAAACCGATGACAAGCCTCCTACAGAAGGATCACAAGTTTGTGTGGACAGAGGAGTGTGAAGCAGCTTTCCACACCTTGCGGAAACTGTTGACCAATGCTCCAGTTCTAGCACAACCAGATATCGAGAAACCATTTGATGTGTTTTACGACGCATCGAAGACTGGATTGGGTTGTGTTCTTATGCAAGAAAGGAAAGTCATAGCTTATGCATCGCGTCAATTGAGAAAGCACGAGGTCAACTATCCAACACATGATCTTGAACTTGCTGCAGTTGTGCACGCCCTAAAAATTTGGAGACATTATCTACTTGGTAATGTGTGCAACATCTTCACAGATCACAAGAGTCTTAAGTATATCTTTACCCAACCAGAGCTAAACATGAGACAGCGCAGATGGTTAGAATTGATCAAGGATTACAACTTGAATGTGCAATATCATCCTGGAAAAGCCAATGTAGTGGCAGATGCTTTGAGCAGAAAGTCACATTACTTGAATGTGCAGCCATTACTTGAAGATGGGTTCGATCTAATGCATCCTGCTGTGTTATATAGTACTCAGATTAGTTGCTCTTTGGAAAGTAAGATAATAGAAGGCCAGAAAACCGACAAGGGGATATTCCACATCAAAGAGAAAATAAAAGAAAAGCCGTCTCAACACTTTAAAGTGGATGAACAGGGCGTATTGTGGTTTGACGACCGTCTTGTGGTTCCCAAGGATCGAGAGCTTAGGAATAAACTCATGGATGAATCTCACCTTTCTAAGCTATCTATCCATCCCGGAAGTAGTAAGATGTATCAAGAACTAAGATCTCGCTATTGGTGGACCAAAATGAAGAAAGAAATTACAGCCTATGTTGCCAGATGTGACACATGTTGTCGAGTGAAAGCCATTCACATGAAACCTGCCGGTATGTTGCAACCCTTATTAGTCCCTAGTTGAAAGTGGGACGATATCAGTATGGATTTTATCACGGGTTTGCCCACTACCCCAAAAGGACATGATTCGATTTGGGTAATTGTGGATCGTCTTACCAAGACCGCTCATTTCCTACCTGTCAAAACAACTTATCGACCACCTCAATATGCCAAGAAGTATGTCGCAGAAATTGTGAGGTTGCATGGTATACCAGAGACCATAGTATCTGATAGAGGTTCACAGTTCACGGCTCACTTTTGGGAACATTTACACAAAGGCTTAGGAACTAGTTTGATTCATGAGATCGCTTATCATCCTCGCATGATGGTCGATCGAACGAGTGAATGCTGTTTTGGAGGATATGTTAAGAGCACGTGTATTGTCTTCTAAAGGATCATGGGAATCATGGTTACCGTTAGGCGAGAGTTTTCTTATAATAATAGTTATCAAGAAAGCATCAAGATGGCCCCATTCAAGCTTTATATGGCGTAAAATGTAGAACACCATTGAATTGGGTCGAACTCGGAGATAGAAGGTATTATGGCATTGACTTTGTAGAAGAAGCCGAGAAGAAAGTTCATATTATTCAAATAGAATATGAAAGCTGTCCAATCACGTCGTAAAAGCTATGCGCATAAAAGAAGGAGACCCTTTATGCTTTGAAGTTGGTGACTATGTTTATCCGAAAGTCACGCCAATGAAAAAGAAAAGGTTTGAGTCCAAGAAAGCTTGCCGCGAGATTCAGAGGGACCATACAAGATCTTGGAACAAAGAGGTCCTAGCCTACAAGTTAGAGTTACCTCGAGACAATGAGTACAGCTTTTCCTAGTTTTCCATGTATCACATCTCAAGAAATGTTTATGTGTTCCAGAGGAAAGAATAGAACCTCGAGGTATTCAACTCAAATCGATTTGGTGTATCATGAGCAACCATCCGAGTGTTAGACACTAAGGAACGTATACTCGAAATAGTGTGGTGAAAACATACAAGATACAAAGGGATCATCATGATGAGGGAGATGCAGCTTGGGAAACAGGAGAGTATCTACAAAAAGCTTATGAAGAATTTTATAACAAATGGTTCAGAACCCAAATCTCGGGACGAGATTTTTATAAGGGGAGGGTCAGAACACCCGATGTTATGCCTACATTTAGGCACTGCAAATCACGCATATCATGCATCATCAAGCATCCAAATCATACATGCTTAATCATGTGAATAACAAGTGAAATCTTTGCTTGAAACATCTCAAACATGTTGTGAAACCCGAATGTTGCATACCTTTGTTAGAATTGTTTTGCCCTGATTTTGTTTGCTAGGTTAGTAGAACTTGTTTGGTTATGATTGTAAATCATCTAGAATTGTTTATCACAATTTTTGGAGCAAGGTTTGTATTTGAATTATTGCCAAATTTTGCTTTAAAAATAATTCTCCAAAAATTAGGGTTCGAGTCAAAATTGACTTTAATTTTATAATTCAAAATCTATAATGAATTGGACGTTGGTCTTAAAATCAAAGTTGTAGAGGATAAAATTTTGAGCAACTTTTATTTTTGGCCCAAAGTTTGAAACTGCTTTGATTTAGTCCAAAATTCGTTTGAATGAAAAAAGGAATTCAAATTAATTTGAAAAATCTTGTTTATACCTTCGTGGGCCTTGCGCCTCATTTTCGCCCAACAGACAGCGTGGCCTTGCCGCCTGCCTCCTCGCCAAGCCTCCCCACTTCCCGACACGCCTTCCTTTCATTGTCATTGTCACTGTCATATGGCCACGCCATGATCATGAGAGAAATTCCGCCACAGGCATGACGACCCATTGGCGTCGCCCGCTTGTGCTGGCAACAAGCGGTGACATCGCCTCATCGCCCATGCGCCTTCGCCTTCCTGCTGGTGCCCGTGCTCGCTCACTTCCGCCTGCCTTCTCTCTCCTTCCCTCCAGCCGAGAGCTCGAGCTCACGCCGCCGCCGCCACCTCCCTCCGCGGCCGAGATCCCGCACCACCGCGCCATTCCCGATTCCTTGCGCCCACAACTCCGCCTCGCCTTCAACTCACGCTCGCGCTTGCCGCCGCCTTCCGAGCCTGTGGTGAGCTTCCCGCGCCGCCACCGACGCCATGGCGCCGCCCGTGCTCGGCCGCCGTGGACTCCCCTCTCCTCCCTTCTCTCTCCACCTCGCTTTGCCGCGATCGCATTCGCCAATGCCTCGCGAACCTCCTGCGCTCGCTTGCTTGCTTGCGCCGCCGTGGCTGGAGATGGCCGCCGCCCTCATGGCGAGCCAGCCGCCAGCCATTTTTGCAGGTAAACGCCGTGGCGCTTCGCTCTGCCTCGCTTGGTACCAGCCGGCCAGAAGCCGAAGCCGTGTGGGGTCGACGCCTGCTGGGCCATCTCCTCCCTCTCCGCTCGGGCAGCTTGAGCAGGTGGCCGTGGGCGCTTCATTTCCACGGGCTGGCCCAGTAACGTTTAAGTGATTTGATTTCCATTTATTCTTTATTATTTGAAATATGAAATGGTTTGAAAAATGTTTGGGTGCTCAAACTTGCTCCAAATTTATTGAAACAAATTTTGCTAGGTTCCTTATCATCAGATCTACTTGGGAAAATTATTGCATGTCATTTTTGGGATACTTTTCTGTAGGATTTTATTTAATCATGAATATTGCTGATAACTTGAAAAATATGTAGAAAAATCTATAGGCTTCAGAAAAATATGATTCCAAGTTTGTTAATCTTCTTGTGTCATGTACTTCTTAGGAAAAATATGTTTCATGCATGTGCTGTGGGAAAATTTTGAGGTGTAGTTCAAGTACCTTTAATGGCTGATTTTTGTTATTTTTGTTAGAGAGCAAACTTTGTATAAAACATACATGTGATGATTTTTGTACAGTCATTATATGCTATGAAGAACCTAGGAAAAATATTAATTCTGTTGTTTGACACTTTTCACAGTTCAAAGTATTTTCATGTACAAAATCATGCCATAGCTTGTTATTTTTGTGTAGGCTAATCCACTCATTCAAACACCATGAAAATCTGATGGTAGTCTAATTAGAGTAGTACCATGCTACTGTAATTTTTTCAAATTTTTATAAGCACCAGAAATATAGATTGCTGTTGTAGCCCTAATTAAAAAGGAAATAAAAGTAATCCCCTTAATACAAGGTTAGTTAATAATAATAGCTTTGGTGTATCTTTGAAGCATTTGATAAGGTGTGTTGACTTAAACATACTAGTAGTAGAAGAGAATGCAGTAGATGACATGTGCTTGTAGTATAGTTTCTTGGATGAGGTTAACTACCTTGCATTTAAACATATCCATTGCATTCATCTCCTTCGATGCACCGATTGCATAAGCACTTACGCACATTGCATCATACAGGATCGCAAACCGAGAACCCAGTCGTCATACCCGAGGAGCCAGAGGAGCAGCTCGAGGTGCAGCAGCAGGAAGTGCCAGAAGCCGACGAGGAGGACGTTGAAGAACTTCCGGAGTGCCCCGATCACCGCCCGAGCTCCTTCGAGAGAGGCAAGCCCCGGAGCATTTTTTTTCTCCCGGTTTGCAATTATTTAATTAAATACTTTACCTTAAATTAATGCATTACGTTCAGGAGTTGTTTGCAACCGTTGCTGCATTATACCTTGTTTACCTTTGTTATACTATATCCTTGTTACCCTGGTATCCGTAGTCGAGTCAATGCTTAGCTGGCTTAGACCGATAGAAGTCGGGTGATTTCCTGTCACCTGCGAGCTATAGGTGGTTACCTGGATCTGCTTGGACGACTATGAAGTCATGGTATAACTAAGTGTTAAATGAAGTTGAGACCGGACGGAGACTTGCAGAGTTTTGGACTGTAGTGTTTCCGTCTGTGTCGATTAAGGACCGACCGTTGTTGGGCCTCGAGTCATGTTGAACGCATGCCTTACATTTAGCTGGCCGGATAAAGTACCTTCCGACCGCGAAGCTGGGAGATTTTTCGGGCCGAGTAGATTGCCCGCAGCGCACTGTGCCGAAGCAGGTGTGGTAGGACACGGGGGCGGGATGATAAGACCAAAGTGCAGTCGGTCGGCCCCCGGGTACATGTGGTTCCTGGCAAACTCGAGATACCTGGAAAGTTGACTCGGTGATCAATATCTCACTTTAGCGGGTGAGTGAGATTTGTGTAAGGAATAAATCACCAGCTGGTTAGGAATCGATTCGAATCGCCATCGCTCCTGGATAGTGAGCACTTGACTTGAGTTACTTCATCGTAGTAAATGTTTATGGAACACTTGGACAGTTATAGTGAATATGACAGTATGGAAGTTGTTTAATGATCAGTGGTTATCATTAATTGCTTAATCACATGTTTACTCTAGTATAGATGCAAATCTAGTCGATAAGTTAATAATAATTAAGTTGGCAATAACGCTTTTAGAAAAGTTATGGAAATGCTAAAAATGCTTCTTTTGCAAATGAGTCAGCTACCCTACTATAAAGCCTTCATAATCCTTGGTGTCATTTATTTTCGGTTATGTCGGGTAAGTCTAGCTGAGTACCTTCTCGTACTCAGGGTTTTATTCCCACTTGTTGCAGATGGGCAGATGTATTACGGCTATTGTATCAACTGCCTTTATCCTGCGATGGGTGATGCTTAGGACCATGGGCAGGGTCATTCCTTACGTCTCGTCTGATGCTTTTGTTGGAGATGATCATTCGCTGGCACTATATTTAAACTCCGCGTGAGTGTGTGTGTGGTTTGAACAAATGGCTTCCGCTACTTTTCTTCGAACTGGTTTGTAATAACTATGTTTAAACTCTGATGTATTTGAGATTGCGAACTTTTATGTAATATGTGATGGTGACCGCTAAACTTATTACGATCTTGGCTGGAATGGAAGTTGGTTTGAAATCCTTCGCGATTTCACGGACTACCGGGTTATACGGGCTTAAGTTTGCTAAATCGTCTGCTCTGGCGGATGATTTTCTTACTTAATTTCGTATAATTGGTCGGTTCTGTTACACATAGGGGTACTACCTTGGCAAATTCTTCAAGGTATGAATTCTCGATCCTTGTTGCACGTCCAAGGTAAACTCTGACCTCATTGGAAAGGTGAGCTAGCTAAGTTGCCTAGAGTAGATGCATAATCATCATTACCACATACTTTTGAAGTGAACCTGTGTGAAGGCATAGTTCAAATTAAACGCTTACCATGTAGTTCTCAAGTGGCATTCTCTGCGGCTGCACGCTCATCCTTGTCATCACATCATAGGGGTCATTGTCGTCGCTCCCTTCTTCGTCTATTGGAATGCTTGACACCGGTGGATGCACATTGATTCTTGTGGACTTGTGAAGCCACGCCAGGTACTCATGGTACTCGCTGGTCACAGACCGAGCCCCACTAGTCGGTTCCACCCTCTCTCTAGCTTCCCACTGTTGCACATACTTTTCATGCTTGACAAGCCAGTTGTTGCCGCCGAACCTTTTCCGCCTCAAAATCCTGCAAGCACACATATTGCATTTTGAGGCCTTGTATAAAGCATGCAATGGTGAGTCTTAAGGAATGCAAAGTCTAGCTTACTAATGCAACTGACAAGTTGTTGACTCGTGCTGTAGAGGGAAATTTTGTTTCCTACCAAACTGCTTCATCACTCTTTGGAGGAGGTGGTGCTCGACCTCATAGAACAAGATCATCGGTACATTGGATGGCCACCGCACCTTCTCAGCCTCAACATGTGGGGCCATGTTCAACTCTCGAACGTCTCACCTGTCATATGGATCCCATTCAACATGTAATTTGTGTTACTTAGTACATGGCCTTGTTGATACTTTGGGAAGAAAAGGAATGGAAGCATCGGTGGTAGAACGAACCTGATTCGGAGTTAAAACATCCAAATCATTGGAGTATTGAACATAGTGATGTTGGGGCTGACCCCGAACCAACTTAATTCCTGTCCAAAGGTAGCATATGGGCGGCGATAGTCACCATGGTTCCAAGCCTGAAAAATGAAACCATTATAAGGATGTCACATAGTGCATGGAACATATGAAACACATGTACCAAAAAAATGCAAGGTACTTACCGGAACTTGGCCTCTATGCACCCGTCTGATATGAATGCGCTCCCAAATCCAAATCTGAAGCAAGTATGTGCAACCACCTATGTTGGAATTAGGGTTGGCCCTCCTACATCCCTCACATAGCTACCGATACAACCAAGCAAGAGTGGCAGACCCCCAACTATATTAGGCGATGTTTTCTCATGGTTCATGCAGCTGGGGTAGGACCATCCATGAGACAGTGTTCCCAGAAGCATCTAGAAAGAGGAAGCTTGCGACCATGTGCCACAGCCATACATGAGCGTGCCTCTCAATGACGTCGTCTAGTGCATGGGGAGGGCACCTGTTGAAGCATTGCCGCAACCAGGCTGAGCTGACACCCGAAGTCTTCTTCTCCTTCTTCCCTTCTTTAGGGTCGGGTGGCCGGTAGCCGGTAAACTGCTCCACCATATCCTTCCAGTTCTATGGCTCTACCATGCCTATCACTACCAGACCGTCCAAGCGAAGGCCCAAAATGTAGCCAACGTCTTGCATGAGCACGGACATCTCTCTAGAGGGTAGGTGGAAGCTATGGGTCTTCGGACGCCACCTGTCAATGATGAAGGCGGTGATGAGGGGCCATCCATGTCTGGGAGGCCAGCATTGATAGCTCGAGCAAGGCCCAGAAAACTGGCTCCTGCTCTTGATAGGTACTAGGCGTAGCGCTCGTCCCACTCGAGCGGTCGGTGAGTTCGGGGACGCAGCGGGACCAAGGCCTGCAAAAAACAACGTTACAATCGATAGCGGGGTTAAGACATTATACGTGAAAACAAAATCTTGTGTGTAAATCACTTACCGCACCGTCGTCGACCATCAAGTGCGCTCGGTGGCCCTTGTCGTAGAAGGTCTCAAGAAGGGGGTAGTGCAGGTGCGCCATGCTGCAATTGTGAAAAACAATGAGAGAACGTTAGAATATGGAAAAAGTAATTGAAACATGCTATATGGTACAAAAACAACGAACAAATGCATGGAATATATAAGCAACACCTATTTTAATCTATGTATGTACCTTTATAACCTTTGAACCACTAGTACTCCCGTTCCGTGTTTGTAATTTCTTTGAGTTCTTATGCTTCTTATGTGTGGCAGCGGTATGACCTGTTTTGTGGCATTTGGAGCAACAAACCTGTCCGGTGCCTCATCAAAGTCGCCAAAACCATACATATCTTCACCATACCCGTTCGATGCATCCATAACTCCTCGGAGCCGCTTTTTCTTCCTTCTACCCTTCTTTGTCTTTAGAAGGTCCGATTCGGGAACAAAATCCAACCCATAGTACTCAGGCCATTGTGTCGGATCGAGGTAAGGCTCGAAGCTCAACTCCCACACTTTGAGAGTGTTTAACATGAGGTAAAAAGGAGGCATGAACTTTTTAGTTTCATGGTCTAGACCCCTGCATCTGCAAGCTGTGTTGACATGCGAGCAAGGCACATGGAAGAGTTGTGGAATGTTACAAGAGCACTCCGCTTTGTCAAGGTCAACCCTATAATTCCTACCACCATACTTCTCGCCCCCTGGGTTCGTTCCTCCGGCTGACCTGATATTGTAGACTAACCTCGATGGGCCTAAGGCCTCCCCCACTTGGTTGGAAGCTATCGTCTCTGAGAGATCCAAGTGTTTTCTATCGGCTCTACCCCATTTCTCTTTGGACGCCTTTGCTATGTTCCATCGATTCACAAAGTATTCATTGCACTTCCTGAACGAGTACTCCACAATACCTAACACGGGGACTACATGGATACCCTTGAACACTTGTTGAACGATTCTGAAGAATTGGTAGTCATCACGCCGTACCGAAGACCTCCGGCATCGAATGCAAGAGCCCACTTCTCCCTTTCAGGCATCTGATCCTCAAGTCAAGTCTTTGCCCTAGCATTAAGGACCTTCTATAACTCCGCAAGCGTCTCTTTGAACTTTTCCTTGGTTCGACACCCACATAGTGACTTTAACTTCTGCACTACCTCCTTTTTCTTTTGCCTCCGCCATATGTTGGCAGCAAAGTGCCTCATGCACCACCGATGCTCAAGAGGAGGGCGTCCATCTACATGCTCTTTCACAGCTGTCAACAGATCGTGATGCCGATCTGAGATCATGCATATGTTCCGAGATGAACGGAGCACATTCTGTCTCACAAGCTTCATGAACCAACACTAGCTATCATCGTTCTCACCCTCAGCCAAAGCGAATGCTAAAGGGACAAATTGATTATCACGGTCCACTCCAAAGGCAATCATCAATACACCCCTGTACTTGCCGGTCAGGAACATACCATCAACAAGTACTAACGGACGACAATGCTTGAAGGCCTCCACCGACTGTGCAAAACACCAAAAAAACTCTCTGCAGAACACGCTTCGGAATGCCATCCACGTCCATGACAATGCGACCCACATAAGGATACCACCTAAGGACTGGATTGAAGTGTTTCATGGCACTTAGAATCCTAGGAACTTGGTTGTACGCCTCTTTCCAATCGCCCCATAGCAACTCTATAGCATGCTGCTTTGCCCGCCATGCCTTTGAGTACTTCACTCTATAACCAGTGAACCCAAATATGGTCTCGATCATGCTTGAAACAGATGTATCACTATCGGCCCTAACCATGCCAACAAGACAACGACCAAGGTAACGGGCTGTGTTTTAGGCGTGCACACCGTTCGGCTTTGAAGATCGACAGGTGCGAGGTTGCCTCACATTGCAAATCTTCCACTTTTAGTTTTTCTGCCTCCGAGCCCATAGACCCCATTGACATCCATTCTTGCAAAGGACCGTGTACCTCTTGTTCTTGTCGGAGTGGCTCACATAATATGACCTGTGAAACCTAATGGCATAATCCATCAGGAAATACTTGAGATGCTCCAACGTATCAAATACCATCCCCTTTTCAATCTCCACCTCCTCACTATCTGGTACCGCATCGGCCAACAACGTCAAACCGGTATCACATATTGCCTGGTCAACCATACTAATGTCCATGAATTTTGGTACCGAGGGTACCTCCACATGGACAACCTTCAATTACCTCAATTCGATGTTATTGCACTCCATTGTCAATGACCCGTCAGCTGGGACTCCTATTGCATCCGCAAACCCTCCCTCACAACAATCACTTTTGTCCTTGCTACTAGGCTCAGACCTATACTCGTTCTCCAACGCATCATCCAAAGTACTTGGGCCCGAAGTAAAGTCATCTTCGTCCGTGGAGCCAACATCAACTTCGTCATCCTCCGATCCTTGGGATATGTCATCCATATCATGTGTTCCATCTCCGTTGCCATCGTCCTCATCAAACATTTCTTCATCAAAATCATCATTCAAGGCACCTGGCTTACATGACCTATCAACTTCTCGACAACCGCCGGTAACTCTTCGTCTTGGGTAAGGTTCTCTCTCCAAACCTACACTATCATCCACTGCCACCACAATTCGGCTAGACCCCTTCTCCACAACAACTTTCAAGCACCTAACACTGCTACTCTAGACAACGTATATGTAATTCTTCCATTCATCCTCACATGACAAAGACATCAACACATAATGTGCCCATTCCTTCCCACAGTCAAATTTGCCTCTCAAACTTAGTGGCCACCCAAATTTATCCCGGCACTTGCTAACCAAAGCATCAAAGGTAGGACGTCCACTAAAGAACTCAACATGTTCCTGCATACTTTCGAACTCCCCATTTCCTTTCACTTTGCCACCATGAAACAATCGCACTAACCGATCCATCTACAAAATACGAACCAACACATCAATACCAATATCAACTACACATTTCCTAACCCAAACGTTTGCATTCACACCTACATTACCATGACACAAAATGGAACAAACATACCTATACAAATCCTTCATGTATCAACTACCTACGTCCATGCAATAAGAACTTTATGTCCAATCCACGAGTAGAGTATATCCTAAAACTAATGCACACATCAAACACTAACAACGAACGTTAAAAAACGTATTCAGAACATACCAAATTTACTAACCCTACCAATGCAACAAAAGAGCCAAAGCATCAAGAAATCAAGGCGGGGAACTTGCACTAGGAGGTGTTGGATGGTGGGGAATGTAACAGAACCGACCAATTATACGAAATTAAGTAAGAAAATCATCCGCCAGAGCAGACAATTTAGCAAACTTAAGCCCATATAACTCGTTAGTCCGTGAAATCACAAAGGATTTCAAACCAACTTCCATTCCAGCCAAGATCGTAATAAGTTTAGCGGTCACCATCACATATTACATAAAAGTTTGCATCTCAGATACATTAGAGTTTAAACATAGTTATTACAAAATGAGTTCAAATAAAAGTAGCGGAAGCCATTTGTTTAAAACCACACGCACTCACACGGAGTTCAAATACAGTGCCAGCTGATGATCATCTCCAACAAAAGCATTAGACGAGACGTACGGAATGACCATGCCCATGGTCCTAAGCATCACCCATCGCAGGATAGAGGCAGTTGATACAGTAGTCGTAATACATCTGCCCATCTGCAACAAGTGGGAATAAAACCCTAGGTACGAGAAGGTACTCGGCTAGACTTACCCGACATAACCGAAAATAAAGTGACACCAAGGATTATGAAGGGCTTTATAGTAGGATAGCTGACTCATTTACAAAGAAAGCATTTTTGGCATTTCAAAAACCTTTCTAAAGACATTATTGCCAAGTTAATTAATTATAACCTGTCGACTAGATTTGCACCTATACTAGAGCAAACATGTGATTAAGCCAATAATGATAACCAATGATCATTAACCACTTCCATATTATCATATGCATTATAACTGTCCAAGTGTTCCATTAACATTACTACGATGAAGTAACTCAAGTCATGTGCTCACTATCCAGGAGCGATGGCGATTCGAATCGATTCCTAACCAGCTGGTGATTTATTCCTTACACAAACCTCACTCACCCGCTAAAGTGAGGTATTGATCACCGAGTCCACTATCCAGGAGTCTCGAGTTTGCCAGAACCACATGTACCGGGGCCGACCGATTGCACTTTGGTCTTATCATCTCGCCCCGTGTCCTACCACACCTGCCCAAGGTCAAGGCGTCATGCGGGCAATCTACTCGGCCCGAATAATCTCCCAGACTTCACGGTCGAAAAGGTACTTTATCCGCCAACTAAATGTAAGGCATGCGTTCAACATGACTCGAGGCCCAACAACGGTCGGTCCTTAATCGACACGCATTTTAAAGCACTACGATTCAAAACTCATAAGTCTCCGTCCGGTCTCAACTTCATTTAACACTTAGTTATACCATGACTACATAGTTATCTAAGCAGATCTAGGTAACCACCTATAGCTCGTAGGTGACAGAAAATCACCCAACTTCTACCGGTCTAAGCCAGCTAAGTATTGACTCGACTGCGGATACCAGGGTAACAAGGATATAGTATAACAAATGTAGACAAGGTATAATGCAGCAACGGTTGCAAACAACTCCTGAACGTAATGCATCAATTAAAGTAAAGCATTTAATTAATAATTGCAAACCGGGGAGAAAATGCTCCGGGGCTTGCCTCTCTCGAAGGAGCTCGAGCGGTGATCGGGGCACTCCGGAAGTTCCTCAACGTCCTCCTCGTCGGCTTTGGGCACTTCCTGCGGCTGCACTTCGAGCTGCTCCTCGGGTATGACGACTGGGTTCTCGATTTGCGATCCTATATGATGCAATGTGCGTAAGTGCTTATGTAATCGGTGCATCGGATGAGATGAATACAATAGATATGCTTGAATGCAAGGTAGTTAACATCATCCAAGAACATATAGTACAAGCACATGTCATCTACTGCATTCTCTTCTACTACTAATATGCTAAGTCAACACATCTTATTAAATGCTTCAAAGATACATCAAAGCTTTACTAATTCCTTAATCACACATAAAGCAACACTTGATTAAACCCTAATTAATAATAAGTTTGAATAGTAACATCTAATTTTATTGCTTAGAAAAATCTTAGAAAATTACCATAGCACAGTACTACCCTAAGTAGTCTAACATCAGATTTTCATGGTATTTGAATGAGTGGATTAGCCTACACAAAAATAACAAGCTATGGCATGATTATGAACATGAAAATACTTTGTACTGTGAAAAGTGTCAAACAACAGAGTTAGTATTTTTCCTATGTTCTACACAGCAAATTTGAGTATCCAAACATTTTCCAAATCATTTCTCTTTTCAAATAATAAAGAAAACTAAAAACGAAAACCTCCTATTGCTACTGGGCCGGCCCGTGGGAACCAGCTGGCCCACGGCCATACTCGGCCTGCTCAGACCGAGCGAAGGGGAGTGCGGCGGCCTGGCAGGGGCTTCGGCCCACGGCCACTTGGCCCAGCTCGGCCGAAGCGAAGGGGACACGCCCCGCGTGGCGCACCGGGCGACACGACGGCGCGGCATGCTCGCGTGCGGGCACCTCCCGGCCACCGCAAGGCACGGGGGCGCGCATAAGATGCGCAAGGGCAAGGCGGGCACGGTGCGCACGGAAGGAGGGAGATAGGAAGGTAGAGCCGGCTATCCGCGCGGGCATGAGCTCCGGCGAGCTCGGCCTCGGCGGTGCGGAGACGAAAAATCGACCACAACCGCCTCTCACCTCGACGACTGCAGCCGAACGCAGGCGCAAAAGACGGAGCTTGATGAGGTGGAGCTGTGGACTAGAAGTAGGCGGTGGAGGTGCGGTGGAGCTCGCGCGAGGCGGCGACGGAGGGGGGTGCTCTGCTCAGCGGCGTTGTGCCCTGCCACGGCGAGAGGAGGGGCGAGCACGAGAGAGCGGGAGAGCGGGCGGGAGTGAGTGGAGAGGAGCGCAGCGTGGTCGGCAGAAAAAGGCACGCGTGTGGAGGGGAGTCAGGCCGGCTGCGACACGCGGCGGGCGTCACCGGCACATGGCCGCCACGCGGCGGGCGTGCTCTGCCGCGGTCGGAACGGCAAGCGAGAACGGGCGTGGCGTAGCGCTGTGCAGGCCAGACGCGCGCGGGGCTGGGCTGGCGCGGGCACGTGGGTTCGCTGGGCCGGCTTCGGTCGTGGGCCGAGAAACGAGGCGGCGGCCCGTGAAAGGAGAAAAGCCTTTTTCAAATTATATTTTCAAGAAATTTTCAAATACTAGCTTTCAAATATCATTTTGAGCAAGAAAATGACATCTTTTGAAAATGTACCAAAAATAAAAGTTGCTTAGAATTTAATCCTCTACATCTTTTCTTTTATGACCAAAGTCCAATTCTATCTAGATTTTGAATTATAAAAATTAAAGTCAATTTTAACTCAAAACCCTAATTTTTGGAGAATTATTTTTAAAGCAGAATTTGGCAATAATTGCAATATAAACTTTGCTCCAAAAATTACGCTAAATAATTCTAGATGATTTACAATCATAACTAAACAAGTTCTACTAACCTAGCAAGCATGATTAGGGCCAAAAACAACCCTAAACAAGTATATGCAACATTTACGTTTCACAAGCATGTTTCGTATGTTTCGAAGCAGGGTTTCAATTATTATTTACATGATTAGGCATGTATGATTAGGATGCTTGATGATGCATGATATGCATGATTTGTAGTGCCTAAATGCTGGCATAACACCGGGGTGTTACAGGAAAGGCCGGGGGGGGGGACGGGCAGGCGGCGGGGGCTACCGTCGGTCGGCGGCGTTGGCGTGGGCACGCGGGCACACCGGCCACATGGCGTCGGCGGCGGGGGGCTGCCTCCCTCTCACGTCGGTACAGGAGAGGGACGCGACCCCTAGGGGTGCTGGAGAGGTGGAGGCGCGGGGGAGAGGTAGAGGCGCGGCGGCGGAGGCGAAGGCGCCTGGATCGCGCGCGCGTGGGAAGGGAGATGATAGAGAGAGAGGAAGAAAATGGGCCGGGCCGCCTAAACCTAAGTTCCCTTGTCGCGACAGCCCAATCACGCCGGAGTTGCTAGCGCGACAGGGCGGGTCCCACTGTTCGCCACGCCAGCTCTGGTCAATGACAGAGGCCACCGTGGCGCCCCTTGTCTCGCCAGCGCATGTGGCGTGACAAAGTAGTCCAGTCGCGCCATCCTCGCTGGCGCGACCAAAAGGGTCAGTTTTGTAAATACTTTTTTTTATTAGTATTAAAATATTGATTAAAAATGGATTAAAAATTAAAAAAATTCCAATTGGGTTGAACCCATCCCTAAAAATGGGATCCAACCCATTCCTTCTGATTTCGGAACCAACCACACACTAAAAGGAGTTATACAAGCTAGTTGTAGATTTATAAATACTTTTTAACAAACATACACTTAAATAAATCTATAACTAAGTTATACATGAGCCAATAAGTATGAAATTTTTACTATAGTTTAAGAATATAGTAATTAGTCCACCATAAAAATTTCACAACAATTGAACCATAGAAACTGCAGCTATGAATTAATTATAGAAAAACATGGATCTAAAGCTACAACAAAACATTTGTACTAAAGCATACCATATTATATGTTCACTGTGTAGATATACTCGTGTGGAGTCCTATCAAAATTGGATTTTCTATTTTATGATTTTTAGGTGATTTACTATGATTTTTCAAATATTCAGCCGAAATAAATAAAAAAGAAAAAGTCAAAACCGTCTTTCAAAATATCTTATAACCGGTCGAGGTAAAATGAACTGTTTTAAAAGTTCAAGGAGGTGGTTTATTTGATTTTAGAGTTCAATGAGAAAAATCAGACTTTCGCAAAAGTTGATGGAGGTAACTTGGATTTTTTCCTTAGGGAAAATGCACTTGTCTTTTGGGCCGTTTCCAGGCTCCAATCTTCGGCGGTGGCATGGGCGCGGTGGGCTGGCCAGTTGAGCTACAGGAGGCGGCCTCGCCAGGCTCGCCTACTTCTTCCTCCCCGTTGTTTCTCTCTCCGGGCCCCACAAGTCAGGTGACTTTTCGCATCCCCACCCAGTGCGCTCTCTCTCCCGGCTTGGCCTTCTTTCCTGGCGGCGACGTCTGGTCGAACGCCGCAGCCCTTGGCTAGGTTTTCGTCGGGCCCTTCGCCGGCGACGAGCATCCACCAGGTACCCTCCGGCCCTCCCCTCCCCTCCCAGTCCCTTCCCATCCTATCGCTTCATGCTCTGTGAAACCGAGCACCCCCAAGCCCTAGGGTAAGCTTATTTGTGTTGGGATCTGACCCAATTTACATCCACATTATATATCTTATTATGCCCACTAGCTTTTGCCCCTGTCCTGAATTTGGGTGCTAATTCTGTGGTACTGTTTGCGGATATTCAGGGGCCAACTGAGCTGAGCCTGCAGTAGCGACACTATGGTAAATTTTTCCCCTCCTGTTTGTTTCCTCTTTGGGTGCCCCCGCCTTGTTGGTGTTAGGGTGGCGGTGGAGTTCGATTGACGCGCCTCCCTTGTTGTGCCAGTTGTTCTTCTCCTACTTCAAGGAGCTCGTGGGGAAGGAGGTGACAGTGGAGCTCAAGAACGACCTGGCGATCCGCGGGACGCTCCACTCGGTTGACCAGTACCTCAACATCAAGCTGGAGAACACCCGCGTTGTTGATCAGGACAAGTATCCCCACATGGTATGTCTGTCTGCTGTCGTGTCTAATTGTTATTATGTGCCAGCACAGAATTCATGCCCTTCAGCATACTCCTACCAGTTAGAGTTCGTAGGCTACTAGAGAGTTTGTAGGCTATTAGATTGTTGCTCCTTCCTTGGTTGTTTTATGCTCATTCATCCTTGTTTGATATATCTGCTTGGTGGGAACTAGGAACTGCAGGGAAAAGGCCATAGTAGTAGCCGTTACTCCCATTTTCCAGCATCTTTGGTAGTGTGATGGAAGGTTCCTGTGTTGTACAGATAAAGGCCAGAAGGGATGTGTTACTGGCATTCTTGCGGCAGACCTTACAATAATTGCATAACTGTACACTTGATTTGTAGCGGACTTACCCTTAAAATTGACTGTCAGAACTTAGTGTTTGGGTGATTTGTTGGTGCCCATGTCCACAAAAAACAGAACAGCAACACAAATTTCTTGTTGCAACCTTTACTCCAAGGTAGTGTTTGGTTCCGAGGACAAGGTGGGATGGGATGGGACGGTCCTAGTTTTTGTGGTGTTTGGTTGGGACTTGGGAGACAAGAGGGGACGGAGTCATCCCACTAGCTAATATTCCACATATATACAGGGCAACCGCCCCTCGGAAAAAGGCGGGGGAGCTCGTCCTCACTCATGCCGTGACTTGGCTCGTCCTCGTGTGACTGGGTGGGGGTTGGGCGGGCGGCGCGGTCGACCGAGTGGGGCACGGACAGGTGGAGGCACAACCGAGCAGGGGCTGTATGGTGCGCTGGTGGGCTGGTGGCCATGGCACGGATGGGTGGGGGCGCAACCAAGCAGTGGCTCTACGGGGTGACGGAGGCCATGGCGCCAACGGGCGAGAGCCGGCAGAAGTGGCGTGGTTGGGTGGCAGACGGCGTGGATGGGCGGGGCCGGGCTAGTTGACCAGATGGGGTGCGGACAGGCAGGGGTGCGTCCAAGCAAGTCCTGACAGGGCACCGGCAGCCATGGCACGGATGGGCGGAGCTGGCCGGAGTGGAGCGGCCGAGCGAGAGTTGGCTGGGCAACACCGAACGGGCGGCGCGGGGGTCCGGACGGGCGGTGGTGGCCTTCTCTGAGGTGTGGTGGGGAGGAAGAGGATTAGTAATGATACTGATAGTTAGGGCCCACATAACAGTGGCAGACAAACAAAAATCTGCTATCCATGTAATCCCTTCTTATCCCATCCGTCTGAACCAAACGCAGCCTAATTGCATAGCTGTGCTGTTAACTGGCAGAAGATTTACCCTAATACTGACTGTCAGAACACAGTGCTTGGGTAATTCAATGGTATTCAGTGTCCATGAAGACAGAACAAAACCACACATTTGTCCTTGAAGAATTCATATATAGTTCACTTTTGCATTGTGTACCAGACCTTCACATTCTCATATGTTGAGTGTGTCTTAGTGAGCCCCTCTAGCATGCGCCTGATTGTATTGTACTGTAAATTTAGGAAACGCTGTTAGTTTGTGAATGAAAGTTCTGTTCCTAAATCATGGCTCAGAAGTTGCATAGTTAAATAACTATAATCGATCCAGTCAGTGTTCAAGAAGGTGCTATTCCGCGGTCGCCTGGGCGCACCTCTGCACTAGGCGGATGGGTACCCACCTTGCCTAGGGGGGTAGGCGGACGTTGGGCAGTGGAGGAGGAAGGGAGCGGCGAGCGGAGATCACCGGTGGGGGAGGTTGTTTTCAGATCGTATTATCGAGGCTAGTCGTATGACCACCGATCAGACGACTAATCGCGATTAGTCGTCGATAAGGGTCGATTAGTCGGTCCTAATCGGCTAGTCGAACATTTAGTCGTCCTTGTGCCTAGATGGCCTGATCGACCATGTATATACTATATATATGATGTAAATATATGTAAACATGGCCATAATAAATAGGTAAATGTTAGAGGCAAGCAACCAAAGCACAGTTTGGCATGTAATCATGTTTGCAATGAATCATTATCATGGTGATTTGGCCACTTACCTGTAACTGCTGCTTGCTGATGCCTGATGGTGAGTGCTGACTGCTGACTTGTGGCTGAATCTGAAATTACAAAGAAAGAAGATAATCAGTTAAATAGGCAAAATAGCAGAAAAACAAAACTGTAAAGACTAAAGAAAATGTAAAGAGTAGTAGACAGTAGAGCATGGCAAAACAACTTAACCAAGTACACAAATTTAACAAATAAGAACTAACAGCAGTTTAGCACAGTGCACACTGTGCACAGCAGTACACAACATAAGTAAACTAATAAACTTAAACAAGTTCTTAAGTCTGAAATGGAAATAGTTCTAAACATCTAGTCCACTGATCCATAGAACCAGCAATTCAGCCATCTAGAGAAGTAAATCTGCGTCCACATGGAAGTCTTCATTTCCATCATTTGTTGCAGGTCCGCCTGAGTCTTCCTCCCCTCCCTGGTCCTCCATTTCTTCACCTGTTGCACTTGCACCTTGTGGCTGTTCTGGTGCAACTCTGTTTTCCTCTTCTTCATGATCACTGCTTTCAGTTGCTGGTGCATCTGACCTTGGACTTGGACACTTCCTTTTGTTATTCCTCCCAACCTTGTCAATTTGTTTCTCTAACAAGTCTGCTAACATAGAAGCATTGGCTATCTCACTTGAAGCGTCAACTGAACCTAAGAAGAATGTTCCAGCTGGGCTATTCGCAAGAAAGTTGATGAGATGACGGTGGCTAGTGTCAGTCCATCCATCTGACATGATTGTGCAGCCATATTCCTTCCAAGCGTCCTCATGCTTCTTTCTCAGCTCCTCTGTCTTGTTCACTGCCCTATCAAGTAGTGGATTCCTAATCTCATGGTATGAAGGTGAGCGATACCGAGGACCATATTTCCCAATGGACTCAAGCATAATCTCCCAGCTTCTTGAGTTAATAGCATTCAATGGTATTCCATTCTCATAAAAAAAATCAGCCACATGGTCATCTACAATTTGCTTTGCTTCCTTGCTCTTTGTGGAGTACTCAAGAGTGGGCTGTGACATCTTGGACTTGTGCCTTTCTGCAACCACTTCTTCTGGACTCTTGCAAAGCAAAGAACTCACTGACTTGGAATGCTTCTGTGTCTGAGGTTTTGGTGGAGCAGAAACCACAAAGTTCGTGATTGATGCTTGAGCTATCTTTTTCGCTTGCTTTGATTTTATCCCAGAACTTGGAACTTGCTTTGACTTTGTCCCAGCATTTGGTTCATTTTCAGCAGCAGCAGAAGCACCACCTCCACCTTGATCCGTTTCTTCTTCTATTTCTGTCTCCACCCCAGTGTCGCAGGTACCTGAACCTGAGTCCTTGACCTTGTGACCAAGTAACCATTCATCTCACGCCTAACTAGTTCAAGTGCTTCACCACATTTCACTGCATCAGAATAGCCCCCAGCAAGGTGTTGCTTGAACCTTTTAATGCCTGTAGGGACAACCTTTTTGCAGAAAATACATTGGATGAACTCTTTCTTCCCTATGTCTGGCCAAAACCCATATTTCCATCCAGGATCTGATGATTTTGCCTTCCTCTTCTTATCTTCAGCCATGGCAGCAAGATCTGGCGGCAATTTAGCTATCACTTGAGCTATCAGAGATGCTTCAGTTGGAGCAGCTGACGACGCTGAGGCAGCCCCTCCTGAGACAGCTTCATTCTCAGGTAGAATTACCTCAACAACTGCACGCCGTCGAGCATCCTCTGCAGAGCGGCACACCCACACAAATGTGTCACAAATTGGTGGCAACAGGCAATACACAACAGCAGAGTAGCAGACATAGACAATAACCTTCAGAGGAGGCAGAGTGGTGGCTCATCTTGATGCTTGAGGCCTCCCGCGTCCGTCCTCCAGGCGTTGAGGAAGGAGCTCAGAGCGACAGAGCCTCAGAGGCGGGCAGAGCTACTGGGTCCCGGCAGGGGAGGAGACAGGAGCGGGCGGAGGTGGAGGCGCGGGCGGAGCTGCGGACGCCGGCGAGAGGCGCGGACGGAGCTGCGGACGCCAGCGAGGGGCGCGGACGGAGCTGCGGACGCCGGCGAGGGAGATCCAGAGAGGCAGGCCGCAGGCGGAGGAGACGTGGGCGAAGGTGCCGGCGGCTGCGAGAGAGAGCAGAGCCAGAGCGGGAGCTGGAAATGTGCGGTGTCTGCAGCTCCTTCACTAGGTTACTCACCCACTCCTCTTCTTCTTACCCTAATGGGCCAGCTAAAGGTGGGCCGAATTCTTTAGCTGGGCCGAATTCTCCCTGCCCAACTAGTCGTCTGGCTAGTCTGATCGGACGACTAATCGTGATTAGTCGCAACTTATCGGACGATAAGGTTTCTAATCGGTCTAAACTAATCGAGGGCCCTTATTGAGCACCTAGTTACGATAAGGACGACTAATCACGATTAATCGCGATTAGTCGTCCGATCTGAAAACACTGGGTTGAGCGGCGGGCGGCGGGTGGAGGTCGCCGGTGGGGGAGGAATAGCGGCGGGCGCGTGCGTGTGCGGGCGGTGCGCTGACCAGAGGAGAGGGAGAGAGAGGAACCAGCGGCGGCGGCGGCTGATATGCGTGTGTGCAGCATGCGGGAGAGACTGAGCAGAGGAAAAAGAAGGGATAAGGTGCCGGGGGACTTGGGCTTTGGGCCGTTTTCTGTTTTATGGGCCTTTCTCTTCAGTGAAGTCCACTTATCTCCTGTTTTCTTTTTCTTTTTTCCACATGATATGTGTGTATTAGCCACCGCCTAGAAAAATGCCTAGGCTTGCTTAGGCTCTAGGCGGTGGGTCACTGCCTAGGGCCGTTTCTAGGCGGAGGGCAGCCGGTGCGACCGCCGGGGGCCCAAGCCACTAGGGGGGCCATGAAAATATATGTATATAGTAATGTATATAGCTATTATAATTGAGTGATGAAAGCCTATATATTTAGTATAGCAGCCCATGAGAGTTTTGAGGGTCAGGGTCTTTTCCTATTCTCGATCGACGTCATTTGTCTTTCTTGTGGTCTCGTCCCACGCCCAACCCAACAAGAAAGACAAATGTTGTCCAATCGTTTTCTTTTATTTGAGGTAATCATAAATAGTTATTTTACTTTTCTTTTAGTTCATTATATTAGTTGTATGATCGTTATGTTTAACTAAACATATGTTGCAAGTTATTCTTTCATATGATATATTTAATTGTCATATTAAAAATTAGTTTAATAGGCCCTTATGACTTTGCTTGCCCAAGGGCCTTTAAAATTGTAGGCCCTTATGACTTTGCTTGCCCAAGGGCCTTTAAAATTGTAGAGACGGCCCTACGCCTAGAGACCGCCTAGCGCCTTCTTGAACCTTGGATCCAGTCGCTGCCTCCACTCCTATGTATGACTGAACTCAATTCCGTAGAAGGATGCTTAGATAGATGCAAGGTTGTGGGGGCACGCCAGCTGTGTTAGTTGCTGATCTAGTTCTGGTTGTCTAAACTTCTGAATCCATTGTCTATTTCTAAAGGATGTTCATCTAATTCTGAATGTATTGATCATTGATCAATGAATCTTCATAAATAAACGCTCAAATATGCTAATATGTTCTTGGAAGTGTTACTGATATTTGCATATGAAATTTTAAAACCTTTTTAATTCCCTGGCAAGATATAGATAGACAAGTCACCAGTGCAAGATATAGGCTTCCTTTCTATTGTTCTTGATAATGGAAGTAATCTGATGGTCTCAACTAAATAAGAAAGAAAGGTAAAAAGATTGATACTAGGAAGTTGACACATCTGGATTTTCCTTCTCACGTGAGTTATGGGTCGATCTAATCAATCTGTACTGATCTAGCATTTCTGTGGCAGCCTTGCGCTACATTTAGTTACTTTAGTTGTGCTCTTTACTCTGTAGCATTCTGACCTTGAAAATTTGTGTTGGAACTCAGTGCATGGGTAATGGATGGTGTCCCACAGTCCACACACACAGAATAGAACCATAGATGTAACAAATGAAAGAAATGGAACATTCATGTCCACTGGACTTGTGCATGAACTCACACATCAAATTGAGTAACTTGAAGAAGTCTAATGAGCCCCTCTAGCATGGCAATGATGTGCTTGGTTTGTCATTACTGCTGTACTTCGAATTCATTAGATCTTTTCAGGCTATGCATATATATATATATGCATGTTATATTTGGAATGCTCACTTCCTGTAGTTGCATGAGTGAAATGAATAATAGAGATCGCAGCGGTTCTGCTCCTTCACATCATGATTGTTCAGGTCTTCTTAGTGCTTGCACCGCACTTGATGACTTTTTATGAGCCAGTTAATTCCAGCACAAACTGCTAGTGGAACTACATTTTTTTACTCCCCTGATCCCAAATGTAGGTCGTTTTCGATTTGTCCTAAGTTAAAACACTTTTTTAAACCTTGACCACCAATGGCTAAAAATCTAAATAGATTTTCAACATAAGGTTCAGGCTACTAGTTTCGCCATGAAAGTTAATTTCATAATATGTATTTATCACGATTTGAAATATTATATTTCCTTTGAATTTTCTTGTTGGAGTTTCACTTTGTAAACCTGTGTCCTAAGTGATTTGCATTTGAAATATTATAAGAACCATGCTGATGTGGGTTACTGCTCAACCGGCTTGTGGTTGCTACTTTCTAAACAAACAGTGTGAATGAAGTTGATATATGTGCTGGATTCTCCTTTTGACGCGCTACTCATGGGTGTATTTTTTGGGACCTTATTTTTTTAAACGAATTTTTGGGACCTTATTAATTAGTGCTGCTGGCAGGTAGGGTGCTGATATCTAGTTTTAGTTGGCATTTATTTAGTTAGCCTTTTGTTTGGGCCACTGAAGTTGATTGGATTATATTTCCGCAGGTGGGTGAGTGTTGGGAACAATACTGTTTTGTCATAAATACATACTATGCAGTATATTGCTAAAGTGTGGTTTTCATACGTACAAGATCCTTGAAGTATTCTCAAAGCAAAGCAATCCTTAGATATTCCTATCCTGTACCCTATTTTGTGGGTAGCATAGCTATCTGTTGTCTGACGTATAAGTATATCCCTTGTTTTGTGTTCTGCTTGGTGAATGCACAGAATGCTTAGGCTCTTTTACACCAGTGCTGCAACCTTTTCTGACTAGGCTGTTGGAAGCATCACATCCGTTGCATTTCTTTTGAATGGGCACACTAACCAAGCTGTAGGAAGTGATAGTGAATTATTTATTGGTGCTGGACATGCTGTTAACAGTCAAATCATTCTCCTTTTGCAGCTGTCAGTGCGGAACTGCTTCATCAGGGGCTCGGTGGTGCGGTACGTGCTGCTCCCGCAGGACGGCGTGGACATCGACATCCTCCACGACGCCACCAGGAGGGAGGCGCGCGGAGGCTGATCCTGATCGGCACCGCCCCACCACCGGCCCTCACCTGCTGGCTGCTGCTGCTGCTTCCCCGGGGAGGAGATTTGCCTTGCCCTGATCTGACTGTACGAAGCATGCATGTATGGTGGTTGGTGGGTGTGTTAGACAGATGCTGGTCCGAGTTGCCGAACACCGCCCCACTTGATCCACCAGTTAGTTCCCTGGTACTTGCCGTGACAGACATTCCAGGTTGGGTGATGACCTGCTATATATCATATCATACTATGCCATGGCCCCTGCATGTTCCTTGTGGGTTGCTGTCTGTCAGTAATGCTGTTTGACCAAGAGGGCCCCCACTGATTAGCTGTGATGTTCCGCCCTGTCTCTGTCTGGTCATGTTTTCCTTGAGACACGCTATTTATCATCAACGGCAGGCATTGCCGTGCAAAAAGCATTTTTAATGACCGGTCGGAAGATCGGTGATGCTGAATCATTAGCACAGGGATTAGGGGGTGAGTGTGCCCTGAAGTTAAAGCGACGCCACACACCGGTCCATGTTGGAATGGCGTCGCTGATCATAACGGATGCAGCGGTTGTTGAAACGCGCACAGTACCCAAGGTAGGTGGGATTAGCGGTTGCCGGTTGGTCTGTGCTTGTTCATCACCAAGCTCTGCTTGAAGAGAAGAACACGTTGGATCTGCTGCCTTGTTCGTCACCAAGCCAGCGAATAACTAGTTGGTCACACCTTAGACGAGGTAGGTTCATTAGCAAAGTTAAATGACAAGTAGGTTTAAGGGTCTGTTCGGGTCACCAGCACTAATAGTTGTCATATGAAATTAGCACTGCGATTAACTATTAGCTATAAGAAGCCTGCTAACAATCACTAGTTCCCACTAGCTAGCAGGTTTGGAGCTGCTGACAGGTAGTCAAAACTCAAAACGACGATTTTGCATGGGTAATTTCAACCTCACCTAGTATTATCAAACCTATTAGTAGGATGATCTTAGCTAGGTTCATCAAACTGTTCATTTGTTGATTTCAAATGCGCGCTTATTAGCCACCAATGATTTTTTCTCTCTCACAACAAACCAAAGTCGGTGAGCGCTTATCGGTTGAGAAACTCACCAAATGAACGGGCTGCATAAAATTAGATACCACCTAGGTTGATCTAAATAGGCCCATTCCGGTAGTTACTGTAGCTCCCACCTATTAGCAACCTAGGAGTAGGAGTATTAGTACTAGCTAGTGGATATGCTATAACGTGGCTACGGAGTACTCCACAGGTGAGGGTGAGAGCCTTGAAGCAGCGAGAGGATTCCGCAGGGGGGGGGGGACAAGACCGGGCCTTGCCGCAGAAACTAGTGGAAAAGCTCTGCTACCACAAGAAGAGACGGTACCGTCCATGCTCACGTGCACGCCCGGTTTGCGCTGCAGGACATCGCACGGCCTAGTTTTTTTTTCCTTTTCTTTTCTCTCTCTCATGAAGCACTGCATAGTTAACTGGTCCCCTAACCAACAGCGGTGGCTTGCCCCCTAATCTAATCCAGGTAATTAATCTTGGCTTGCATCAGGATCGCTCCTATACGTGCACCTAGTCTAGAGATGATATGCTTAGGGTGTGTTTAGTTGGTAGACGGGGCTTGCATTATATATCTTGGCTAAGATAAGAGGAACTGTATTTTAGAAAAGATGTTTAGTGACATAATATGAGTGGATATAAAAAAAAACTGAGATACTTTTTGATTCCCTGCACGAGCGAATGCAAGCTGTCTAATATGTGAGACTAACACGTGGGCATGTCACCCTAATCCTGTATCCATTTAGCCTGGCCCGGCGTGAAGCTCAATTTGGTTGTATGCCGCCAGCCTGTGTCCATTCATGCAATTGCATCCACTCATGTATGCATGCAGCCAATCAAACATACTTCTCGCTCAGCTTTATACAGCTCCACCCATGCAGCGGTGGAGGGTGGATCAAAAGCAAGCAGGGGCTAATTGCAAAAGCTATTGTCGTATTAGCTAACTGCAGAAACTACAACTGTTTTATAGGTTATCAAAACTAGGATTATGCACTACCAAAAGTAATCCTGTCACAAAGGAAGGGGGGAGGCCGAGTTTCACGTCCATGAGCCTCCGCCCCTGCGTGTAGAATAAACCAACCAAACACACCCTTTACTGTTGATGCATACTATGCCTAAGACTTATTAGGGTATGTTTGGATACCATACCACCAACTAAACTTTAGTCACCTAAACTTTCGGTCTCGACATCCAAACATGTGAACTCCTAACCCAACTAAGCATTAGTCCATTAGTTGGCAAAAGTGAACTAAAAGGTGGCTATGAGTCTATGTCCAAAGAATCTTCTTGCTTTTAGCTCACTTTTAGTCTACGTACCCAAACACACTAGACCAAAAATAGTCTATCTCAACTTTAGTACAACTAAATTTTAGGTACCATTTAGTTCATTTGGATTCTAAGAATCCGCATGAAATAAATTTCAGAATCCTAAAATCCCATCCAAACAAGCTAGGATTCTATGAAATTCTAACACACGTCCACACAATCCAAAAAACAGAAGAGATTATTTTTATCCAGAATCCGGATTATAGAATCCCATCAAACGTGGGACCTAGTCTATCTATAAACTTTAGCCTTAGCAAGCTGAATAGTGCATGCTTTATTTGGTGGCAATCGAGAGAATTGTCGTACACGTTGGAGCCTGCCATCCGTACTACCCCTACCACTAGGGGTTGAGGTTTTGTTTCCTGCGAGAGGAATGGACGACTCTGAGAGGGAATTTTTTATATAATAGGATCACAGGAGTAAGATGAAAATCACTTGTTTTCGATTTTAGAGTAATTCCACAAGAATCTGGACATTTCGGTGTGAGGCCATCTTCTCTGTAGCTCCTGGTGGTTGGTTTAATCTCACACATTCTCTTAACTGTCCAGGTTTTCTAGTTTTAGCCATTTACTTTTCATCAGTGCCATGTTTTTTTTTTCTAGGTACGATTTCTTTTATTTATTTCCTACAGTTCATTGACCGACAACAGTGTCTTATACTCTAACCCTTCATTATGATGATCGGTACTGCACACCTCGAGATACACGCTAGTTTAGTGGGGATGGAGGGGAGGATGCTTTACAGAAAAATTGAGCTGTATTTGAAGCATTTTCGTGTGCGCAACAAACAAATACAAATATACTCCTACGAGGAGGAAACGGAATGATGACGTTGTCCGTCGTACGGTGGCGCCTTTTATCACGCGGCTCCAAGCGCCGCGGTGCTGCGTGCTGACGGTGCCGCAGGGAACATCTGGTGCGGCGATCCAAGGTCACATGATGTGCTTCCAACACACCCACCCACGCATTGTCCCCCGAGCAGCAGCGGTCGTGCTGGCCGTCGTCTCCGTGTGGTGATTTTGCAAAAGCCCCCTTCGTTGCTACAGAAAATGAGGAGAGAGAACGGAGCCGTCGCGTCATGATGACAACGGCGAGCGCTCGTGCTCCCAGACAGACTCGACTGCTGGCTTCGCGTTGTACGGAGCCCGTCTTCTTCAGCCGACCCCGCGCGGATCAAGCTGCGCGCGTGAGAGGTGAAAAAATCACGCCAAAAATCGAAGTCGTCTTCTCCGTCCTTTCGTCCTGATTGGCGCGCGCCTACAACAACCTTCAAGCCAGAGCTCGAGCTAGGATTGGGAGGACCGGAGGGGGCCGAGGGGGAGGGTCGGACCGCCGGCTAGTGCTGCTGCTAGCCGCTACCGGTCGCCGCTGGGTGCTGGTCGCGCAGCCGCGCAAGGGCGCAGGACCGAGGGGAAGATGAGCCGGAGGAGGACCGAGGGAAGGTTGTCGTGCTGCTGCGCGCCTACGCCGCCGGCCGCCGGCGCTTCCGTCCTTCCGCAGATCCCCAGCCGATGCGAGCGAGAGACGAGAGATAGAGAGAACCGAGGGATGGTGTTTCTGCTCTGCCTTCCGGGGCTGCTACTGCTGGCTTTTATTGGGCTTACATCCCATATAACAAACTACATATGCTGTACCATTATACATATTATATACATACATTTTATGTTTGTTATTTCTAAAACATGGGTATATTTGATTTATGAAATATATTACATTACATTATATATATAATATATGATTTACTTTGAAGGATTTGTTTTGTATCAATTAGCAACACAATGGTATATAGAAATGATATTCATAATTGATTATGGCTACCATGCAAGCATTAAATGATTCATAAACAACCAAACATACATCAGTTGTCTATAGCTTGTACGAGCTATCTGGTTAGTCGTGTGTGTTATGAATTCTAAAAACTTACGGACAACAGTTGTCTCTGTGTTGTACATGCCCTTAGGAGCTATTTACAGCTAATTTTTTTTATCAACCGAGTTAAAATAGAATAACTTCTCAAGTGGAATTTTCTAGAACCTGATCTCCCAAATGACTAATGTCAGATGAAGCTGAAAATACCAGCAACTCGTAGAGCCAAAGCTAAAAAAAAAACTACCAATGAAGCAGAGTCGAGGCATCTTGTACTCTCTTTTCACGTACACTGACACACAACCGCATTCCTCGCATCGAAGGAGTTTGAGCGAAGAGCAGACAAATTCACGAGGGTCGTCTCGGCTAGCAGCAGTGGAAAAAAAAAAACCCACTGAGCGTGTGAATGAAGACCTTCATGTAGTCTACTGATTCCAAAACCGAGAGCAAAACACCGTGATTGCTGATGTTGGCTGTTTTCCAAATGTCGTTTCAAAGAGGAGACACACATGCTCCACATCTGTCCAAAAAACGTTTAATTACTTAAATTTAAACTATTGTAATTTATAGAAAAATGTATACGAACCAGCAGTAGCTCACTTGGTGGTCTCACCGTCGTAGGAAGCCCAGAACTCCCTACCTCCACATGTTGTAAAACAAAAAATTCCCTAGCCGTCCCATACCAAAGCACAAGTCTAAGACTCGGCACAGTCTCACGTGGACAACGGTGCCGCAGGAGTTTAGGGGTTTTTCTCGATCTACGTGATAAGGTCACCTTCTATCTTAAGCAGAATACCGGGGATTGTCTACCCCCACGGATCGAGTTTTTTTTAAAAAAAAAAAAGAATGTATTGAAATATTTATGATAGTAAAAATTGGCACTGATATTTTCATGTCCATAAATAGATACCTATGTGAACTCAACCAAACTTGCGATAATTTAACTTTGGCTGAATCTGTAAGATCTTTTTTTTTCTTTTCGAATGGAGGGTGTAGATCATATACAATTTATTGTCTAATTGAAACGGAGGAATTTCATAGGAATACTGCTATAGTTTCACATAAATCAGTTTTATTTCGCGGGAGAAACACAATAAAACTTACAGTAGTTTAACTTAGACTGAGTGCATAAGATCTTTTCTTTTGGAATAGAGGGTGTACATCATATATTTAATCGTTGGATGTGATCGAGATCGACGGTCTAGATTTCCTTCTCCTCCCAATCTTATCTTCTTGGAGTACTCCTTTCCCATAAGGGCTTCCCCAATGCAACACGGTGGCGTACTGCCCCAACATCCATGTAGGCGTCCAAGCTCCATGTCACAAGAGTGGTGGTCTCATAGTTGTCCATAGTCTCCTGTAGAGGAGCCGATAGTCTCAACTGACAAAAAGCAGAAGCTACCAGTGAAAAACGCGTCGGGGAGGGAAAGTAGCTGCTTCGGGAGTAGAGAAAGCAAGAAATGCTGCTCCATGTGCTGTCAAAAGCTTCTGACAAAAAAGCATCCATCTCCTTGCCTGCGATGGGGGATACACGTCCCTTGCATGGGTGGACCGACGAATTCAGCTGTGGCATATGATGCTGTTAGCTAGCGTTGGGTATGCCCTAACCGCCTCCTCCGACCGTCTGACTTCAGCAGCCACAGCTGCGTCCAGCCCCATCCTCTCAATGCGTGTGAGAGCCACCGCAACCACCGACCGCCAAGAGGCCACTGTCGTACCTCAAGCACCAGTGGAGCTCTGATTCATACGCCTCTCTGCCTCCTCATCATGTCCACGCCTCTCCAGCTTGCCGCCTCGGTGTCCCACTTGCTGCTCACCGAACTTGATGGAGATCGCCGGAGGTCCTTAGAGGTGAAGGAGAAGAAGTGCAACGTGAATCTCTATTTCCCTCGGTCCTAAATGGATAGGCGTATTTGACCACAAAATAGATTTTGACCAATAATTTCTCTTATAGTATGTAGTCAATTGCTAAAGAGTCAATACCATCTTAGAGCCACTTTGAACACAAATATATTTATATAAGTTTTAGGCTCTAAACTTGCACATACTTTGACTAATTGTTAGTTAAACTTTATAAAATTTGACTTTTTCTCTAGTCTAGTACACCTATCAGTTCTAGACGGATGAGAGGAATTTAATATTTTTTTTAGAAAAAAATCTCTCGACAGATAAATAGTAATTCCCTTATTCATTTTGTGTTCTTGACACGTGGGCCAAGCCCTACTAACTCCACGTTCACAAAATCCAATGGTTGGTTACCCGTACCATCCTCCAATTAAATTATCTAAACTGTGATTGGATCCGACAGCAAATAAAATAAGAGTAAGGGCCTGTTTGGTAGGGCTCTGGCTCCTCTGAAAATGGCTCTGGCTCTGGCTCCTCTGAAAGAGCAGCTCCTCTGGAGGAGCTGAAGCCGTTTTGGAAAACGTTTGGCAAAACGGCTTCTTCGCACTAGACGACGTGAACCCGCAGCAAGGAGCCGCGCGAAACTCGTTTTTGAGGCTTCTCCTACGCAGGCAAAAAATGGCTCCGGCTCCCCATGCGGAGCCCTTTTCAAAACAGGCGTTTGGCACAGCTCCTGCAGGAGCCGGAGCTGAAGCCCCTGCAGGAGCCCTGCCAAAGAGGCTCTAAATGTGTCGCTCTCTTCCAATGCGGTGGGTGAAGACAAAAACTAATCTCCTTTAGCGCATCAATCAGATCGTAGTTTACATACTGTATTCCATGCATTCACAAATACTGAATAGTTTTGAAATGTAGCAGGCTAGGAGTTTGTATTACTCCCTATGTTATTTTTACATTTTGTATTGATTTTGTCCAAGTCAAATATTTCTATTTTTGGCCACTAATTTTTAATAAAATTATATAGGTTAACAACATAAAATTTATGTTTTTACACCTCACTATGAGAAATATTTCCATAATATATGTCCACATGTTGTAAAATTAAATAGTTTTTTTTAAATTGATGATCAAAATTAGGAAAAACCTAATACGACATGCAAACAAATAGAGGGAGTATAATATTTCTAAAAATTTTAACCATCTACTGCCACAGCCACACGGTAGTTTTTCCCGTGGTGGTGGATTTTATTGATATAAGAGCATCTACAACATGCAACAATAATCTAAAAGGTTGAATTATAAAAAAGGTTTCAGACCCTTTCCAAACACTATCGGACAAAAAAAATACACTTCACTAGCAGTTATCTTTTATTGGTAAAAAAAATGCACTATCGGACAAAAAAATAGCCTCCAACATGTTACCAACTTGGTCCTCTATATCTGTTAACTTCAACATAGTGACTATTTGTGTCGTGGAATCTTATTTTAGGTATTTTCACAAGAATAAGAAGTCCAATAGCTATTCTATCCTTTGATACTATCCCGCATTTCTCGCTTTCGGTAAAGAAAGCAAGCCGTAGAGGCTCACGCCATCCACCTATCCGCGCTTATTATATTCCTCTGCATGGCACTGGTGGCATGCAAGCAGATGTCGGGAGTACAGGAAATAGGGAAGTGAGCCAATCTGAGCATGGCGTGTGTGTTCTAAAAAAAATATGATGGCAATTTGGAAAGGCTGTTGCGTTGCTCTATTTTTTTAGGATGTTTTATTTTGGACAGTGGTTAAATCAATGGTTTTAGAATCTAATTTTACATAATCTCTTGGAGTTGCTCTTAGCTACCTAAACTCCTCCCTCACTACCCATTCCTATGGGTGAGTAGGGGGCCTCTACTTTTTGGTTGGGTCAGTTTCTTCCCCCGCCATGGCCGGACCCCACTGCTCCACGGCTAATCTCACCTCCTCCCCCTACTCCGGCTCCTGCCTTCTCCCCGCTGGATCCCGTCTCTTCTCTGCCCAATCCTGGCTTCTCCTCGCCTGACACCTCTTCCTCATCGGTCGTCGCCTCCACACTCGGCATCGCTGCCTC
This sequence comes from Miscanthus lutarioriparius, assembly GCA_904845875.1. Taxonomy (NCBI): domain Eukaryota; kingdom Viridiplantae; phylum Streptophyta; class Magnoliopsida; order Poales; family Poaceae; genus Miscanthus; species Miscanthus lutarioriparius. The sequence goes on along the minus strand of CAJGYO010000007.1, from coordinate 111,895,442 downwards.
CATACCCGGCTCTGGCACCTTCCCAGCTGATTTTGCTTTTTCCCTGCCTGGCCATGGCTCCTCACCGCCCGATCCCGTCGCCACCCTGCCCAACCTCAGTTTGCCTAACCCTAACTCGTCCCTACCTGATCCCGCCGCCACCCTGCTCGACCACAACTCGTTTACTCCCAACCCGACTCCTTCACATGCGCCGCCGCTGCCTCTCTACACCCGACCTAGGCTCCTCCCCTCCTCCCTGACCACCGCCGCCTCCTTCCCGCATGACGGCGACACCCAACCCTGCAGGATGGTATTCCTATGTCATCGTGGAATTTTCGTTCTATATGTCATTGGGATTCCTATGAAAATTGATTCCTATATCATTCTAAAAATTTTTATACTTTGTCCTTTCGAAATAGTTTGCAATGGATTATGAAGGCACCTGCACACATATGATGTCGGAAGACACTAATGTTGATTTGATTACATTATCTACTCAAACAAAGTCAACTACACTATTAGATACTGATGAAATTCCTGCCTAGAGTGGCATAAACAAGCAAAGTACACACAGTTCTTGTGAAACCCAAATATAAGAACATCCAGATGTGTACTGATTTCAAGAGTTTCTGGTTATTTTCTAAAAATATTGAAGATTCATTTTTCTTTTTTTTTATGAGAAGTTAAGTTTACCTATTCCCAAGTGTACCGGATCATTTCCAGCGTACGATACTAACTGCTCCGTCACGAACAGCATGATCTAACACCGACTAGTGGCATCTGTAAACATTGATCCACATTGTCAGTGAGAGCGAGTTTCATAAAGCTTGGTACTGGTAGGAGAGACCGAGAGTTTGAATAAAAAAATAAGCCTAGGAAAGAGGCTTGATGGTCAGGCGGGGCACACCAGACACGCACGTACACGTGCCACCACTAGTGGACCTGACATTTTGATTTGACCAATTAAAAGCGTAAAGATCTCTTCTAAGCAAAACTATCAAAGACTTCATTTTCTGAACTCCCAACAAAGACTAGTTAGAAAACGAGCGGTGCTTGTTAATTACTTTATTGCGTTCTTTTATTTTTCTAAACTAAAGACCTTCAAAAGTTGATATTTGGCTTCAAAGGAAGTACAACTATATATATTTACATATTGATGGAAAAGATATCTAGTTTGAACAAAGCTTGGTATCCCGGTATCCTCGGCTACACGCTGAATGTCAGGCTAGGTGCCTCCGACTAAAGTGTTAGTTGGAGGTACCAAAGTGTTCTTATAGGCTTCGTCAATCCTAAGACCTAGTACCGACTTATTATCTCACAAGTATTCATATTCGTAGAATAGAAGTAGGACACACATACCTTCGTGGGTTCAATATACATAAAAAAATGTATATATATGAAGGCTTGTGTATATATTGTGTTCCGAAAAAGGGTTCTTTCCTATAGTTGTCTATTGATTATGATTTTGTTGATTCTTTGAACTCCATATCTAGGTTGTTTTCTCCACTTCTATATATTTCCCTTGCAACATTGTTAGAGCTCACATACATTGTATTGCATGGTCCAGCGAGTGCAGTCCATGATGTCCTATGTAACGTAACACACTTCTAGAGCGAGGCAATGGATCTTTCTTGCAAGCACAAAACAAACCCAAAGGGCTAAGTGGAAGCTGCTCTCACCACTAGCTACCGCCTACTAGTCTACTGGCTAGTACACTCTTCTCATTTAAAAATGGTAACTGGTAGTACACTTTAACTATACATTAAGGCCCACTAAATCTAGTCATAGCATGTGAACCACTCCTGATCCCTATGATATCAAACAACAGTATGTTCGGGAGGCCGTATCGTATCGTGGATTATTTACTGCTGGCTGATTTGGTATGAGAGAAAAACACTGTTCCCGACTGAAAATTTACGATCATTTACGAGCAAGCGAACAAGCCAACTAGTGCTCCTACATCTAATTAAACAGGCTTCATGTCTTCGCATACATAACCTCTCTGCCTTTTTCTTCCTTACATTATTTTGGTTATTTCCTAAGAACCATATTTGTAAACTGTAAGCTGATACCGCACAAAGTTTATTAAGTTCAAATAGAAAAAGATGGCACATGAAGTTCATTCCAAGAAAAAACGAAAGCACTAAAGATGCCTTTCCACCAAAAATCACCACTGCGTGTGATCACAGCATACCATGTCCTAAAAGATCTGAAAACTACGTCCACTGTGACCCCCAACCACCAATCATTCTAAATATACATTAACAAAACAGAACCACAAACATATGGCCTAACAAAGCTCTAAATTATAAATTGCCAAAAATGATGAAAATATCTTAATATGTAGCTCTCTCTTACAAACAATACAAATACTAGATGATTTTGTGTTTTTTTTCTTGTTGGTCCAAATACAGGACATGGCTAAGGACCTGTTTGATACCATGTGCTAATTGTTAGCTAGTTAATTTTAGCTCAATCAGCTTTAATGCATCCAAACAAGATGGCTAATAGGTGGGCTAATTTTTTAGCCAAGTCTCTAAGTAGTTATTAGCCAACTAGCTAGCTAACCTAGCTAATTTAGGCTAGTTTTTAGCACAACTAGTAACTAGCCACGTGTATATCAAACATGCACTGAGGGGGTGTTTGGTTCACCTAGCAGCTCCTAAATTTAGTAGCTTTAGTCTCTTTTAGTAACTTTTTTACCAAACACTTTGACTAAATATGACTAAATGACATTTAGCCAACTAGTGACCCAAAGCTTACTAAAAGAGACTAAAAGCCCACCTGGACAGGTGGTGCCCCTCATAATTGCCCTGTCCCGAGCGCCAACCCTATCCCGCGGCCGGTCTTCGCCCCTGCACTCGCTGCTGCCCGCCCAGCCGCCCGCCACACCACCCGCTCAGCCGCCCACCGCACCACCCGCTCAGCCGCTCGCCGCACCCGCTCGAGACCGAGGCTCCAGGCACGCACGCACGCACGACGGAGCCCTTGGCGGCGCCACCGCTCGTGGCCGGTGCTCACCATGCCGGCTACACGCGCTGGGGATAGGATGGCGCCGGATCTCGCCGGAGCTTACTGGGCCGGCTGCGCGCGCTAGGGACGGGGCTCACCGGATCTCGCGCGTCGAGCTCATCTTGATCGGATCTCGCTGGAGCTCACCAGCAGGCAGGCACTTCTTCCTCCCCTTCTCCGTCGGCCAGTTCTCCTTCCTCACCTTCTCCGTCGGCCAATGGTCCTTCCTCCCCTTCCGCGCCGGCCAAATGCCAGGGGCAGGAGCTTAGGGGCGTTTTGGTCATCCTAAACATGCACATGTCAAGTTTAGTCACAATTAGTCCACCAAACCAAACGCTGTCGGACTAAAATTTAGGAGGTAGTTTAGCTGACTAAATTTAGGAGCTGGGAACCAAAGAGGCCCTAAATCTATCAACAACTTACGTGATGACACTTATATAGTGTAAATTATGCCATTATGTGGATCAAAATTCAGAGAGCTAATGTAAATGTCTCAATTGCGGTTCATGTAATTAGCAAAACACTATGGAAACAAACCAACAATAATTGCTAAAGTGTATAAGTGAACCGCTATATTGCCATAGACAATAAAGGAAGGTACTAGCTACGCGTCCGTGGAATGAACCTACATCTTAGAACCTAAAACGAATTACCTAACATGTGCTATCATATTAAAATGGTTGATGTTATAGATACCCTTTTATCATACTACGAAGAGACAAGGTGAGATGAGATAATACCCTAATCCCTATTTCAGCAAGACAGGGTGTCATTAGTTGGTGGTTTTATAAGTCGAAAATTTTGTTGTTGCAGTTTTGTAGACACAGACCAGGCCAAAACAAAAAAAAAAAGCACTCCAAAAAGATCCCAAATAAAGCCCGGCTTGTTTGTAACCAAGTGGAGAAAGAAGAGGGCACCGCCACCGGGCGGGTGGGCCCACACATAAATAGCGACCAACCGCTGCTAAAAATAAAGCGTGGCGACTGGCGAGGCGAGCGGACCTCGCGTCGATTCTCCCACCCCGCCGCGTCCCGTCCCGTCCACTCCCTCGCCGTCGGAGCGCCGCGCAGCTCAGCGCCGGATGGCGCAGAGCATGAGAGGCGGAGGGAGCTGCCGCGGCCACGGGGAAGGCCAATACGGCAGCAGCCACAACCACCACCTCCACCACAGCGCGCTGTGCTGCCTCTCCGCCGCGCCGCCGCTGCCGGGGGACGCCACGCCGACGCTGACGCCGGAGCCGGAGGCCGCCGCCGCGGCGGCGCCGCTGCGGCGGCGGGGCCGGCCGTCGCGGTGGAGGGCGTGCTGCACAAGTGGACCAACTACGGCCGCGGGTGGCGGGAGCGCTGGTTCTCGCTCCGCGACGGCGTCCTGTCCTACTCCAGATTCGGGCCGCCGACGCGGGCGGCGTCGCCCGGGCCGGGGCGCGGGCGCAGGCGGGCGCGGCGGACGGCGACGGGGAGGTCAGGCTGATCGGCTCCAGGGTGGGAGGAGCGCGCCGCACGGAGAAGCCCGCCGGCGTCGTTTTCCTCAAGGTCCGCCTCGCTCTTCCCTGTCCCTTCCTCCTCCTCCCCCGTGCGGTTGGCGCGTGATCCCGGCCGGTGGGGCAGATTCCGTTTCTTGATTTCGTCCTCTCGTTTGCCCGTCGACGGTTTCTCCCCGCATTCCTGACTGCTCGTTCGGTGAATGCAATGCAATTCGAGGCTGATTTTAACCTTTTCACCGCGATTACTTTCCGCCCGCTAAATTTGCGAGATTTTCTTCTTCTCGTATTGCCAATCTATGTTCCCGGGGAATTTGGTTGCCTTCGCGATGCAGCCAGCGCCGCTGTTGGCTGGATCAAAGTGTTGCAAAATTGCAAAAAAAGAAAAGAAAAGAAATCCTATTTAATTGGCCCCGCCTCCGGGTTCTTTTTGAGGGGGTGCAAGGTAGATTCTCGTGTCGAGTTCTGCTCATGATGATGGAATGGTAGGTTGGAGACATCGTCACATTGCTGGATCGAAATGACGTGACCTCCCTTTTCTATTTTCCTTTTGCTAGGATACTCGCATTCATTCCATCCTTCTCCTTGTCTGCGCATTGCCGTGACAAATCATTCAATCCTGTCCATTTTGTTGTTCAGATCGTCCCCCTCCCTCAAAATCCATTCAATGGTACTATGCTAACATTAGCATGCTTGATTAATTAATCAACTGACTAACCACCTCATTAGTGGCCCTAAGACAGTTTCCTGTCTAAATTTAGTAGAATCTAGTCTAGCTTGGAGTATAAACGAACAAAAGGCTTCGCCTTTTTCTTTTCTTCTGATGATACCAGTAGTATATGGGAGTATATGTATTTCCAAAAGGGCCGTACCTTTCTCTGTCACGCGATCAGGTACATCTTTGCACGTAAAGCCTGAGCTTTTCGCAGATTTTGTCTAAATTCCAGGCCTTGTTGTTATTTCTGAAAAGGATGGGGGCTCTGTTGCCATTCTGTTGATACAGATCGATTAGGACAAGCCAAGTTTATCAGTTAGTCGCTGTCTTGTTACTGTGCACACTTTTTTAACCCAAAACATGCTGTATCCAAATGGATGGGTACTTGACAGGTGCTATGTGATAATTTTAATAATTTAATGTGATTACGAGATAGGATATGCTCTGGGGATGTTTTTGGAATTTGCATTATTGATTTGTACTGCTCCAGGGGTTGCTTTTCCACAAGGCTTTTACTAGCTGTTGAACTCCCAGTGTTAGTACTATCCCTGGGTCTTTTCAAGGCCTTTGCCCATGGGTCCAAAGAATTAAAGCATGCACAGTCCATCCAAGTGGCCGTATAGAGAGAGGGAGGGAATAAAATGGAGGACCTGTGGTCTATGTCAGATTGAATCAGGGGGGTCTTGTGGATCTTCAGGAACTGCCTAGGTTGTTTGGTTGAGGTAAATTGTAGCTTGGATTTGTTTTCTTGGTTTCTTGAGATCCTTGTTTCCCCCCTCATTTTTTTGCGTTGGATTTTCATTTTGTTTCCCTTCCCCCCTAACCAAAGATTGAATTTGAAGGGAGAGGGGTCCGATTTATATTTTTCTTCTTCTGGGGAATACCTTTCCTTGTTCCTTAAATCAGTTCTTGTATTCTCTTTGCCGTTTCTTAATAGAAGGTTTAGAGCTTGTCTATAAGATATTATGGATGCTGGTCTGTGTATGTATATGCTTTTCCTAGGCCTGAATGCCTGATGCATAGTATTGCATAAGGCCAAGGGAAGTTGTACACATTTTTCATGTCCAAGGCTACCCAGTTACAAACATATGGGAGCTAATAAGTTACTATGTTTCTAGGTGTCAGCATTTCGGGAGAGTAAGTCGGACGATAGGAGATTCTACATATTTTCCCCCACCAAGACGCTTCACTTGAAGACGGACTCGAAAGATGACCGAGTTGCTTGGATTGAGGCCTTGATCCTGGCAAGGAGTGTTTATTCTCTCGGGTCACTCAGTGGGAGAGTAACTTTCGTGCAGAGCGATGTTTCGATTTCAACTGCAAAGCTTAGAGATCGGATGCATCAGGAGGGTCTGAATGAGAGTCTTATACAGGACTGTGAACAGATTGTGCTTTCTGAGTTCTCAAGTTACCGAAAGCAACTGAAGCGACGTTACGAGGATTACTTAAGCTTGTTTGGGTCCTGCAGACATCAGTTTGAGGTAAGAAGAGCTGCATACATTCTTTGTAGGTGTTCATGACTTTGCACAACGGTGTCCAGTAGCGTCAACCAGTCATTACTTTGCACAACAGTGATAAGTAGCAGCAACCAACTTGATGCCTGAAAGTAAAAATGTGTCTATATATAGTTGTGGCTTCTTAAATTCCTACCAATCAGCATATCTCATGTTGAAATAGTTATATAAGTTTGCAAAGGTTACTCCTTGAATGGTTACTCTCCTCTTTTCCCTGCAGGAATTTTACATAGTGTATTACACACATATTTGTGCAGGAAGGTAAAGATGGAAGTATAACACAGGAGGCATTGACAAGAAATGACTTCTCTAGTTCTCGGCATGGAAATTTTAGCGGTATGATTTTAACACATACTGGGCTATTTTCAGCACTAGACCAGCTACATGATCTACTTATCTGTTTCTTGTGTCTTTCACTCCTTTCATGTTTGTGTTTCAAGTAGCCCGAGTAATTTTGAACTCCCACATTTGTTTCCTAAGAATTAACATCTTGCTAATGGTACAATTGTTGTTCTTGCCCAGAATATAGCACAACAGAATCTGATGAGCATGAGTTTGAGAAGCAAGATGGAGGTGAATTGATTTGTGAAGATGAATCTACATTCTTTGATTCTGTAGACTACTTCACAGAGTCAGACAACAGATCTGCAACCATGTTAACTGGTCAGGAAGTTGTGGATTCCCAAACGCATGATTCCAGTAACAACAGGTTACCGCAAATCACACGACGGAGTAGGCTGCCTGAGCCTACTGAGAAAGAGAAAGGGATCAGCCTCTGGTCCATTATTAAAGATAGCGTTGGAAAGGATTTGACACGAGTTTGTCTTCCAGTTTACTTCAATGAACCACTCTCATCCCTTCAGAAGTGCTTTGAAGATTTGGAATATTCATACCTCTTGGATCAGGCATATCAACATGGAAAAGTGGTAAGATCGCTTTCACATCTTTGGTCTTGCACGTGTCTAGGAATTTTGTCTGCTTTCCATGAGTGGCAGAGATCAACGAAATTATTTCCAATCCCTTTTCTTGTTCAGCACTGCATCAGAGTTCAAATCAGCAAACTCAATCTTCAAATGTGATTGTGAGGCAAGTTGAAACTAGATGTGTCATATCTGCTGATCAGATTACATATTAGTACCTGTTGTCATGTTGGGAACTCATCAGTATTGTTCAAGCAGTATACTCTGCTAATAAGCGTGGCAGTTTACTCATTCTTAAAAAAGTGAAAGGTGTTTTCAGAGTACTATAGTTGTATCTGTTAGTTTTGCTCAGCTATGCTGTACAATATCACTTGTGAGTTAGGGAAAAGGGCAATGCTGCAGTTCAGTGTATCAACATATAGCATGTTTCTAATACCATGCATGTTGCTATGTTATATGAACTTTTGCTCATTCTTATATTTGAAATCTACTAGGGGGACAGCCTCATGAGAATTCTCAAAGTAGCTGCTTTTATGGTCTCTGGCTATGCTTCATCTGTTGCAAGACCTTGCAAACCATTCAATCCATTGCTAGGAGAGACCTATGAAGCTGATTACCCTGACAAAGGAGTTCGTTTTTTTGCAGAAAAGGTTAGTTCAATACGCTTTGTTCGTCTTGTGCAAGAGATGCTGTCCTGGGTCTCTGGGGAAGGATTTATGAGAAATGTTATACATTTACTAAGAAAATGAAGTTTATTTGTTTCGATTATGTTCATATAATGCAAAACTACTGTTGTATGTCCATTCCAAAGTCATTTAATTTCTGATAGAGCTATACCCCTTTGTCTACCTTTTTACTAATCATCCATATCTTACTTTGTGGTACTTTGAATTGGAGACTTTAATTTCATTACATTGCTGTTCAACATTTCCACCAATAGGTTAGTCATCATCCAATGCTGATTGCCTGCCACTGTGAAGGCAAGGGCTGGAAATTCTGGGGCGACAGCAATCTCAAATCCAAGTTTTGGGGGCAGTCAATTCAAGTTGAACCAGTTGGCACTTTGACTCTGGAATTTGAGGATGGTGAAATCTTCCAATGGAATAAGGTGTCCAGCACAACTGGAGATACTAATGTTGCTGATTGATATTATAAGTTTCTTCTCATCATAACTAAATTCTTATCATATTGCCTTTTCAGGTCACAACAACCATTCACAATCTCATTCTTGGCAAGTTGTACTGCAGCCACCATGGAACCATGCACATAAAAGGGAATCGTCAGTATTCATGTAAACTGAAGTTCAAAGAGCCATCACTTCTTGACCGGAATCCTCATCTAGTATGTTTCGCTTTGTTCCTTTCTTTGTACTGTTAAGTGTCAACTCAAACATTACAATTGTGAACAAGGGATGTAGAGCCCACATGTGTTTTCCTCTTTGAGTACATTACCTTCTGATCAATCTGTGGTTAACTCATTATCTTCTTTTGTGCTGTTGGCATTTACATATGAAGAGTTTTGCATGATTATCATGCTCTTAGCATCTGACAAATAAACTGTGGGAGAGATGTAAACCACTTTTCATTGCAAGATTTCAAACTCTTGGCCTGGGGTATCAATATGAGTGGCTAGACTTAGCATCCATTTGACCTTTGATCACTTGGGGCAAGTGGTTCTCCTTGTGCTGATGATATAATTTGGACTGAGTTAGCAGTGATTTACAAATTTCGTTATATACTTATTGACCCTAGGTTACAGAACTTATATTTCCCGTCTTTTATGTGTGACATCTGAGTTGTATGTTAATTCAAGTGCTACCATAAGTTATTCACTGTTTTAATTTGTGGTGCATACTTGTTTTTAGTTGTATGTTTGCCTCTTTCATACACTGCATTATGTTTATCTGTTGCATGCACTTTGTCCACAGGTACAAGGCTTTGTAGAGGACAATAATGGGAACAAAGCTTCGTTTTTGATAGGGAAGTGGGACGAAAGCATGTATTGTAGTAATTCCGATACTTTCAAGGTGAAGAGCGCCGATCAGCTGAAAGGTGCCTCACTGCTGTGGGAAAAGAACAAACCTGCTCCTAACCTAACACGATACAATTTGTCTTCATTTGCGATCACACTGAATGAGTTGACCCCAGGGCTGCAGGTATGGATGTACATGTGATTGCCACATAAGTGTTTCGTAATCAAGATTTTGTCCTTAATTGCTTGGCCATTCCTGGATTCAGGAGAAACTTCCACCTACTGATTCACGGCTCAGACCAGACCAGCGCCACCTAGAGAATGGCGAATACGAGAAGGCGAATGCAGAGAAGTTGAGATTGGAGCGCCGGCAAAGAATGGTATCCTCTCTTGCTTCCTATGTAAAATTTAGAACTGACCTAGAGGATCTTGCCGAATAATTTTGGAAGAAGTTGAGCCTTTCATAGATCACATTCCCAACATGATGTTTCATCCTATTCTGTCTCATTGCAGTCAACGAAACTTCAAGACAATGGCTGGAAACCCAGGTGGTTCGAGCAGGACACCGAGGACGGGACGTATCGCTACAAAGGCGGATACTGGGAGACAAGAGAGAAGGGCTGCTGGGATGGGTGCCTCGACATATTTGGGGAATTTATGGAAACATGAGCGCCCTGTTCTTGCAGCAGCAGAGGTTCAAGTAGCCCACACGCGTCGGGTAACGCCATTCAGAAACAATGGAGCACTGCCATCTCCAATGGAGCATCCTCTTGCTGAAGAAGAAAAGGGAGCAGCCTTGTGCGAGGAGTAGAGCATTGGAGACGAAGGCGTTGCCGTCATGACTGAATGGTAGCATAGTATATGATTGGCCACGGAGAGGCATTGCCAGCGTGTTAGTATAGTAGTATAGTTCCAATGCAAATAAGAATGCTGGTATTCATTCTTTGGTTCCTTGTGTTGAACATGGATCTGTTGTTGCTGATTAGGCTACCTGGCCTTCGTTTTACACTGTGGAAGAGATTTGCTTGCTCGGCTAGGCAAAAGTCTGCCTGCCCATGTAAGAGCAAGTATAATAAGTGGGCTGCATGTTGACGTGGAGCAGAGAGGGGAGGAGAGAGAAGAGAAGCAAGCTGTAAGCTTAGGGTACCCGCAACAGTAAGAGTCAGCTACTAGCTCTAATAAGTCACCCTCTCCATTAGTATTAGCTTTTAGCAATGTCTCATAATATGATTAGGCTCATATGATACTCTAACATATTCTTGGAATGTGTGTATGAGCCTATTTCTTGATCAAGAGCTAGCTTTTCTCTCTTTTCTATTAAAATATAAAGAAAATACTTATAGCTGACTTATGAGCCACCCCATTATGGGTGCTCTTGCAGCCAGTTTATGCACAGGAACCAAGAAATACTGTGCGACGGACAAATGGGCCTTAAGCCGACTAACTATTATAGTAGTGACTGTTCGTGTTTTTGCCGATTGCAGCTGGGGCTGGAAAAGTACCTTCGAGGCAGTAAACTTACATGATCCTGACATAATTCAGCAAACAATTATTACAACCTTCTTTTCGATCTCTGGTGGATAGTGTTTTCATCTTCAAAAATCAAGCGCATAGGTCTCAGCATTATGATCCTAGCAAAACTCACTGCCATTCTCTCTTTCTTTTGGTGAAAGGTATTTCACTGGATTTATTGAAGGCATTAAGCATATAACGGCTTACAGACTCCAGAAACAGTTCAGAACAGAGGGAAGCAGAAACACTAGACTGGCACTATGGGCTGGGACCCAAAAAGCAAACTCCTGCGTACAGGCACCACCAAAACCAGTAAACACTTCTTATAAAAAAGAATAAAAAACAGTAAACACTTGCTAAGCTCGATCAGCACCAAAGCAAGTGTTTCATCCTTTTCTTGACTCGTCACTTCAGTGAGACTAGCAGTTCGTCATCCATCCAGAAAGCCACCCTTTGATTTCAAAGAGTCGATTTCTAACAGACGCCCTCAGCAACTATTGCCATTTCTACAAGAAAAGAAAAGAAAAGAAATCTTTGAACAAAACTTGAGCAGACAATCTTGGGAACATGTTTTCTCTAGACATTTTATTTCTACAAGTCCAAAGCGCCCAGGTGACAAGATATCACACCCGATTTCAAGGACAAAATCGAATGCACAACATATGTATGACATGATCAATTTATTCGTACATATGTCGACTTCATTACAGTATCATAGCAAGGTTGCTTATAAAATGAAAACATTATTTAAACAATGACCCGTGGGTCTGAAAGAAAAACTCAAGCTATTAGCGGAAAGGGACGCCATCTCTACATGAAGGTTGACCGGGGTACACCAGCCTAACAACGGCACCGTCTTCGAGAAACACCATCTTCTAGGGACTCCGTCTTCTGGTTTGAACAACTGGGTGGGGTAGAAAGGGGACAAAGATAGGAAGAGTGAGTACATCGAAATATACTCTGCAAGTATAGGAAAGTATGACATGAGGGCCAACACAAGGAAAGGCTTATATAGGTTTGACACATGCACTTAAAGCGACAAATCCTAATTTACCTTAAATCCTTAGCACCTAATTGCTAGGTGAATTTTGCCTTCTCCTCAAAGAACCAACGCTTGAATTCCATCCAAGCTCCCAAACTAATATAATGCTATGTTCCACCATGTATATCAAATATACAATAGGATAAATATTTATTTTAATAACTTATGAAAAATAGAAAAATGTTCACTTAACAAACCACGTAGCAATAATACTATCTTAATACTCCGTGATAATAAATTGCATAAGTTATTATATTAAATAAGTTTGTACATTTTCACTGAAACATTTTGTCATATCAATATTATTAATTTAATTTTATGCACTATATAATATATAAATAATACTACACACATATAATACTGTGATATAACAAATTCAATATGTTTAGTGTTGGGATGCAAACAGAGTTTCAACTTATGTGGAAAACAATACTACTAGGACCTAGACTCCTTTTAATAAAAAACATTTTTTGAATAAAAGATAAAGAATACTAGAATTTCTAATTAACATGTGGAAAATTTGCAACAACTTGATTAATAGTTAAAATATAAACTATAGATTTACGAAGTCACAAAATGGGTTGTATCAAGAGTTTATATATCTTAAGACTAGATTTAAACTAAATACATGTCACACTAGAAAAAAAGGTAAATACTGGAAATTCTAACTAGATGTCCCCACTGGAGCCTGCATGTTAATCCTCACAAGACTTGATAATATGAATATCTTACCATAAATATGAATATAGAAAACAAAAGATAGATCCTAGAAATTCCCATAAAAGTCAGAAACATCTTAACATAAATTAGGTATAACCTAATCATCATTGATAATGATAATAGCTATTGGATCTATTTTATTTTATAAATAATTATTCACTTCTGCTCTCATGACTCTAATTTATATTACCAAATATGTCGTTCAGAAACATGATCTAAGGTAGACCTAAATTTGCATTAATTACCGACGTCCATCGATAATTTACATAACTCATTATTAGGAAAAATAAATACCCGTCAAATCTACATCTAAATTATCAATATCCCTCTTATAAAAAAAAATGTTTAGATAGCTTAATAGAGCATATGTATATATATATATATGTGTGTGTGTGTGTGTGTGTGTGTGTGTGTGTGTGTGTGTGACATACCCCACTCTATCAATATTAATATAGTAAGATTTAATTAAAGTAAATATATGTATCGTGCCAACATGCATGAGCAATAAAATACATATGTTATCTTTTATCACATAAAAAATATTTTCTTAACAACTCATATACATGATGCTAACAAATTATTTATAAATATATAATTTATATAGATTGTTACTTTACATATATTTATGTATTTTAATTAAAACATTAGACATGTCTATATTGATAATATGGCCATAACTGCAAATATAGTTCTTTGATAGGAAAATTCAATCATCTTGAGAACCGTGGAAGATCATTTGGTGGCTGTATTTTTTCTGGCCTTTAAGAATAATTTAGAGTAAAAAGTCTCTTTATAAGATTTAAGTATTAAAATTCTCTTAATGTTAACATTGCTATCCTGTTCTGAGATCTCAATTCAACCTCTATGACTTATGTTAAGCGATATGGTGCACGTTTCAAATAATGGCCTATGCTATTGTAATACTTAAGAATATACTCTATGACCTAAAATCCTTAATTTTAAAAAAGTGCAAAAAGGAGAGTTAATGAAAGATACAATCAGCACATGAGTTTCAACTTAACTTGAGAGAAAAAAATCTGTAGCAATCGATAAGAATAAAATTTGGAAGAAAAAAAATCAAAATTTAGATTCATGACTTCATAAGATTCATGATGCAACAAGAGCCACCTTGATAATGGTAGGTTTCAAAATAATTGTATATTTAAAATATACAGAGGTGCCATGCAAAGGAAAAATATGAATATGGATGAAAAATATAGATTAGTTCGTTGAAAAATAGTAATTAATAAGTTTACGATTACTGGATATAGACTACATGATATCTATTACATCTATTATGTTAGAAAATAAAAAAAGAGAAAAACATATAATTTAATATAAGTAATTATTTATTAATCTGATGTACTCCCTCCGTTCTAAATTATAAGAAGTTTTGGGTTTTCTGGATACATATATTTTTGCTATATACATAGATGACTGTTAAGATATGCAGTAAAAATAATATATCTAGAAAAGCCAAAACGGCTTATAATTTGGAACGAGAGGAATGTTAAATAATACTTAATACTTATATCTCCTAAAATTCTAGCCCGTGCGGGAGCACGGGTTAATGGACTAGTAGTAAGATAATCCCAATGCAAATAAAATGGTTGTATTCATTATTATTTTTTAAATATGATTGAGTATTCATTCTCTCTTTCTTTTAACTGTCCCTGCTTTTTTTTATAGAAGGTAATAAGCATATATCGGCTTAAAACATTCCAGAAACAGTTCAAAACAGGGGAAGGAGAAATACAAGACAGGCAATCTGCGCCGGCCCCCAAAAGCAGAAACTTCAAGACAATGGCAGGAAACCCCGGTGGTTCGGGCAGGACACAGAGGACGGGACGTACCGCTACAAAGGCGGATACTGGGAGACAAGAGAGAAGGGCTGCTGGGATGGGTGCCTTGACATATTTGGGGAATTTGTGGAAACATGAGCACCCTGTTCTCGCAGCAGCAGAGGTTCAAGTAGCCCACACGCGTCGGGTAACGCCATTCAGAAACAATGGAGCACTGCCATCTCCAATGGAGCATCCTCTTGCTGAAGAAGAAAAGGGAGCAGCCTTGTGCGAGGAGTAGAGCATTGGAGACGAAGGCGTTGCCGTCATGACTGAATGGTAGCATAGTATTTGATTGGCCACGGAGAGGCATTGCCAGCGTGTTAGTATAGTAGTATAGTTCCAGTGCAAATAAGAATGCTGGTATTCATTCTTTGGTTCCTTGTGTTGAACATAGGTCTGTTGTTGCTGATTAGGCTACCTGGCCTTCGTTACACTGTGGAAGAGATTTGCTTGCTCGGCTAGGCAAAAGTCTGCCTGCCCATGTAATGTGTTTTTGCCGATTGCAGCCGGGAGTGGAAAAGCACTTTATGTAGAGAAGAAGAGGCAGTAAACTTACATGATCCTGACATAATGCAGGCAACAATTACTTCCTTCTTTCCGATCTCTGGTGGATATCTCTTCATCTTCAAAAATCAACAGCACAGGTCTCAACATTCGAAAATGCTAACAAACACCTCGCGGCGGCGCACTACTGAAATCCTCAAATTTGCCGAGTGTTTTTATGTTTACCGAGTGTATTCCCTCGAGCACTCAGCGAATAAGTTCTTTACCGAGTGCTGCGCTAAAACACTCAGCAAAAAAAACACTCGGCAAAAGAGGGGGTTTGCCGAGTGTCAAAAAAGAAACACTCGGCAAAGAGCGGGTTTGCCGAGTGTAAAAAAAACACTCGGCAAAGAAATAAAATCTTTTTTCTGAAAAAGAAAGAGAAGAAAAAAAATAAAAAAAAACTTTGCCGAGTGCTCAGATTTAGAACACTCGGCAAAGAAATAAAATCTTTTCTGGAAATAAAACTCCACCTCCCTCCTCCTTTCCCGCACTGCCTCCCCCGCACGGCGCCCCTTCCCTCCCCCCACATGCCGCGCGCCCCTCCCTCCCTCCCCTCTGAAATGTTCTAATGGTTAGAGGGGGGTGAATAACCTAATAAAATTTCTACAATAACACTTAACAAAATGGTTAGACAATTATGAGGCGAAGCAAGAGTTGCGCTAGCCTACTCAAAATGCAAGCCACCTAACACAATTCTAGTTTCGATAGTATCTATTCACACAATAGCTATGACACTAATCTATGTTAGTGTGCTCTCAAAGGCTAACTAAAGAGCCACACCAACCAAGCAAGCAAGCTTTCACAACTAACTATACTAAAGTGCTTGACAACTAGTTTACGATAATGTAAAGAGAGAGATCAAAAGGGTTATACCGCCGTGTAGATGAAGAAACCAATCAATCACAAGAGTGAATAACAATGAAGACCAAACACCTCGGAATCAAAGGATGAACACAATGATTTTTTACCGAGATTCACTTGCTTGCCGGCAAGCTACTCCTCGGTGTGGCGATTCACTCACTTGGAGGTTCACGCGCTAATTGGCATCACACGCCAAACCCTCAATAGGGTGCCGCACAACCAACACAAGATAAGGATCACACAAGCCACAATTAATCCACTAGAGTACCTTTTGGCTCTCCGTCGGGAAAAGGTCAAGAACCCCTCACAATCACCACGATCGGAGTCGGAGACAATCACCACCCTCCGCTCAACGATCCTCGCTGCTCCAAGCCGTTTAGGTGATGACAACCACCAAAAGTAACAAGCGAACGCCGTAGCGAAACACGAACACCAAGTGCCTCTAGATGCAAACACTCAAGCAATGCACTTGGATTCTTTCTCAATCTCACAAAGATGATGAATCAATGATGGAGATAAGTGGGAGGGCTTTGGCTAAGCTCACAAGGTTGCTATGTCAATGCAAATGACCAAGAGAGTGAGCTTGAGCCGACCATAGGGATTAAATAGAAGTCCCCACGAAATAGAGCCGTTGTACCTCTTCACTTGGTACAGCACGGGGTGACCGGACGCTCCGGTCCTATCGACCGGACGCTGGCCCACAGCATCCGGTCACGTGATACACGCCACGTGTTCTCTGCTTTAAATATAGTTCGTCAGATTTCAACGGTCATCTCCTGACCGGACACTGCGCACAAACTGACCGTACATTCAGTCTCCAGCGTCCGGTCGTTTCCAGTAAGGTTTCAGAAACGATATTTCATGACCGGACGCGTCCGGTCAAACTTGATCGGACACAGCCAGTATCCGATCACTTGTTGACTTCATACTGTGCTGCTGGTCAACACGACCGGACATAGCCTTCCAGCGTCCGGTCGCTGAGCGACCCAGCGTCCAATCGTTTGATCGACGCCAGCATCTTTGCTATTACAATTGACCGGACGCGTTGGTTCCTCAGAGACCAGCGTCCGGTCACTTTGTGACCAGCGAGACAAACTCCTCTTCACGTCTATCTTCTTCACTCTTCTCAAATGTGCCAATCACCAAGTGTATCACCTTGTGCATATGTGTTAGCATATTTTCACAAACATTTTCATGGGTGTTAGCACTCCACTAGATCCTAAATGCATATACAATGAGTTAGAGCATCTAGTGGCAATTTGATAACCGATTCCGATATGAGTTTCACCTCTCTTAATAGTACGACTATCAAACATAAATATGATCACACTCACTAAGTGTCTCGATCACCAAAACAAAATGGCTCCTACCATTTATACCTTTGCCTTGAGCCTTTTGTTTTTCTCTTTCTTTTTTTTTTCCAAGTCAAGCACTTGATCATCACCATGCCATCATCATCATTATGCTATGATCTTTATTTGCTTCACAACTTGAAGTGTGCTACCTATCTCATGATCACTTGATAAACTAGGTTAGCACTTAGAGTTTCATCAATTCATCAAAACTAAACTAGAGCTTTCACCCTCCCAACTCCCTCTCCCTGCCCTCCCCTCACCTCGTCGGCGCCCCCTCCCCTCAAATCCCGACCGACGCCCCCTGCCCTCCTCTTCCGGCGCCTCCTCCCCTCGCCGGCGCCCCCTCCTTCTCTCCTATATATTTGATTTTTCTAGAAATATTATTCTATTATTTTATACAGTTATAGCTCAAATTTAATTTATATCAATTAAAATTCTATAATTACACTTAATAAATTAAAATTATCAAACGGATCAAAAAATTTACCAAAATTTTACATGTAACAATCTATGTTCTCTATTACCTGTACAAAAAGTTTTGAAGTCCAATCCCAATTCGACCGTCACTTTGACTCCAAATCTTACCGAATCCTTCTCAACGCTATGATTCTTCTTCGAAGATGCTTCGATTTGTAAGCGTTGTACGTGAAAAATTATGCGAAACATTCTTAATTTTTTACCACAGCCTCCACGTATGATATCATGAGATCTTGACAAATCTCATGATTTTCAGACTTCGTTTGCTTTTTTTATAATTTAAAAATCATTCGTCCACACATTCGTGGTCGTGTTTCCTGAATAAGATGTTCGAAATTTCTTTTTATTTCCCCGGTAAGACCTCACACTGAACTCAATAACATGAATATCATTTTTCTACTCATTTTATTCTATTATTTGAATCACTTGCAGTTCAAATTTGACTTATACAAAAAAAACTCCTTGAAATGTAATAAATTAATTAAATATAGCAAACAGATCCAGAAATATATCAAATCTTAACATAGAGTACTTCATGTTGTATGTGGAAAGTAGAAAAAGTTTCAAGATCAGAAGAGAAAAAAAATTATTTATTTGCCAGAGTGCTAAAAAAACACTCGGTAAACTTATTTCTTTGCCGAGTGCAAAAAAACACACGGCAAACTTATTTCTTTGCCGAGTGCCACTAACGGACACTGGGCAAAGTCCTAACGGCCGACACACTAACTGACGGATGTCCACGTGGCAGTGTGTTGCCGAGTGTCTATCTTTTGCCGAGTATTTTTTCCTAGTTTGCCGAGTGTTTTTTTTTCAACACTCGGCAAAGAGTTTGTTTGCCGAGTGCCATTATTTTTCTGAGTGTGTTTTTTGCAGCACTCGGTAACGAGATTGTTTATCGAGTGCCCAATATAATACACTCGATAAATATTTTTACACTCGAAAAATCAGCTGTTTCCGGTACTGTTGCCAGCATCGTTCAAGAACTTGACCCAATTAATCAGTCTTGGCACAGAGAGCTGCAACCTCGTAGGTGCCTTCCCGAGTCACGTGACAAAGATGCTGCAGTTAGAGAAACTGTTTCTTGGGAACAATTTATTGACCGAAACCATACCTCCAGGGAAATTGAAGATTTTGAGCGTGAACAACCACCACCTCACTGTCAACATTGTGATTGATTGCTCTGCTGCCATCAGCTTGACAATAATCAACTTGTCCCAAAACAAACTTACTGGAAGTATCCCGGAAGTCTTTGGACGCTTGAAGAACCTCAAAGAATTAAGACTCTACATCGTCAACAACTTCTCAGGTGAGATACCTACGAGCATAGGCCAATTGCCTTCACTAAATCTGTTGCACCTAGAAAATAACATGCTTTCCGGCCAGCTCCCACCAGAGTTCAGGAAGCATGCTCCATGTTTAGCTGATGTTATGCTTGATGACAACGACCTCACCGGCAGGATCCCAGAGTGGCTATGCGCCGGAGGCCAGCTCCAATACTTCAATGCTAGCAGCAATGGCTTCAACGGTTCCATCCCAGTAGGCCTCACTAACTGTGCCACTCTGCAGGCTCTGGACCTAAGTAGTAACCAGCTCTCCGGCGAGGTGCCAGAGGCTCTGTGGACAGCGGCGCAGATTGAATACATGAACTTAGACTGACTCCAACAAAGTTTACCCAAACCTAAAAATAGGTCGCGCACAGTATTTTGAGTGCAAAAACATACTCCAACGAATAACCCAAACCGACAACGCATTTTGCATTCGATCGGATCCGAAACGTAAAAAAGCGTCTCGACGAAGAGACGACGCAAATCCTGGAGCCGTCCGCTCTCCTGCCTCCGCTCCTCCCTCTCTCTGCCTTCCCTCCATTTCTCTCCCTTCCCTCCCGAAGCGGCGACGCCGTCCCAAGTCCCCGCTCCGCCGCTGCCGCTCCTCGCCTGGTCCTCCCCAGCCCCCTCCCCCGAGCCCTCCACCTCGCCCACGGGCTGGGACGCGGTCTGGGCGCTCGAGGACCAGCAGCGCCGCCGCCTCCACCGGATCTGGGAGCGCGGCGTCGCGTGGAAGCCCTCTTCCGCCTCGACCACCGGATCTGGGACGGCCGCCGCTTCCAAGGCCGACGCTTCCATGGCCGACGCGCGCGAGCTCAAGCACCGCGCCGTGCGCCGGTTCGCCGAGGTCTACACCGCCGCGGGCGAGGACGACAAGGCCGCCGTCGACGCCGCTGTGAGGCACCTCTACGCGCCGCCATCTAGGAGCTCGTTGATCTCGGCATCCAAAGGTACCACGACTCGCGGATCTGCCCTTGATCGCTGCTCACTGCTTGCTCAAATCTTTTATTTGATTTTCTCGCTAGATCTCGCGTTGGAGCTCGCAGCTCGGTGGCCGGACGCAGGGAAGGCGAAGATGGAGGAAACTGGGCTTCTTTTGGGGTCGCTGTTGGAGAAGGGAGGATTTGGGTGCGTGACCCTTTGCCTGTACGTGACCCAAATGCTCAGAATAGGTCTCGTGTTTGCGTTTTACTGTTGGAGACAGTCTTACGGAGTAACCAGCTCACTGGGAGTCTCCCTGACAGGATTTCCAGCAACCTTATGACGCTAGAATAGGGAACAACCAGTTTACTGGTAGAATCCCATCGGTAGCTACTGGTCTTGTGTACTTCAGTGCCAACAACAACCAATTTGGCCACATACCAGCGAATTTGGGCTATGGCATGCCAGTGCTCAAGAAACTGAACCTGCGCAATAACAAACTCTCTGGCAGGATCAGTTAAGCTACTGCATAGGGACCAAACTCTCCGAGTGGAATATGTAAAATTAAATAGCATGAGCATGCGTGCGTGCATGGATAAGTTATTACTTTTTTCTTCAAGCTTATGATAGCTTAGAGCAACCGGGTCGCCTGTGATTGATGCTTCAAGGTAGTTTACGGTAATAAAAAGGAAAAGAGAAAAAAGCATTTGGTAAAATGGTCCGCATATTATCGACTCTATAAACAATACGCCCCTATATTATGGAAGGACGGATGATGAAACAATATTACTGACTCCCTATTACTGTCTTGATACTACCAAGCCTATGTTTACTTCGGTTTCAGGCTTGCAGCCTCAGGTTTTTGGGTTTCGACTGCATGTTACATTTTTTTTAGACAACGACCGCAGGTTACATGGGCCCAATCAATACAATAAGAGCAGTGCCACGGGAATGAGAAAGTTGTGTAATATACTTTTTTTTATTAAAAGGATCTGGGAGTCCCAAATAAACACTGTCTCAATGGAAACGGTATCCACTGCTACACAAAATCTTTTGCAAAACGTTTCTGAAATGGCCTCGGAGGCAGGGCAGCCAAGCCAGCAACCAACGGACACTTTCAGATAACCGTCTCGGTTAATAATTATTAACCGAGGCGGTTGCCTTAACGTAACCGCCTCGGTTAATGGTCCAAAGCAACCGCCTCCATAAATCAGGCGCGCCTAATTGGATTGAATTGCAGCTCTGGGCCGCTCCCTGTCCAAAACCGCCGGCGCCGCCCGTGTTTTTTCTGAAACCACCGTCATGTGGCGCGATATTATGGGCCACACGCCTGGACGCCACACAATCGGCCACAGGGATCGGATCCACACCGCCCATCCCGCCTCGCTCTCTGCGCCGCCCATTGCGCGCAGCGTCTGCACCATCCTCCACCGCGTGCGGTTGGATCAGCCGATGCCCCGGATCGCTGACGTGGAGTCCTTGGACGGCTGGATCGGAGGCCATGTGGAGTCATGTCGACCGTCGATTCATTTGTGCTTCTTCACCGAGAATGACAGGCGGGCCTCACGTAACGTCATCTGCAGACTAACGGAGAGATATCTCCCCCCCTCTCTCGCGTCACGCGCACTTCTCTCTCTCTCTCTCTCTCGGCGCTCTTCTCTCTCCATCGGCGCCATCCACCTCCGCCGCTCCCTCCACTCCACCTCCACCTCCACCTCCAGGCCGCCCCTCCACCTCCAAATTTGACCCTCCCCTCCAGAGCCCGACGGCACTACTCTCCTCCCGAGTACGACGGCGCTCCTCTCCATCACGGCGCGTGTAACACCCCGGTGTTATGCCTACATTTAGGCACTGCTAATCATACATATCATGCATCATCAAGCATCCTAATCATACCTGCATAATCTTGCATATAACAACTGGAACATTACTTGAAACATAATGAAACATGTTTGTGAAAAGTAAATGATGCATACACTTATTAGAGTTGTTTTGCTCGATTCTTGCTTGCTAGTTGAGTAGAAATTGTTGGTTATGCTTGTAAATCATCTAGAATTGTTTAGCACAATTTTTGGAGCAAGGTTTGTATTCAAATTAATTCAAAAATTTTGCTTCCAAAGTAATTTCCCAAAATTAGGGTTTTGAGTTAAAATTTAACTTTGAGTCTATAATTTAAAATCTAGATAGAATTGGACTTTGGTCATAAAAGCAAAGTTGTAGGGAATTAAATTCTAAGCAACTTTCATTTTTGGTCCATTTTCAAAAGATGTCATTTTCTTGCTCAAAATGAGATTTGAAAAACTGGAATTGAAAATCTCTTGAAAATTTAAATTGAAAATCTTCATTTTTCCTTAACAGACCACCGCCTCGCTTCGCAGCCCGACAAATTGGCCCGGCCCAGCCAGCCTCCCACCCAGCAGCGCTCGCCTTCCACAGCCTTACCGGCCCGGCCAGTAGCAACTCTTTTCTCCCACTCGCCCTCATACCTGCGCTCCGTCGCGGCCATGCACGCGCGATCATGGGCAGAGAATCCCACCGCGTGGCGACTCCACGCCGGCGTCGCCCGCCGCGCGGCAGCCGCGGCCTGACACAGCGCCCACGCGCCCGCCTTCACCTGCTGGTGCCCGCGCACTCGCTCACTCGCGCCCGCGCTCCCTTTTCTCCCCCTCCAGAGCCGAGCCTCGAGCTCCGCCCTCGCCGCGCCCGCAGCTCCGCCGGCGTTGAGCTCTCGCGCCGCCGCGCCATTTCCCGATTGCTCGCGCCAGCTCACTCCGCCTCGCCTCCCTTGGCTCACGCTCGCGCTTGCGCCGCCTTCCAAGCCCTGGGTGAGCTTCCCCGCGCCTCGCCACCGACGTCCATGGTGCCTCCGTGCTCGGCCGCCGTGGAGCGTCCTCTCCTCCTTTCTCGGCCGTGCTTGGCGCTGCTCGCTTTTGCCATTGCCTCGCACAACTCCTGCGCTTCGTTAAACTTATGCTTGTCGTGGCGGAGATGGCCGCCGACGCTTGCCGGGCCGAGCAGCAGCCAAGGCGCCAAATACAGCACTTTGGGCGAGGCACCACTGCCTCGGTACTGGCCGGCCGAAACCCGTAGTGGGTTGACGCCCTATTGGGCCGTCTTCTTCTTCCCTCGGCGCTCATGCAGCGCCAGGGAGGTTGTGGCCGTGGGCCAACTGTTCCCCCCGGGCCGGCCCAAGTATTTCTTAAATGAATTGATTTCCATTTATTATTTGTTAATTGAAATCAAATGGTTTGAAAAATATTTGGGTGATCAAACTTGCTCCAAATTTGTTGAAACAAATTTTGCTAGGTTCCTTATCATCAGATCTACTTGGGAAAATTATTGCATGTCATTTTGGGATATTTTTCTGTAGGATTTTATTTAATCATGGATATTGCTGATAACTTGAAAAATATGTAGAAAAATCTATAGGCTTCAGAAAATATGATTTCAAGTTTGTTAATCTTATTATGTAATGTACTTCCTAGGTAAAATATGTTTCATGCATGTGCTGTGGGAAAATTTTGAGGTGTAGTTCAAGTACCTTTAATGGCTGAATTTTGTTATTTTTGCTAGAGAGCAAAATTTGTATAAAACATGCATGTGGTAATTTTTGTACAGTTATTATTGACTGTTTAGAACTTAGGAAAAATACTAAATCTGTTGGTTGACACTTTTCATAGTACAAAAGTAATTTCATGCTCATTTTTATGCTATAGCTTGTCATTTTTGTGTAGGATAGTTTACTTATCCAAATGCCATGAAATTTTTATGGTAGTCTGTTTAGGGTAGTATTATGCTACTGTAATTTTCTCAGATTTTAGAAGCATCAGAAATATATGTTGCTATTCAAACCTATTATTAATTAGGGTTTAAGCAAGTGTTGCTTTAAGTGTGATTAAGAAATTAGTAAAGCTTTGGTGTATCTTTGAAGCATTTAATAAGATGTGTTGACTTAACCTATTAGTAGTAGAAGAGAATGCAGTAGATGACATGTGCTTGTAGTATATTTTCTTGGATGATGTGACTACCTTGCTTTTCAACATATCCATTGCATTCATCTCCTTCGATGCATCGATTGCATAGGCACTTACACGCATTGCATCATACAGGATCGCAAAACGAGAACCCAAATCGTCATTCCCGAGGAGCCCGAGGAAGCGATTCGAGTGTGCGCGCAGAAGTGCCGCCAGGCCGCCGAGGGAGGACGTTGAGGAGCTTCCGAGTGCCCCGATCACCGTCCGAGCTCCTTGAGAGAGCAAGCCCCGACCATCTTTCTCCGGTCTTCAATGATTTCATTAAATACTTTACTTTAAATTGATGCATTACGTTCAGGAGTTGTTTGCAACCGTTGCTTTATTATACCTTGTTTACCTTTGTTATACTATATCCTTGTTACCACGGTATCCGCAATGAGTCAATGCTTAGCCGGCTTAGACCGGTAGAAGTCGGGTGATTTCCTATCACCGCGAGCTATAGGTGGTTACCGGATCTGTTTGGATGGCTATGAAGTCATGGTATAACTAAGTGTTAAATGAAGTTGAGACCGGCGGAGACTTGCGAGTTTTGACCGTAGTGTTTCCGTCACGTAGTCGATTAAGGACCGACCGTTGTTGGGCCTCGAGTCATGTTGAACGATGCCTTACATTTAGTTTGGCCGGATAAAGTACCTTCCGACCGCTTGGTGGGAGATTTTTCGGGCCGAGTAGATTGCCCATGACGCCTTGTGCGTCGAAGCATGTGTGTGTAGGACACGGGCGGGATGATAAGACCAAAGTGCGATCGGTCGGCCCCGGTACATGTGGTTCCCAGCAAACTCGAGATACACGAAAAGTTGACTCGGTGATCAATATCTCACTTTAGCGGGTGAGTGAGATTTGTGTAAGGAATAAATCACCAACCTGGTTAGGAATCGATTCGAATCGCCATCGCTCCTGGATAGTGAGCACTTGACTTGAGTGACTTCATCGTAGTAAATGTTTATGGAACACTTGGACAGTTATAGTGAATATGACAGTATGGAAGTTGTTTAATGATCAGTAGTTATCATTAATTGCTTAATCACATGTTTACTCTAGTATAGGTGCAAATCTAGTCGACAGGTTAATAATAATTAAACTTGACAATAATGATTTTAGAAAGGTTCTTGAAATGCTAAAAATGCTTCTTTTGCAAATGAGTCAGCTACCCTACTATAAAGCCTTCATAATTCCTTGGTGTCATTTATTTTCGGTTATGTCGGGTAAGTCTAGCTGAGTACCTTCTCGTACTCAGGGTTTTATTCCCACTTGTTGCAGATGGGCAGATGTATTACGGCTATTGTATCAGCTGCCTCTATCCTGCGATGGGTGATGCTTAGGACCATGGGCATGGTCATTCCTTACGTCTCATCTAATGCTTTTGTTGGAGATGATCATTCGCTGGCACTATATTTAAACTCCGCGTGAGTGTGTGTGTGGTTTGAACAAATGACTTCCGCTACTTTTATTCGAACTGGTTTGTAATAACTATGTTTAAACTCTGATGTATCTGAGATTGCGAACTTTTATGTAATATGTGATGGTGACCGCTAAACTTATTACGATCATGGCTGGGACACGAGTTGGTTTGAAATCCTTTGTGATTTCACGGACTACTGGGTTATACGGGCTTAAGTTTGTTCAATCGTCTGCTCTGGTGGATGATTCTCTTACTTAATTTCGTATAATTGGTCGGTTCTGTTACAGCGCGGGTAGGCTGGATCCG
The DNA here is from genome assembly GCA_904845875.1 of Miscanthus lutarioriparius. Taxonomy (NCBI): domain Eukaryota; kingdom Viridiplantae; phylum Streptophyta; class Magnoliopsida; order Poales; family Poaceae; genus Miscanthus; species Miscanthus lutarioriparius. The sequence goes on along the minus strand of CAJGYO010000007.1, from coordinate 111,869,506 downwards.
GCCGGTGGCGGCGCGGTGGCCATGGTGGCGCACGGGCCCAGGCGCAGCCTCCCTCTCCTCCGAGCGCGGCGCGGCGTCCCTCTTCTCCGAGCACGGCATGGTGGGCCTCCCTCTCCACCGAGCTCCCGGCGCGGCGTCCCTCTTCTCCGACCACGGCATGGCGCGGCCTCCCTCTCCTCCGAGCTCCCGGCGCGGATTGGGCCACTGGTGGCTACGGGTGCATGGATCTAGCCCCTGGTGGCTGCGGCGGCGTGGATCCGGCCACGAGCAGCGGCGGCGCGCGAGACCAACAGTGGCGTGGATCCGGCCACGAGTAGCGGCGGCGCGCGGGACCGGGCTCGGTGGTCTACCGGGCCGATGGGCTTTTTTGTATTTCCTAAAATTATTTACGGAGGCGGGCTACTTAACTCAACCGTCTCCGTTAATAACATTAACCGAGGCGGTTGACTTACACTGTCCGCCTTAGTTAATCGATTAACCGAGACGGTTGACCCGGTTAAAACCACCATTAACCGTGACTTTTTTTTAGCCGAGGCGGTTGTAAAAACCCTCTCAGTTAATCCTTTTTGTCCGCCTCGGTTAAATTTCCTGTAGTAGACATCAGAAAGCTGATACCCAGTCACAAGTGCCTACCTCTGCCCGGTCAATATCTTCTCTGGATCGGAGCTCGGAGGTTCCGTATGATCACAAAAAAAAGAAGAAGGAAAAGGTTGTATGGCTGCGGCTCATATAAGGTGCAAAAGAAGAGCGCACTGACTCTGAAGCTTTAGAGAAGCAAGTCAAAGTCATGCCAAGTCAACTTCACGTTATTAGGTCCCAGAAGAGTTGGTGTGCTTTACTGAAAGTGAAACTAAAGAATGAGATGCTTGGTTTGTGAAATGAGGCAGTCTATTATTATCTTACTTTTTTTATTTGGTTTACATAATAGAAAGCTGATGTATTACCATTTCATTTCTCACTAGTACTGGTACGAAGAATAAAGTAATTTCTACTAAATTTGAATGATACATTTATGATGCATTTCCACGTCTAGAACCCAAACGAAACACTGCATAAATACTTTGACCCTTTTATTGTATTCTACTCCGTATAATAGAAACCAACAATTAATTGCTTGTACGAACATGACCTTACACATCTATATCTAGTTTTAAAAGTGGCAAATTTTTCCTTAGCATCCACCAAATCTCTCCATCGTTCTACCTAGCTTCCGTCCAGTGCTCTCTAATAAACCCACTACAGGAGTTTAGAGCTGTAAAATCTTTATTAACACCACTCATGACATCTCGCGGCCTAGTCATCGGAGCCTATACCGAAAGCAAACATGTAAGCTTGTTCGTTTCGGCTTATACGATCATGGATGATAAGCTGCAATAATATTTTTCTCTCACACTAAACCAGCCAGCAGTACTTCTGGCTTATAATCCACGATCGTTTCAGCCGAAACGAATGTCTTCCGTCTTTCCTTAAATTAACAACAGATACACAATAGCCTCCTATTTAAACAAAAATCAATCTCTTATCAATTTTCTATATAAAATTAATCATTTGTTGCACTAGCATTTTGGTCTTGTAATTTATTTGATTTAAGGTTAGACTAAGACCAACTAAATTGAACAATTTTTTTGAACAAACGGCAAAAGCTTTTCTGTATTTTTGTTAGTGGATGGAAACCAAAAAGAAAATTTAATAAAAACAGCTAGTTCATTATCATTCATATAAACATGACACAACAAATTGTATGTCCCTCGTGGGACTTGGGACGTGCTCGTGCTTCGTGCCATTTTACGTCATGTCATGCCGTACCGGTATGGCACATGTAAGTCCTTTATATGTTTTTTTGTTAGTTTTGTTTGTTCACTCGTGATATGAAAAATATATATTTTGTGCTTTATACTCTATTTAAGAATAGTGTTATAGATGTGCTAGTAAATACTAGAAACATATAATGTAGCCATTTATATTGCCTTTCAGAAGTCCAGGTCCCCTAAATTGGGGGACGATTTGAGATGCGTCCGTGACGACATGGCCCTAAGCTATCCTGTGCATTAATGTTACTACTACCCTATAGATGGTGACAAACCAAAAAAAAAAAATGCTGTACTGCAGTGCAGGTCATCAACCGACTCTTTCAAAGTTCACGCCCCAACAGTCTTTTGCTTCTTGGCAGTATTAACGTAGGGCCGCAGCACAAACTCGTTCTGCACTTCACTTTATTCCACAGTTCCTAGCTTGATCTGTCAGGCAAGCACGATCAACATGTTTAGTACCAGCAAACAGTATTTGTGCCTCAGAAAATGTGGTAATGATGACTGGATGCGAGTGTTCCTGATACCTGGTACAGCCGCATCTCAAACCGTGGGCCAACCTCCTTCAAATCCATCGATCTGGGGCCGCCGGGTTTTTCATATACATGATGCCTTGCATATCACAAAATAAAAGGAGCTGTCAGTCATATGCATAAAAGCTTCTCAGGAAGCAGAGCACACACAATTACACACTAGCGTGTGACAGAAATATTGTATGTACCTGAAAGATATGTACTCGTCTCTATTAGCAAAAGTAATTATTCGCTTTGAATCTGGCTTTGGCATAGGAAAGAGGTGCTTGAGAATAGTGGCAGTCCTTTCACCAATCTGGAATACACATAGCGAGTTACCAAACTGTCATGGAAAAAGAGAGAATACAAGGATGGTTAACCTCTGCAGGAAAAAAAAAACTACTCTCCCTAAAACTCTAAAGTGTGTTCAAGTTCCTACAATCCAATCTAAGTACTCTAGCAATCAACCAGAGCCCAGAATGCCTCCCACCAACATCATCCAAATTTGAGATTTCTGCAAGCTAACTCAAGCAGACAGAAAGTGATGGTCAGATCCATAGTTGAGATTTCTGCATGCAAACTCGAGCAGACAGATGGTCAGATGTCAAGTGTTTCAAGTTAAATCAAGCAGCATATGGAAGTGGAGATGCTCAGTTTAGAAGGTTTGAATGGACTGAGAGTAGTCTTCACAGTAGTAACTAACTACATCTCACGTGGTTAACAAGAAAAACATCATCAAAACCTGAATTCTGCGCATATATTAGGATTTACATGCAATCCTATCAAATTTAGAACCAACAAACAAGACTCCCACCTAACAAAAGGACAAGAAATAAAAGGAAAAGCAAAACATATCAAATACAAGTGACAGTGGAGATTCTCAAGTCTTTGAATCATGAATGGATTTAAGTGTCATCAATGGAAAGAATGTCTCGGGTTAACGAGAAAGACATCACTGCAACCCCCAACACTGAAACAAGAATGAATAGCAAGCACATCACATTCACAGGTTAATGAGACAAACATCATCATAACCTAGGAGTTCTGCGGAAATATTAGGATTCACATGCAAGGTGTAACTCTGTTCAATTTGAACAAAGATTGACAGAACTAAATGGAGACGCCAAAACAAAACATAGAACAAGAATAGGGAAACATAGCAAACAAGTGAGAGTTGAGGTTCTCAGCCTTGAATTATGAATGGATTTAGGTGCCTTTCATGGAATAAAGATGTATGAGGTTAACAAGAAAGTCATCATTGCAACCTCCCAATATTGTAAAATAGGCATGCACATGCTGGGATGCAGCAAGGCACAAAAGGCGAATGAAAAAGAACGGAGCTATTGAGAAATTAACCAATGTACAACATAGACAAGTCAACAAAACAACGAACTTGCTTGGAAACAGCAGCGGAAGCAGAAAATGAAGGGAACAACGCAGTAGCAGCAGCAGATTATGGAACTGGAGGTGCTCAGCATCTTATTATTCAAATGAATATCATATCATCATCATCACCATACTAGCAATGTATGCTTAACAAGAAGCTGTCAATGGGAGGGAGGGAGGGATGGATGGATCGATAGATAGATACATATATATATATACACATACATTTTACACATAGAGTGTGTGTTAGAGAGAGAGAGAGAGTTCTTGAAAAAGATATCATCACGGCAGCCTCCAGTTCATAATGACTGCATGGATATCCTCCTGATGGACATGGATTCCATGCAAGCAACAAGATAAACAAAAACACCATGGTAACCACTGCCACCACCACGCCTCACCATAACCAGCCCCACACACACTTCATCGTAAGTATGAAGTTGTTTACCTTATATGGAAATGCGTAACTTTCAAGCACACATAGTGAACAGGTCACCATGACAACAATGATATGGCACATGAAGGCAAAACAATCCTGTCAAATTTTGAACCCAACAAACCAGACCCCCCCACCCAACAAAAGACATGAAAATAGAAGGAAAAGCAAAACATCAAGGCCAAGTGAAAGTGGAGATTCTCAGTCTTTGAGATATGAATGGATTTAAGTGTCTTTCATGGAAAGAACGTCTCAGGTTAACGAGAAAGACATCATTGAAAACCTCCAACACTGAAAGAAGATTTAATAGCAAGCACATCACAGGTTAATGAGACATATATCATCACAACCTTGGCGTTCTGTGGAAATATTAAGATTCACATGCAACCTTTGAACAGAGATTGACAGGACACCAAAAAACCATAAACAAGAAAAGGGAAACATACCAAACTAGTGAGAGTGGAGGTTCTCAGCCTTGAGTTATGGATGGATTAGGTTTCTTTCATGGAACAAATATGTATAAGGTTAACGAGAAAGACATCATTGCAACCTTCCAACATTGTAAAATAAGCATGTACATGCTGGGATGCAGCAAGGCACAAAAGGCAAATTAAAAGATGGTTACAAAAGTGTGCAACACCCTCAACTTGTTATGTCTTCGGACAATATCGATGCTGCTCAGTTATAGTTTTTGAATGGATAGATGCTATCCTCATAGTATGTCTATGGTTAACGAGAAGTCCATCATGACAGCCACACAAACTGTAAGCAAACTACAAACTGTAATGTGAACATTTGCTTGCCCTTAACATGATATTTGATGTGACCAGCACTATATTTTGGAATGGAACTATTGTTAAATTAACCAATGTACAACATAGGCAAATCAACAAAACAAGAAACTTAGCTTGGAAACAGCAGCGGAAGCAGAAAATGTAGAAAGGAATAACATAAATAGCAGCAGCAGATTATGGAACTGGAGGTGCTCAGCAGCTTATTATTCAAATGAATATCATCATCACCATCATCATACTAGCAGTGTATGCTTAACAAGTAGGTCTCAATGGGAGGGAGGAGGGACAGATTGGTAATATAGTGTATATCTAGGTGCATAGAAAAAGCTATGTATCTAGAAAAGCCAAAACGACTTATAATTTGGAATGGAGGGAGTATATGTGTGTGCCACGCACACAGACAGACAGAGAGAGAGAGAGAGAGAGTGGGGGTGGGTGGGTGGGGGGGAGAGAAGTTCTTGAAAAGGCTATCATCATGGCAGCCTCCACCTCCAGTTCCTAATGGTTGCATGGATTTCCATGCCGGTAAGGAATAAACAAATAAGAAAAAACAAAAACACCATGGTAACCACTGCCACCACCACGCCCCACCATCACCAACCCCACACACACCAGAATTTTTCATCGCAAGTATGAAGTTGTTTACCTTGCTATGAAAGCGTGCAACTTTTCAAGCACACACAGTGAACAGCTCACCATGACAACAAAGATAAGGTATGAGGGCAAAGCAGTTAACTGCTTCCATGAAACAATGTGTGTATGATTTACCTGGGTTGAGAAGTTGTCAAGTACTAAATGGGGGTATGCTTCTGACATTTTTCCCATTGCCTTCCTGCCTTTAATATCATGCCGTGTCACCTGACCACAACAACCAAAACTAAGGATACAATCGAGTTTGAGCGCTCATTTTGTACACTTGTGCTACACAACATCTCAGCATATATATACTTCCAAAAAGGTTAAGCACACCTACCACATTGAGCAACCCGAAGTATGCAGTTGGACCATTCGGTAGATGGGAGACGATCAAACCATCAGGTTTACCACGATGTTCATGGACCAAAATAAGATCTGTAATATCATGTGACCGGCATGACTCAACCATTTCTGATATGACCTGCAGATCGGTAAAAAATGATGAATAAACACCAAGACAACAAAATACTAGAGTGTAGTAAGCACTAAAGCAAAGAAATCGTGCACAGCAATATGTTCAGTTATTTACTACCTATATAAAAAAATCATGGACAACAAGTTCTAATTTCTTGCAAGGAATGCATAGCAGGTATTGGATATGGCAAACAAAAGAACAATAGCATGGTAACTGCTGCCGCAATATACCTGGCCGCCACGGTTCATTCTCTGTGACATGGGAAAGACGACCTTCAGCTCCTAGGAAGATAACCAGATCGCGGCGGTTAGCTGAATGCAATGCACCATTTGGACCTACGGAAACGATCCAAAAGTTTCCAGGACTGCAAAATACCTTAACAAACTAAGTTAGGGGCGCGCTGGGATTGCGAGACGTGGTCAAGAGTATCTTGGGCTCCCGAACTGAGGCAGTAGCGTACTCGTTATCGACCATGCTCTTAGGAACTGTAGCACCCAATCACCAATCCAAACAACAGAACAACAGAGCAACAGATCGTTAGACAGATCTCCGTACAAACAAATGTAAATGAGCAAGGACACTGCATTCCACTCGCTCGAGCGAAAACGAAGCCATGGGATGGAGCGGGGTACGGGAACAACACGCACCTCGAGGCTCCTGGTCCTCGAGGTCGATCTGCCTCCGCAGCTCGTGCTCCTCGTTGCGGAGCTCGGTGGGGATGGGATTGCCCTCCTCGAGCGCCGCCCTGATGCGGCGCTTCTTCTCGAACAGCGCACGCTGGGAGGCCTCGACGCTCTTGGAGTACAGGTACTGGTGCCGCTCCCGTATACGTCGCCGTATCATCTTCGCTTCCCACCTCCTCCTCCTCTCCGCTTGCGAACGACCAGACTCCGCAAAACCCTAGGAGTGTGATCTAGGCGGAGGGTTGTGTGATCTAGGTAGAGGCGATAAACCCTAGCAGCTCAGTTTCGTTCTTCTCCGGCGTAGGCGGCGGCGGCGGCGTTGGCGCTCCTCGACTTAATAGCTACGAATATGGGCCTATATGGGCTTGCACGACTGGGCCCATTTGTCTCTTCGCTAGGGCCTCAGGAAGTCAGGACTCAGGAGCATCTCCACTGAAAAAAAACAGGATTTTGGGTTGCAATTGCAAAATTTATTGGTCAAGGAAAAAAGATTTTCTAGACACCTATATTTGGTAGCTATATAAAAAACTTTTAGAAATGGGTTACACATCAGATGGACCATATTGCGCCTTATAATTGGAGAATTGGAGAACTAGAACGGAATTAAAAGAAAGCAAACAAACTAAAAAAGAAAGCTAAAAAAACTGCTCTCGTCTTTTTTCGTTCACAGAGCTATATAAAATTATAAACATCATTTATGGTGGTGCAAACACATTTTTGAAAAGGTAGGTAACAACATAAGGAAGCTAGGAGAACTTGTTTCACATTTTTTGGAGCTATACTTATTTATCTATGAAAATTTAATATAATGCATGCATATGAATCGTTTGTCTGTCCGAACAACACAATAACAGACTACTTGTGGTTGTAGACTATCCGCCAGGACATGTCCAAAACTCTGATGAAGCCAATGGGGGCAGTTTCAGGCACCTCTGGCTTGCGTTTTGGATTTGGTTTGTTGCTATGGCTTTCTGAAGCTATGCAGAACTAATTCTAGGTGTTGATTTTTATAGGCATGATTGGGAGCTCCACCCAACAATAGCGATATGTGTTATCGGAGGGCCACGGAGCTCATGGGAACGATGTTGGGAGGTGCTCTACCCGCAACAACTTTCCTCGGGGTAGTTTGAGGAAGCAATCAATTGTCGGAGTTCACTTATGGTGGCTTGAGAATGAAGGTGACTCGGTGCCTCCACCTCCAATCTGCACAAGGTTGAGGACATGGATAAGGTGGAGCAGTTCATCAACGATGGCCTCTGGTGAGGTGATGAGGTCCTCCTCCCATCTTCTTTTCCTTCATCCTATTCTATTTTCCTATCCCTTTTCTTTTCTTTGTTCGGGTTTAGGTGAGAATGGAGTGAGGGAGAGGGCTGGTTGTTGCGGGTGGGTAGGAGGGATAATATGTGGGGCTAGGGGAGAGCATGTGTGTATGACACCTCGGATATTGCATAGAACATATGTCATTGTGATCTGGTAGACCGTCTGACGGTTAGGCGAATCGTTTGCCACACACGAAATCTGATGGTTGACTTGGCTAGATAGATTAAGTGTGTCGGACTCTCCATGGGTGAGACGAACAGGCAAGGTGGGGCTAATGCGATTTTTTGCTATTACGTCGAACCATCCATCGTGAGCACCGACCTTTCGACAGTACCACCATGTGGAAGGATTTGTTTAGGCTATAATTTTTTAGTGGCCTTTTGACCTAACTAGATTTTGAGATAAAGCGGATGTTGGGTTCATTAATCCTTGAAGAGAAGGGAGATTTTGGTTTTACCAAGATTTGACAAGAGTGTATTTGTTTGAATTTGTATTTTATTGGCAAAATTTCTTTGGATCAACCAAGGCCCCGTTCGCTGGTCTGAACTTTGGCTGAAACTGGCTGAAAAACACTGTTCCGGCTGAATTGTTGTGAGAGAAAAACACTGTTTCGGCTAAAAAAATAAGCCGAACAAGCCAAATTTAAGACAAACGAACGGGGCCAACTAAGGTTTAGCACAAGGATTTGACCAACCTGATCTTGTATATATCGTTACACAGATGAATCAAAATGATGGTGCATACGCAATTGAAGGCTGCACAGTGATGCAAACTGCATGTTCCGACCTGTACCTGAACATTTGGCAGCCAGCTGCGCACGTCGTAAAGCCACCACGTCACGGATTCATCCAGCTCAGCTGCATTAGTGCATTATTACCACGTATGACCTTCCCTCTCCACACTATACACTCTGGCTAGTGGCTGGCTACTGCCACCAACCAAAGGGCAGAACCGTCATTTGGTACGCTAGTTCATCCGAGGGAAATGACCCCCATGGCCATGTCTTAACGCATTTCTCCTGCAACCTTTTTTTTATGCCCGGCACTGCAGCGAGGCAAGAAGGCGACCGAAATTTCCCATCTTTTCCTCATTCCTTGGGGGATTTCCCTCCTGTTCCCATCGATCAGAGGGTCCGGTGCTGTTGGTTTTCGCATTCGATTCCGTCGGAAGCAAAAGGAAGGGTCGGGATTTGTGGCCGAGTTCTTCATTTGCTTGTCCCTGTGAGAGGAGGAGGCCTTGTTGGATCAGGGATCGAGCAAGGAAGCAGCCATGAGCGGCGGAAGCGGGAGTTTCCTCGAGATCCAGCCATCGGAGCTGGCATTCCCCTGTAAGTCCTCCCAGATCTCGTATCTAGATCGAGCTGTTTGGATCATGTTGGGATGCTGCCGTGACTGTTCTTTTTTATTGGATCTTGGTCAAAGCTGGGATCTTGGTACGAAACATGGTCGGCGATCCTCCCTAGGTGGATTTGCAGCCCCCTAATCAGCTAGGTTTGTGGAGTGGGTTGTAAAATCATGTCTTCTTGTTGTAGGTTCATAATGCCATTGAGGTACTAGTATTTGTATACCGATCTGTTCGTCTGCTGGGGTTTGAGTGGGCTAGATTTGTTTGTTTGTTTGTTGATCCATGCTTCCAGTGTGCATTGTGTGTGTGGTGAGTCATCGGTTTGGTAGTTACTAGGCCTTTCCGGGGCTTTGGGATCTTGTAGAAAAGATTGCTTTGTAACTGTATTGGTGTGTGCTGTTTGTTTTCATGTGGTAGCGTGAAATGAAATTTGCCTGTATATTTGGCGCTGCTTTTGACTTGACATTCTGGTCATTGTCTGCTTGCTTAGCTTGAAATAACTGCAATGTGTTATTTAGCACTTATCCTAAGTGTGCTCTGTTTGTTGAGTTCGTTTGCCTTTTAGGTCTTTCTATTGACTATACAGTGGATTAAACCGTCTTTGCTATGTGCCTGAACTGCTTTTCTGTACATGCAGTTGAGATAATGAGGCAGAGCTCGTGCTCCATGCAACTGACCAATAAGACTGACCATTATGTAGCATTCAAGGTAACTATTGTTCAATGCCACTTTTTCCATGCTCCAAGATATTCACTTGCTCGGATAGGTTGCACTGTTAGACGCAAATCTTATATCTCATCTATGATTACGCAGGTGAAAACAACCAACCCGAAGCAGTACTATGCGTCGTCCTAATATTGGCGTTGTATTACCTGGGTCAACTTGTGATGTTACAGGTAGCGCCCAAATCCATAACATCGTGAAACAACAGCTTGATGCAAGGAAATCCACTTATACCGTAACTCAAATTTGTACTTATGTTTACTTAACCTTTGTCTGTTGTTAGTGACAATGCAAGCACAGAAGGCTTCACCACCTGACATGCAGTGCAAGGACAAGTTCCTAGTTCAAAGCGTTGCAGCTGAGAATGGTGCAACAGCTCAAGATATTAATGCAGCCATGGTAACTACTCTTCCACTCTTGATTAGTTCTATTTCCATAAGGTTGCTATGTGCATACATTCTTGCTTGCCATGTCATGTGTGATGTGTCTATATGCTTTCATGATAACAGTTCAATAAGGAGCCAGGAAGGTTGTTGATGAATTCAAGCTGCGTGTGGTTTATGTGCCAACAACTTCCTTGATCCCTGAAGAATCTGAACTAGGGAGTTCCGCCCTCATATTCACAAGAAAATGGGATCAGTCATTCCACGATGTCACTATCTGTAAGACACTGATCTATTTCAGTTTCTTTGTTTCATATATATATTTGTACTCAGGCTTCTGTTGGTTTTTCATTTGATGGTCTAGTAAATTGCTATTTCTAACCAGTTTGCAAATTTTAGGTATCTAGATCGTCTGCTGAAACAACAAAGGAGAAGCCCTCTGAGGTATCCCTTTATGGTCGCCTCATTAGACATCAGTGCTCTTATTAAATTAAAAGGCTTGCAACTTGCAAAAGCATCTTGTGAATTGCACATCAACAATGTTTGAGTTATGTGTATGCCCTTGCTAGACTTGCCCTAACTAACCAGTTATGCATACAATTAATTGTTTAATTGATAAGAAAGATCAGAGATGAACTCATGGGCAGAATTGGTCTATGCATCCATGATGAATCTCAGTAGTTGATAATCCTTAAAATTTTGGAAGCATATACTGGCTTGCAAATTGCAACTGATTATAAGAGCTTGATGGGAAGCAATATCCCTTGGTGGTAATATCCATTCATGAAGTAATAAAAGATTTTTTGACCCTTGGAAAGAAATGATACTATCAGAAATCTCGCTGTATTGATATAGCCTTTTCTGATGTTTAGATCTATCACATATGATTATGGTTTGGTCTCGAATAATCCTGCACCGGCATGGTAACTTCTAGATGAAGTTTACTATCAAATATATTTATGACTAGAATGGATTTCTGGTTTTCTGAGATTTTGTGATCAGATTCGCTATCCATTTTGAATAGTTGAGAAATAATAATGCCTCATTATCACTAAACTCTGTACTTTTAGGAAGAGAGGCAAACTAAATGGAATGTAAGTAGGTTAGGGAACAAATCCCTTGCTAGTTTTCTAAACTTGATGCCTTCATGATTTCTTATTCACATGAACTATCTTGCTTTTATCATATAGCTCTTAGACATGAATATGCTTCATCCTATGAGTAGACGAGTAGTAACAAGTTGGAAGATATAATTTGTCTGATCTCTGCAGTTTTTTCTTATTCATGTCTGATCTATTGAGTCCTTGACAGCAGAAAGCCAAAATACAGGACCTAATCTGGTTGTTAGTTTGTGTATAAGTTGTAACATACTTTATGAAGTTTTGCGTTTTTGACTAATTCACTCTGGTTGGTGACTGCTAGGCAACGTCTGTGATCTCCAAGCTAACTGAGGAGAAAATGTCTGCTGTTCAGCAGAACCAGAAGTTACGACAAGAGCTGGTAAGTTCTCCAGACATTTTGGTAGTACTAAATCAGTACTGTAGTTTGTGACCATTTGTTTTTTAAATGTCCTTTTTATTGTTTCCGTTCTCATATAAATATTACTTTGATGACATTATTCATTGATGCTAATTATTGTATGATTCTCATTTCTCCTCTGATCACCATTGTCATCACAAGGGAAAAGAACATGGAAAGCTACTGAAGTGATTTTTTTTTTCTTAAAACTGCACAGTTGTCAAAATCATCAGCTTTTTATGCAAGCTAAACTGATTGCTCCTGTTAGACATTTAATAATCAATTTCAAGTCTAGAAACTATGATCTGTATTTGCTTTGGAAAAAAAAAACTTTATAATTTTGCGTAAGAAGATCTAGTTAATTATTAGGGTCAGTGTGGAACCATGTATGAAGGTCTGTGTTAGTTTGCTTGTGCTTTGATAGCATGTGGTGACTCAAATTTTGGATGGACCTGTTGTGGTGAGAATACTATCCTGCTCCAATATTGAAGCAACTGCATCTAATGTTTATCTGAATGAACACCTAGTAGCTGCATATTTAGAAAAGGTGTACACCTATAAATCAAAAGCTTTAACATGGCCATGCCCTATAGCATAATAAATTCAAAAAGCATAATTGTTCAAAACCTGTGTGCTAACTCAAATAT